>VZTE01001668.1:1138025-1205090 GCA_013397775.1 Eulacestoma nigropectus
GTTTTAAGAGGGGAAAAAGTTTTTCCCTTTAAAAAAAAAAAAAAAAAAAAAAAAAAATAGAAAATTAAAAAAATATTAAATCTCAGCTACTAATCTCGTGAATGTGAAAGTAAAGTGGCATTGCTTTTTGCTTTGTTTTTCTCCTTCTCACTCGTCTCTATATATATCTCAAAACTGTGCTCCAAGGGACACAACTTCCATGGCCTGTGATGAAATCGGTTCGAACAAGCCTGTCTAGAGAAATGAGCAGGTTTGTTTGAGTGACTGAGCTGAGCTGACAGAGGAGAAAAATAGTTCTTCCTCCCTCTGCTGTCCTCACGGGCCCCTTTGCATTAAAAAAAGTTTAAAGCCTGTTTGGTAGTTGGGTTTTCTAAATTTTTTTTTCTTTATTTTCTTTATCTGTCCACTTGTAGTTGTTGGGGTGTGGGGGCTTAGACCAGCCAGACCTGTGCTTGGAAAATCTGCCCTCAGCCTTGCATAAGCAGACAGCTGAATGAATGTTTCATACTATTCCAGCGGAGAGCCCCAGTGTCATGACTGCTCTGTTTTCCTTTCCTGGCAATCTCTGCGTGTGTTCTCTTGTGATCTGCTGGAGTGACTTCCTCAGCCAGGGTGCTGTGGGCTTTTGTAGCCTTCCTGCAAATGTACCTCTTCCTCTCCAGGATAGATCCAGAGCCACAAGAAGAAAACAAGCAGCACTGTAACCTTTATACTTTGACAACTTCCCTTGTCCTTCCTTCTTCCTTCCTGCGTCTTGTGACACTTGTTTTTATTGAACGTACCATAGGAGCGACCCGAGATGTGTAACACAGCCCAGGAGTTCTGGTGGTGGCCAGCTGCTGCTGTTGGCTCAGCTGCTCTGGTGACGGTCTCCATCCAGAGTTCTGAGCTCTCCTCTACTTTCTTCTCTCTGTCCCTGACCTCTCCTGTATGTTCTACTTTCTGTCCATCTCTCAAAGAGTCTGACTCCTTAATGCTGTAGGACCCTTTCTGGGGCCTCTCTGTTTTCCTGGTCCTGTTTTCTGCTGCGAATCGAATCTTATCTGAAAACGTATTTTGTCTCTTTTGTGTCTTTAACCCCAACCATCTGCTCTGGCTTATCTTTGTGATAAGCCCAAGTAAAGCACTTGGGGAGAAGGCACAGGTGGAACTCTGCAACGGGAAGGTGTGAGGTGGCGTGAGATTCTCAGGATTAAAAGCAGAGTGAAAATTGCTGCTAAATTACACCATAGTATGGACATGGGAGACTGTAACCAGCTTCAGCACTGAGGAACTTAAATTTCCCATGCCTTTTTTGTTCTTTTTCTCAAGTATTTGAGGATTGTTATCTGAAGTCCTCCTGCCTCAGCATGTGTGCGGAGTGCGGTATCCTCTCGTGCTGTGCTTGGGGCAGGCTCAAGTAACTCAAGCAGAGAGGTTGGTGTCTCAGATGTGCTTTTGCAGAGGAGTTAAGGCCAGTTGAAAATGGTTTGACTGAAGGAACACGGCAGAAGAAATTTGTGAAGGCGACAGCTTGGGAAGAGATGACAAGATGTTGCATAACAGATATTCCAAATGTGTGAAAATGAGCATGAGTCTGATCCAGAGTACAGTTCTCCAGCTCTGGAGGGAGTGCTGGACACAGTCTGGTATGGAGATAAGGAGCGTGTGCGTATCTATGTGTACGTATGCACGTGTGAATTATGATAGCATTTTTGTCCTTATGGTGGTGACCAACTGTCCCCAAAGCCTGCAGGAGTTCAGGTCCTTATTAGCAGCCAGAGGAGGTTTTAGGCAATGTTTAGAAGGTGGATGAGTGAAACAGGAAGGGCAGGATGTGGCCATCTGTGGAGGTGGAAGAGGACAGGCAGCGTTGCGAGGTGGGGAGGGAAATGGCAGCATTACAAAAGAGTGTTGAGCAGTGCCTTGGCTTGGGCGTGAGTAGGTGGAGCAGGACAGGCAGAGCTGGCCCAGGGTGTCCATGGCCGCTCACTGTGCTCGGGGACTGTGGAAGGGGCAGGTTTGGAGCCCTGTCAGCACTTGAACTGAGGGGTAGATTTACTCCCCACTTTCATAGACTGTAATTGAATTGCAAGTGAGTGTAGCTGGCATTGCTGAAAAGAGTGGCTGCAGGAATGCTGGCGAGGAAGCATTTAGCAGTAACAAGCTGCCTCAAGCCCCCTGGCCTGACCTTTAACCACCATCACATCGCTCTGTCTTTGCTTATCAGCTTTATATCCCCGCAGTGACTATTAGTATCACTCCAGCCAGAACAGACAGCTCTGTCTTTCCCCCATTGCAGGAGGCTGGGAATGTTGCATGTCCCATAACCGCTGTCTGCTTGCTGACCATTAGGCTTTGCAAAGACCACCAGTTTTATATGATAGCCTGTCACATTGTGGCCAGGCAAATTTATTACTGTACACTGGCAATCACTCTGGCTTGCTTAGCAATGTGTGCAGCGATGCCCAGGACAGCCTGGGCTGCTGCAGGGATGCCACAGTGGCACAGAACTTTCAAGCTGAGTGTGTGGTTTGATGCTGTGTGAGTACTGAAATGGAAAAATCAGAGATTTTTTTGTTCCTTCTGTCCAGAGCCAGAGGGCAATAAGCAGTGCCCTGTCTTGCAGCCCCAGACCCTTCAATATCTGTCAGCGCTTTACAATCCAGTTGGGAATGGCTGTCCCCCATGCCCAGCAGCATCAGGGGCTAATCCATTCAGGAGGCGTGAGGGCCTCTCATCTCCATGGCTGTGAACTCCAGCCAGAATTGCAAATGAGCAAACCAAACCTGGCAGTTGTACCATGATCTCCTGCCTGGCAGGGGAATAGGGAAGGCAAAACAAAACCCCAGCTTAACTGGCCAGGCCCAAAATTGAAATCCTGCCCTGACAGCAGGCAGGCAGACAGACCTGTTTGGTGTGAGCATCTGTGACAGGGCTTTTGGTCAGCCTGGCCACCGGAGCACTCGGCTCTGCCAGCCTCAGAGCTGGGAGAGTGGGAGGATCTGAATAAGATCTCTGGAGTCAGCAGCTGCTGTGGTTATTCTGGCATTAATTTGACGTATACCACATCTCATCTCCTAAACTCTCCCTGGGAAGTGGCATGTGGTTCCTCTGTGTTTGAAGTACCAAAGGCCTTTTGCCTTGGCAGCACATTAGCAAGTTTGGCTTGCTTGAAAAGGACTTTATCCTGCCCAGATGGGGCTAGGGTAGGTACTGCGATGAAGTAGACTGTTCCCATTCTGGAGCCTTTTTGGGTATAATTTGGAAGACAGGATTGTGAACTCGCTTGCCTCCTCTGCAGCCCCCCATTCATTTTGCAAAGCGCCTGTGATTGATCTGGCAGAATGGGATGTATTCACAAGCAGAGCTGGAGGGCAGCAGGAAGGACAAAACCCCTGAAATGAATCACGGGCTCTGAAAAGATCCGCTGGGGTTAAGGCGTAGCAGTGAAAAGCTATTGTCTGGAGCCTGGACTGTGGCTAAAAGCATTATTTATCCCGATTTGGGTAGTGGTTGTAGGAGGGCGTGGTATTCCCAGGAACAGCAAAGCCAGTGTGCTTAGTGGTGAACATAAACTTTATTTGATTGTGTCACAGGTAGCTTGAGAACCTTTATGGAGTATCTCAGCTACAGAGGAGCAAGTCCAGTGCCTGATTTGTGAATAGAACTGCATGGATTGCATGCAAAGAGGATTTCCTACAGGTATTTTTATTGTGGTTGGAACATGGTTGCCTTTGACTCATGTCAAAGTGCCTGTCCGGCCCCTTTTACCAGTGCTTTTGCAAGACAAAACAAAACCTCACTAATTGGTTCAGCTTGACAGTAATGTTTTGATTTTCTATCAAGTAAGTGGCATTCAGTAGATTCTTGTGGTGGCTTTGGGCTCAGAGTGGAGCACGAGTTTAAAGGGGGAATGGTGACTACTACTGAGAATGGGATATGAGGATATGAGTGGGATATGAAACTCAGACCGAGTTTCTGAGACTGAGTTTCAAAACGTTCAGATATGTACCCGGATCTTCTCCAGACAATCTGATTCCTGGAGCCTACAGAATTGGGCTTGGAAAACCTCCCAGTTTCTGTCTGAGCCAACAGAAGGAGCCTTTCACATGGTCTCTCTGTTTTCTGTCTAGGATGTACAGGCTAGACTAGGAGGTGAGAAAATGAGAAGAAATGATAAGGATGCCTCCCATTCTCAAAGGCTGGGGCAGGATCAGAAATTCTGCACTGGGGGGTGGAGTCAGCTGCCTTTCCTTTGTTTGCCTATTTGCAAACCTGGTGAAGCATCATGAGTTTGTCAGGAAGGGCAAATCCAGAGCGATACCCTCTGATTCACAGCAGTTATGTTGTCTGAATTCCAGCCTGCAAAATCACAGTTGCATCTTTGCCATGTTAGTCATCCTGAAGAGAACAGGAACAAATTTGGCTGACACAGGCAAACCACTAAATTCACCGGAATTGCTGGAGATGAACCCAGCCTGTTAGAGAGCAAAGTCTGCATGCAGGAGTGTGGCCAGAGCAGAGGGCATGCCTGGGAGATGATGTAGTGAAGGTCCCATGCTGCCCACCTGGCAGCAGCCCAGGCTCCACGCTCAACAAGTGTGGTGCTGCACTAAATGCCAGGTGCAATTTTAATTCCTTTCATCTCAAGCACTCTTGACAGAAGAGCGTTATTAGTATTGAGCATTTCAAGCAGCTCCAAGCTGTGTACATGAGTCTGCTGTGTTATGCAAGGACAGGAAAATAATTTAAAAACATCTTCACATTTGCTCCTTCTCCTTTCTTCTCCCCCACCATCCTTTCCTGTTTTTTGTTGGGTTTTTTCCGCTTTTGAAGCTCAAGCTGCCTCTGAGTACGTGAATGCCTGCATGTAACAGATCCCCTTTCTCAAACCTTTTGATGGTCTCCAGTGCTGGGAAATTGCATCTGAAACACAGCTGTATCTGGCTCTGTGTTTGACAGTGTGTTGCCTCACTGCTCTTTCTCCTAAGCAGTTTTGCAAGGAGCTCTTCCCTGTGAAGACAACACAGTAGGTGACTTTTATGTTTCTAGTTTGCTACTCTCTACAGTAAAAAGGGAGAAATTGGTTCTATAGCAGTAATTTTGGCCTGGAATAGTGCTGCTGGCCTAAGCACCAGGTGGTGGAGTCCAAGAAAGCATTGGAAAGGTACAGATACTTGGGATGAGAGGGCAGGCACATTACTAATTAGTAGAGAATCGATCCCACCGCTTTCAGGGAGAAGTTAAACTTTGACTGAATTCAAGACAGTGTTTCACCCCACAGGGCTGATGCTGTGAGATGGAGAGAAAATAAAAATGAATCTTAGGCCTGCTGTCACTGGTCCTTCCAGGTGGGTCTGCTCTGGTTTGGAAGGAGTGTCGGTAGGTTGCAGTGCAGCCCATGCACAGAGGGCCCATATGGCTGCTTGGGAATGAAACTGCTGCAGTGTGAGCAGCTTCTTCTAGGTCTTCTGAGCTGAGCCAGCAGGGAACCTTACTGCTTATTTATTTACTTATTTACAGCTTTAAATAGTTCATGGTTGAGCGGGGCAAAAAGAAACGTGTTCTGCTTGCTGCTTCTCTCATGGGCGAAACAGAAAGTGCCAGCTTTGGATCATGGGATTTGGGGTCTGTGCTGGTGTTCAGCCAACATTTATGGTCTTGGGAGAACATTTATAAAGCAGGTAGTTTTGCCCTTCTAAGCAGAAATGATTCTTGATCCCCTGAAGTCCCACTGGGGAGCATCTTAATCACTCTCAAATCTTGTCCTCTTGAAAGCAAGCAGGATCTCAGCTGGTGATTCCCTGCAGGTAGTGAATGAAATTGGAGATTTGTGGAGAGCCTGCTGGTTTGAGATGGATGGGGAACCCCAAGCCTGGGTAAATATAGTTCATGTATCAATAGCTTTTCTGAGCTGTCCTCTCATATGCAGTTCTTTTGTGGTTGGGGATAGGGACTGATGCAGCTTTGAAGTATCTGTCTAAGAGGGGCTTGGATTTTTCAAGAGGTGATAGAATGTGTCCTAAAGGACCATTCCAGCAGGGCTCTGACAGGGTGACCCATCTGCTGTGGTTTGTAGGAAGCAAAAGGCGCTCGGACAGGAGAGCTGTGGTTCTTCGAGCAGGGAGTTTGGCCAGCTGTGTGCTTTCGTTTTTCCCCTTGTTCTCTTTGCAAGCTTTGTCCTGTCCAGAGACTGCTGGGGCGTTTTCCTTCAAGAGCTGAGATTTGAGGGGTCTTTTTTTCTTGAGCCAACTCCTTCCCTCTTCTGGGATTGCTGTCTGCCCTGTCTGGATGAGTGGAAGGATTTTCAAAGCAACCTTATCTTGCTCTGCTGGAAAAAACCTGTCTTTCCCATCCCGGCTGTACAAAGGCTGCAGACAGCCAGGGGAATACTACAGCCAGCAGACAGCATTGGATAGCTGTCAAAAAGCTGATGCCCCTCTGCCCTCATCCATATGGAAGAAGGATTAGTATCTGCCTCTGCGTGCAGTAAGATCCCTTTAAAAGGTTATGCAGTAGATACTTATTTTTTCAATAACTGCCTTTCGAAGGAAAAAAAATGAATGCAGCTTGGAGAAATCCAAGCCCCAGTTTGTTCAGGTCGTGCCTTCTGCTGTTCCCATTGACACGGGGGGACATTGCTGTTCCAGCAGCAGCTTCTTGCATGATGGAAGATGCAGCTGGGAGCTCCGATAACCCCCGGGCTCTCCCAGAGCAGGTGGGAGCTTGGCAGGAGCCACTGACAGGTTGCTTTGTGTAAAATACTCCTCATTCTGAGCGGTTCTGCTTTTACTCTTTAGCTCAGTAGTTGGGTGAGGGCAGCAAGGAGTGTGGTAGGGGTCAATTTGTGTTTGCATGTGTCTGCTTCAGAGAAGTGCACGTGTCACCAGTCCAGCCTGCTCATTGCTGCAGTTAAACATGGCTTAAATCAAAGCACTTTTGTGCACATCATGAAATTGTAGAAGATGCGCTGCCTACGGGCTTCTGAGGTTTGTCAGCTGCTACATTTTGGAAGAAACTCGCCAGATGAACTAGCTGCTGCCTGCAGTTTCTGTTTGTCTGATATGGGTGAGAGGATGCCAAGGTCTCTGGTAGACTGAGACATGCGGTGAGGGGAGTTTGTGAGGGGAAGGATTAGTATCTGCCACTTTTCTGCTTGTACCCAGCTATGGCAGGATTCAAGAAGCCCTCAGAAAAAGCTGTTTGGGTGTTGCTGAAAACCACAAGCAAGGCTTTCTGGTGAGGTGGCTGCACCCCAGAGTTCAGGGGCTGCTTTAGTTTCAGTTTAATGGTCTGTCTAGCCGTTCTTGTCTGTGACCAGTGACATTGTGTCACAATCCTGCTCCAGGAGAGGCCAAGTAAAGGGGCTGTGACTGTGGCCTCTTTAGCTTTCACACTTCCAGCTGCGCTGGGGATCAGTTGGTGACTGTAGCGACAACGTGATAGGAAGAGCAGTGCTAGGGACTGGACTGCAACCTGCCAGTTTATTCCTTGGATATTGTTCAATACATGTAGGATAGAAATATTATTTGCCTCCAAGTTCCCTGGGATAGATATTTGATGCTAGAAGCCTGAAATTATATATATATATACACATATATATATATATGTATGTGTGTGTATGTGCACACGTGTGATATATGTGTCTCTATGTGTATATATATATATATATAAAAAATGGCTTTGCTGCAGCTTTTATATAGACATTTTAATTTGTAAATGACCCGCTCCTTCCACTCTGAGTAGTTGCTTTTAATCTTAGTGTCAGAAAAATCATTGCTGCCTTCCTGCAGTGTCTGTGTTTGTTTCCATAGCTGTCGTATATAAATTGCTTCTTTTTTTGTGCATAAGCAAATCAAAGGTTAACATTGAATAGTTGACCTGAGCTGTGAGCAAAGAAAGCAGTAGCAGTGGCAGGGTGGTTTCTGAGGTTGTAGGAATAGGAACCTAAATCAATAGCTTTTAGCAGACTCATAAATGTTTCATTTGTATTCCTCGCTTTGGCGTTGACATGGGAATCCATATAACCTCTTAAATTAGTGTTGTTCCTGCGCTGGGTGCAGATGTTGGAAACATTTCCTTCACATGCACTTCAAAGTGCTGTTCCATAATGGCATTTTCCTTCCTGCTTTGGAGCCGTGGTTCTGCACAGCCTCCAGTCATGAGTGCAATGAGCTTGTTAGCCTCTGTCCCGGGCTGCAGGAGTTTGGGCCATGGACATGGACATATCCCACCCGATTACCTGAGTCAGTGCTCGTGCCCCTGACTCGGAGGCCAAGTAGGACTTGTGGTTGCTTGGGCGAACTGTTGTTTCTGCATGGAGAAGCACAGAAACTTTTCTCTGGAGTGTGACACAGCCCTGAGGAATGAGTGAGGCCTTGAGAAGACCAACCTCAATAAGTCCTGGCAGCAGGTGGGGAAGGAGCAACATGCCCACAACTGTTTGTCTAATTCGGACTCTTTTGGAGGCGCTGGAGAAGCAGGGGCAGGAAGCTCATGAGCAGAGCCTGAGTCAGGCAGTTTATCTGGCCATCTGCCTCTTCCTGAGGTCATCCACCCATGGAGTGTGGGAGGGTTGTGCAGCTCCAGGTCGCTGCCAGGTCAAGGCTGTGACCTGCCAGCAGCCTGGGAGCGCTGCATCCGCTCTCTCAGTGTTTTGGGGTTTTCCCCGAGACCCCCAGTGCTGGTGAGCTCAGCTTGGCTGGGGAAGGCAGGACTCATCTGCAGACCTTGTGTTTGCAGGGTGGAAAGACCCTTGAGAAACCCCAGGCTGTGAAGAGCAAATTAAAAAGAAACCTCATCCAACCAACATCAACAAAAAGAACACATCTAAAAACCCTTCCCCAACTGTCTGTCTAAACAATTCAGTGACTGGAGTTAAGGTTGACCCCATTTTGATTTTTTCAGGTTCATTTTTCAAGCCTCGGGACAACTTCTCTATTAACTTTCTCCTGTAAGAGTGCGGCTGTGTGTGTGTATCTGTCTGTCTGCTTTAGTTACATGGGGAACAAAATACAGCTGGCTGAAGTATTTTGGAGTAAATGACTTGGATTTTATCATCTAGGTAGTATTAATTTGATTAGTCCAAAGGGGTTTTCTTCTACAGGCAAGGATTGGTATCAGGTAACACTTAAATGAAATAGTAGCTAATAAAAGCCTTGTGTTTGATTCTGCCTGTCTGGTAAAAAGCATAATTTATGTCTTTCTTTTGTCTTATTCTGATGAGAATCTGTCCTGAAAAATGTGTAAGTCACATGAGGTGTCTGGTGAGTTTCATCATCAAAAAGTGCAACAAATGGGTTTGGTAAAATTTGTTCAAAACTTTTGTGTTGTGCTGGTAATTAAATATTCTGTAAATAAAACCTGTAGCAATTGCCTTTCCTAAACCTGCAGTAATCTACATGAAAATCAGAAGCCAAACTTGATTTCTGCTGAGCCAAGAGCAGACCGATGCCCTTTATCCTGGATAGTCTGCTCTCTAGATGCTGTTTTCTAAGGAAAAATAACTCTTCTGCGGTTTGCCAATACCCTCTGGGGGCTGTTGAAACAATCTACCACCAAGTTTGGGGTTTGATTGCCTCACTTTGTTGCTCCTTTGTTTAAACCAAAGCAGAATTTCCCCCTTCACCCCACTCTGCCTCCCCGCCCTGCTCTGAGTTAAATTTTTGGAGGATGTGAGGGTGCAGGAAGAAAGGGCTCTGCAAGGCAGGGTGCGGGAGCAGCCACGGAGCAGGAGCCACAGGGGTGTCACCTGGTGCTTCACCTTTGAGGTCCACTGGCAGTGTACCAGGGTTGGATAGCAAATGCATTTGTTCTCCATGCCTTATATCAGTAAGGACAAGGAATAATGGTTTTCCTGTTCCTTTTCCCTGCAGGCAGGAGGAGATCTGCCACCATGTCCGTCAGCGTCCACGAGAACCGTAAATCCCGCACCAGCACCGGCTCCATGAACATCCTGCTTTTTCACAAGGCCTCCCACCCGGACTGCGTCTTGTCCCACCTGAACACCCTGCGGAAGCACTGCATGTTCACCGATGTCACCCTTTGGGCAGGGAACAGGTCGTTCCCATGCCATCGGGCAGTGCTGGCTGCCTCCAGCAGGTACTTCGAGGCCATGTTTAGCAACGGCCTCCGGGAGAGCCTGGATGACGAGGTGAACTTCCATGACAGCCTCCACCCAGAGGTGCTGGAGCTACTGCTGGACTTTGCTTACTCCTCTCGGATCATTATCAACGAGGAGAATGCTGAGTCCCTCCTGGAGGCTGGGGACATGCTGCAGTTCCATGATGTCCGAGATGCAGCAGCTGAGTTCCTGGAGAAGAATCTCTACCCTTCCAACTGCCTGGGCATGATGCTGCTCTCGGATGCTCATCAGTGCCGGCGGCTCTATGAGCTCTCCTGGAGGATGTGCCTGGTCAACTTTGAGACTGTTCACAAGAGTGAGGACTTCAACAACCTTTCCAAGGACACTTTGCTGGACCTCATCTCCAGTGATGAGCTGGAAATCGAGGATGAAGAAAAGGTCTTTAAGGCTGTCATGCAGTGGGTGAAATACGATCTGGATGAGCGGAAGGCTTATCTCCCAGAACTTCTGAGGAATGTTCGTCTGGCTTTGCTTCCTTCCGAATGCCTCAAGGAAGCCTTGGCTTGCGAGGACTTGATCATGGTGGATGAAAGGAACAAGCTTGTCCTGGATGAAGCTATTCAGTGCAAGAAGAAGATCCTCCAGAATGATGGGGTGGTCACCAGCCCCTGTGCCAGGCCTCGCAAAGCTGGGCACACCTTGCTGATCCTGGGAGGACAGACCTTCATGTGTGATAAGATCTACCAAGTGGATCACAAAGCAAAGGAAATTATTCCCAAAGCAGACTTGCCAAGTCCACGGAAGGAGTTTAGTGCCTGTGCCATTGGCTGCAAAGTGTACATCACTGGAGGCAGGGGCTCAGAGAACGGGGTCTCCAAAGATGTTTGGGTTTATGATACTGTGCATGAGGAATGGTCCAAAGCTGCCCCAATGTTAATTGCTCGGTTTGGGCATGGCTCAGCAGAATTGGAAAACTGCCTGTATGTGGTTGGGGGACACACTGCAGTAGCTGGAGTCTTCCCTGCATCTCCTTCTGTGTCCTTGAAGCAAGTAGAGAAGTACGACCCCATATCCAACAAGTGGACGATGGTGGCTCCGTTGAGAGATGGAGTGAGCAACGCCGCGGTGGTGAGCGCCAGGCTCAAGCTCTTTGTCTTTGGTGGGACCAGCATCCACCGAGACATGGTGTCCAAAGTCCAGTGCTATGATCCAGCTGAGAACCGATGGATGATCAAGGCTGAGTGCCCGCAGCCCTGGCGCTATACAGCAGCCGCTGTCCTGGGCAGCCAGATTTTCATCATGGGAGGAGACACGGAGTTCACGGCAGCCTCCGCCTACCGCTTCGACTGCGAGACCGACCAGTGGACGCGCATCGGGGACATGACGGCCAAGCGCATGTCCTGCCACGCCTTGGCCTCGGGGAATAAACTCTACGTGGTAGGAGGTTACTTTGGCACTCAGAGGTGCAAAACGCTGGACTGCTACGACCCTACATCAGACACGTGGAACTGTATCACCACGGTGCCTTACTCGCTCATCCCCACAGCTTTTGTCAGCACCTGGAAGCACTTGCCCTCATGATGAGGGGCATGGCTTGGGGGCTTGTTTCCAGGAGGTCAATAAAGGTAAGGGTCTTCTCCTCTTAAACTGAAAATTGCTGTTTTGCTTCAGTTGCATCTCCACACACCATGCTGAAGTCACAGATTCCAAGTTGCCGATGAGGTTATTTTATGGGAAGGGAACATTTAAAAGTGGGATGCAGAACCAAGAAAGAGTAACAAGCTCTGCAGTGCTGTAAGTCTAGATAGCTCCCAAGGTTCTCTTATTTCCAGATGATCCTCCCAGTATCTTAAGAGATAGATCTACATGGATGGTTTCAGGCTCCTCTCCCTCTGCTCCAAGGTGCCAGCATCACCCTTCTGTAGGTGGGTGGGCAGATGTGGACACACCTGCTCTCACCATGGAATACATCCTGTTCCCATGCAGTTGAGGGAGTTAAGGTTTCTGAAAACACTTGCCTGTGAGCTCTGGGAGATACCAGGGCAACAGGTGCTTTGGAAATGTCTTAGTAGTTTGATATTTTTGCTGATTTTCTGGGTGATGTATTTAGAACTGATGAATACGTAGGCAAATGACCCTTGGAATGTCAACAAGTCCTGGTTCTCTTTTTAAGCTCCGTATTTACATTTCAGTGGGTAGCAGAAGCAAAAGCTCAGAAGCCACGGTGCATTTGATGGTCTTGGTGTTTATTTATCATCCAAACTGTTGCTTGTTAAATCAGAACTTCTGAGACTTCTGTGTCAGACCTGAGTGGGAGGGAGGGGGTTTTGTAACCAGAAGAAGAATGTGTTCATCAGTGTTTTGGGTTGTGTGAGAATAAGAAAGTTGGTGGAAACCCATGATGTCGTGTCTCATTCTGGCGCTCCGGTTTTCTCTTGCTCAGGGAAGGTGCTACTGCAGTGCCCCTGGGACAGGGCTGCTGTTTCCTCCTGTGTCCTCCCCAGTGGGATATTTGGTTGCCATTCTGGTTGTCAGTGTGGCTCCACAGGGCTTTGCCATGTCCTCACCAATCTGTGCTGAGATGCAGCTGGCCCGGCAAAGCCCAAAAACTCTTCTCGCCTTGCACTGTGAAAGCAGATAGTGATATGGGCAACATTTGGATAGCATCCCCTTCCCAGGAAGTCTGTAACACCTCTGCTAGCTCAGCGTGCAGGTTTCTCAGTGCCAGCAGCACACACAGCCCTGCCTTGGTGGTTGGAGCCTAAATCCCAGCCAGCTGAAGGAGCTGGGAAACCCTCATGTATGGGTGTGGGATTGACAAGCTTCACTTAGAGTTTTATTTGGAAAGCAGGGACTGTGGGGAGGGAAATTCTTCTGCAGACTCATCAAAATCCACTTCACTTAATACAGGGAAGAAAGAATGCTGCCCAAACCCTCTAACACCCTCTCACTTCCCTGCTTTCCACTTGGTGTGGTTGGCGCGCCTGGGAATCGCCCAGTGGGTGAAATTGCTGGCACCTCCCAGTGATCACCTCTTTTGATGCCAGATGGGAACCAAGGGGTTGTTCCTGGCACCTCTGCCAGGCATTAGCCCAACGTGACCACCTGCTTTTCTCAGGTGGGAAAAAAATCACCCAGGGCATTACACTGGCCTTTGTGAAACACCTGGTTTTAACATGGGTTGGACCACCATGAGGGCAGGGCAAGAGTGAAAAGGGTTAAAATGAGATCTTAAAGTGTTCCCAACACTGGAAGATAATGGCCTTTCCAGATTCTCCTCCTCAGGCGTTGCCTAGCATCTGTCATAGTGGCTCAGTAATCTAATTAACTGTCACTTGGCTATTAAATATTGCATCAAAGACTGTGAGGACTCCATCATTTTCAGCTCAGGTCAATGGGGCCCCCCTTTAAGAGCCATCCTAGAGCTGAAAATTAATTTTCTCTGGTAGCAGATGTGTCTGAATATTAAAGCTCAACACCAGCCACATGGCTGGGAGTAGGAATAGGGAGTAGTTTGAGATCAGAGTCGATTCCTCAGCCACCGAATAAAAAACAGTCTTCAAAGTCACAGTGCTGTTATTTTCCTCTCCTACCTTTTTTCCTCCGTACTGTATTTGGATTGTTCACACCTAATAAATAGCTCTGTGGGGGTTGTATTGATACTTCTTTCCCCCCTGTAATCTGGAGCCTAGAAAAGAAGCAGAAAACTAGGAACTGCAAATAAAGCTGGTGAAAAGTCACTGTGTGAGGGTTTCATGTGCTTTTTTGGCTTTGCCTCCAGTCTTTGGTTAAAAGAAGTATTTAAAATACACACGAGCTCTTGCCAGAAAGAATGTCTGTCCATGTGATTTTTCTAGAGTGTGTTTTTTTTTAACAAAGTTACTGTTACGGCCTCAGCCACTGTGACAGCTCCGTGCATAAAGCACCAAGATGGGTGAGTGAATGTCCCTGATGTGCACATGCTGCCCATGCTGCAGCAGCCATGTCCCATGTGCGTGCCTTGGCTGTTCTGGCTGCATCTGTGCCAAAACTGGGCTTGGGACATGGGATAACGGGCTGTAGAATCCTGTGACTGTGATCCTATTGCAGTCCTACTGCAGGTCTGACTGAGGGGTTTTCTTGTTTGCAGCTCCCACCATGAAAGATCTCTACTGAAACACTGGATTTGGTCCCTATGGGATCCTTCTTCAAGTAAAGATGCCCAGAAGGCAGGTTGGCCAGCACCTGCCTAGGTTCCTATGGAACTGCCTTCCCTCAGCTGGAAAAACTCAGGAGGGACCACCCCTCAGAGCAGGGCAAGGTGGGCTGGTAGGGAAAGGCCTGGGCAATCACACAGCAGCAGACAGTACTTTGTACTCATGGGAAAAACAACCGGCAGCCTACAAACTGGTCCCAGAAACCCAAAAAGTCTGTCCTTGACAAACGTTGATCGTAAACCACCCAGCCTGCTTTTCATATAGAGCATAAAACTGATCAGCTGGAAATGCTTCCTCAAGGGCATGGCCTTTGCCCTTCCCAGCTGGAGCCGGGGCACCTTTCAGCAGAGGTCCCAGCACTGCTGCCAAGGAGGCCGTGTGACATTAATTTACTGCTTATTACCCACAGTTAATTCTGGGGATCAAGTGTGATTAGCAACATGAAATGTGAAAACCTCGTCCCCTCCCACCCGTGGTGGTGGAGCCATCAGGAGGCAAAACGTTACAAATGGGAAATAAAATACTGAGCACTCAGCTAATGAAGGCTCTCTGTGTTGATAAAGACAAGCACAACCCAGCCAGGGGGAGGATGGTGGGTGGTTTGTCACAGTCCTGTGCAGAGACAGTTGATGGGGACAACTCAACACCTCCCCAGAGGTGACTTCAGGCAGCACCAGAAACAGGTTCTCCAAGCTGCCTGTCTCCACATTAAAGTGGCTTCTTCAGACTCTCTGTCCTGTGTGACACTCATTTTCATGGGGCAGAGTCACAGATGGGGGTGGGATGGTCACTTCAGGTTGCACGGTCCAGCCAGGGAAGGTGAATTGGAAGGGGGAGTCACTGCATCCCTCTGTGCTGCCTCTTGAGCCTCAAATGCTCTCCTGGGGTGGAGATGTTGGAATTCCCATCTCAAAACAAACAGGAGGAGCCAAACACTGTAGCAGCAAGGAGCCAGGGGTTCCCCTGCCCTGAGGTTCCAGTTCAGGTGCTTTTTAGCTCCTGCAGGACCCTCCTCACAGTCTTTGCTGTAGGGAGCAGAGGCTGGTGGCTGCGCACTGCTCAGGTGCTGATTCCTGGGACACATCCAGAAGCTCAGAGCTGATTTTGTGGCTCCCTCTGGAGCCCTTTGGTGCGTTTAGCTCCCATGAGGGCTGTGGGTGGTACCAGCAGCTGGTGCCTGCCTTTGGGTGGGCACTGAGCGACTGAGGCTGAAGGGTTTTGAGGCTGTTACGGCACCTAAAAGCTGAACTTTGGCCCCAGAGCTCCTGCAAAGATTTAGGCCGTGTGCCAGGCCCTGAGCTGTATTCCGACACCACACTCACACTAAGAATTGGGTCAGTTCCATGGCTTTTCCTGGTTATTGTATTACAGCTTAGATAACAAGCCTTTTGCAAAGACACTTCTACAGCTGCCTGGTGTGGCTCCCCTCCACATGGAGCAGTGCTTTCACCTTGCAATACGCATCATTCCCGGCTCCATGCACGGAGCCCTGCTCACAGAAAGGCACTTTCTCATGCCAAGACCTGTGTACCTGCAAACAGCAGCCCGAAAAACCTCAGGATAATCTCCTGGCTCCCAGAGGCTGCTCCTTGCTCACCTGCGTGCTGCTGGGGTGGGTGGTTGCTTGCAACCTGTTGCAATCCTGCTGGAATTGCCGGAACAGAGTCACAGCTGCTTTCTCCCGGTGGCTCCTAGGGAAACCCATTTGCATGTGTATAATAGCCAGGCCGGATAAACAGGGATTGCAGATTTTCTGCCACTGCTGCTCATTCCAAGTGGCTGGTTGTCTCTGAAGCCAGTTTATCAGGCAGTGTTGGAAGGGAGTGGCTGGCCTGGGGAGGAAAGTTGATGAAAATCAGGCTTTTCCTAACCCTGGGCAGATGGAAACATGTGCAGTCTGAGCTTGGCCCCAGACTGTATTAATCAACCCCTTGGAAATGTCAGTGATACGGATGTTTTTGGAGGAACCTGTGGAAAAAGAGAAAAAGGGTCTTTTTGTTTGGTCTATTCCAGTTCTTGGGCTCTCCTCTCTGCCCTAAAAAAAAAAAAAAAAAAAAGAAAACTTTTCCCTCAACTTTTCATTCTCTTGTCATGTCCACAGAAGTTTGCTACCTGGCTCTGAGCCCTCCCCAGCTGAAGACCCCCTCTCCTCTCCTGCACAAGCAAACAATACAAGTCCTAAAGAAACCAGCTGCCTTCCATCTCTACCCACCTCAGGGATTCGAGATGGGGGTTACCCCAGTGAGTGCCCTGTGTGGGCTGAGCTGAGCACCACACCAGTTAATGAGCTTTCTCTTTCCTTCCCCAGATGCCAGAGCCACACCCATGTCCCCTCTGCTGCAGCTGGAGACGACACAGTGACCGAGACCCTCCTGTCCTCCAGCACAGGACTCCGAGGCAACTTCCACATCCCTTCCTGACACCAGGAGTGGGAGGCATAGCTGGGGCCCCACCGCCAGCATCATGCAGGGGGTCACCAAGGGCTATCCAGCCCCATCACTGGTCACTGGCCACCGCACAGGGATGGCAAAGAGCCGAGAGCACTGGCTTGCCGGGCTGGGCACAGGGATGGCTTGTGGACTCAGCTGGACCAACAGGGCTGGGGAGATGGAGGCTGCATCCCTTGGCAAACATGGCTGCGGAGCCTTTTTTGTTACTCAGTTGGGGGGGGTTAAGAAATATTAATGTGGTTTTTCTTAAGGCAGTGAACTTGCCATTGGCAACGCCTACTGCTTGGGTTACTCGGAAGTGCTAAAGGGAACAAGGTGAGAGCACCTGGCTCTCCCCATCCTCTGGCCATTTCATGGAGGCAATGGCTATTGAAATACTAAAACATAGGAGCTTTGAATGGCTGCCAGCAGCACCAGGTACCGTGACGAAACAGGGCAGATGCCTTTCGGTTTGTACTTTGGGCCTTTTAAATTTTTTCCCCCCTTTCCTTGCTGCAGCCGGCTGTGATTTGGTCGGAGGCCGGGTAGCTCCCCACACGCAGCTGCTGGGAAGAGCACGGGGCTCTGTTAGTGTGCCAAGGCAGCAGCACTGCTGCCGAGATATTCCCCAGATAAAGCCCACTGCGTGCTCAAAGCTGGTCTGCTGAGCTTCCCTGCATGTGGGTGAGGCTCTCATTAGCAAAGGAACAGAAAAACGGGTGCAGTGGGGAACGCTCGTGCCTTGGGAAGGGGCACCTTGGCTCCAGCAAGGCCTCGGAGGGAGAGCAAGAGGAATAGGGTAGCACTGCAGGGTAGGCTGGGGAGGGACCCCCTCCTTCCTGCTGCACCCCTCATCCTGGCTTCCCCTTGGAGAGATGTGAGCATTTCTGACTGCAGGCTGCCTGCCAGCGGTTGGGCTGAGGCTGCCCCAGGTTATCCACGCATGCTGGCTGCCAACTGTGTTTGGGATTATGCATCCAAGAGCTGTCAGCCTGAGCCGTTCCTCATTTTGCTGTGGAGGAAGGCACATGGATTTCGGCTGTCAGTACCAGGGTGCAGCTCCTGCCTGGCCTCTCTGGAGCTGGCCACTGCCGAGGACTGGTCCTGCACCGCCCCAGCATCCCGCTTCCCTGCACAGCAGATCTCCAGATGCTCTGGGCACGCCTCTTGTCTCTGGATGAGGTTGAGCTGTAGCCTGGCCAGCTGAATGATGCAATGCCATGAAAAGCCTTGACACAGCTTCAAACAGCAAAGGTCTTTTCGGAGCAGCGGGCGCCCGTCGCTGCCGGGAAGAACACACGTTCTGCACAGCCAGTCTGCGATGCACTGGATGACGTTTATTTACATCTTCTAGTCTTTTTTTTTTCTCTTCCCCTTCAGCTGCTTGTGAACTTTAATAAAAATGATGATCTGGGAAACTGTTTGTGTGTTTTTCACAGGAGTCTTCATTCTTAAGTAAGCTGGATTTAGGTCTAATAACAGGGCCGAGGACTAATAACAGGGTTGGCACTCTGTGGGGTGGTTCACAAACAGCCTCCAAAGCAACCAGCCCGGCTGCAATTATTATTGCTTCAGTGCTTGGGAAACTGAGGCACAATGTCAAGCGTCTTGTCCAAGGTTAATGGTAGATCTGGGAATAAAGTCCAGGACTTCTCGTGTCCTGAGGACATCATGTGGCTCTCTGTTCCACAGCTGCTCTCACTCAGTTTGTCCATGCCATGATTTCAGGAGAACTTGCAAGTCTGCAGTGCTACCAACACCTGCCAAATAGGTTGAGGGGCCCAATGCAGACACAGCCGTATTCCTGCAGGGGAAGCCAGTATTTTCTAAGGAAGACAAGAAGAATTCATGCTTCTGTTTTCCTTATTTGCCTTCACTTGGCTGCTGCAGCTCCCAAGAAAGGGGCCTATTGACAGGAGAAATGGGCTTTCCAGCTGGGGCTCCTGTGCACGCTTCTCCGTGTGCATCTCTCCTCATCCCAGAGTAGCTCCCAGAGGAGCAGGGAGATCCAGCCCTGCTCTGGGAACACTCTGGGAGGGTTCTCCCTCCCTACAAGACCAGCAGCTCCAGCTGTGCTCCAGGCTGGGACTGTGGGAGCATTGCTCAGAGGAGCGAATTGGCACCAGGCAAATTTATATTTGCCTCCTCTTGTAGCAGGGGCTGTTGGGCTGGGAAAGCAAAACTTCCTATGGGTGTTACACAGGGTCTCAAAGAGATTTGGAGCCTGAATTTCTGATCTGTAAAGGAGACAGGGAACTGCCCCCTTGCCCAGAGGAGCCAGGTGGGCAGCAGCATTAGCTGACGTGAGCTGGGTAGATATAAGTGTAAGGGTCCATAGAAAAAGCTCATTAAAGACCCCTTTGGGAAACCAATTCAGGGCAGAAATTACTGTTTGATGAGCAGGAGAGAGGGAAAAGAGGAGGGGGGATGTGAATGAAATCCCCTATAGTTTTGTTGATTCAGGTTTTATATGGGACTCTGGGACTTTAAATAGCAGCTGGGGAGGCTTTGCAATAGGCCTGCTTTGATATGAGCCATGCAGAGACCTGCTCTTTTGTATTTATTCTGGAGCTTGCCTGAAAGACAATTCAAAAGCAATCAGCAGCTGCTGTGACAGCAGTGACCTGTTGCTATGGAATTAGATGCAATGAGAAATACAAAGGTTCCTTGGTTAGCAGCGACAGAGTAAGGGGAGCAGGAGATACAAGTGGATGTAACAGAAAAAAGCTACAGCCAGAGTATGGCTGGTGTTTAAATGGGAGGTACAGGGGTAGAAATGTAAATGAGATTTGTTTTCCTTTTTTAAAAGAGCTTTTTCACCATCTCAGCAGGTCAGGCTCAGCTTTGTCTGGGAGCGAGCACTTGGGAAAGAGTCCTGTCTGGTGATGTTACAGGAGTTGTGTGTTCCCAGGCTCCCGGGAAACAAGCCCACTCCACAGCCAGCCCTCGCTGTGGGGTGTCAGCAGCTCAGACATCTTCCCCATGAAGTGCCAGGAGCCCGACATGGAGATCCGGAGGAGCAGGGGGGCTCATCCCACACCTCTCGTTTTGCAGGGCCCAATCCCACGGGAGAACTGGGGCAGGATACAGCTCCTTTCCACCCACCCTCTGGCCCTGGCTGGAGCCTGCCCATGAGCTCTGTGCACCTCGGTTCCCCTGCTGAGCAACAGGGTGCTTCTCACTCCAAAAAACACTTGGGAGGAGAGGGCAGGGAGATGCTCGGAGGTGGAACTAGGCAGGCAGGCAGCTGGCATGATCAGACCTCTATCCCCAGGGACTGAACATGCTGAATGTCCCTGGATGCAAAAGGCTGATATTCCTATGTCTTATTTAAATGAAACTCTTAGTGCCTTATTGGGTTTTAAATATGCATTTTCCCAGCCTGACCCCAGCTGCCCTTGAAATAATACTGCTTTGCAGTGAAGCCCTGCAGGGAATTATCATCTGAGCCCACTCCCTTTGTCATGAGAGTCAATTAAAAGCAGAGTAGCTGGTGATTTAATAGCTCTGGTGTCTGAGGAAGCCCCACATCCATCCAGAGGCCGACTCTGGCATTTAAACACATAATTGGAGCAGAGGAGGACTTTGTTCCAGCCATCCAACATGCCTTCAAATTCATCCATGTCCATACAGAGCACTAACTCCTTGTGTCCATGGCCTGTCATCTTTTCCTGCACGTTAATTAATTCCCCAGCATTGTACATTCTCCTTGCAATATATCCCATGTGAAATTGTTTTCCTATTTCCCCATGCACCTTTTCCGTTGGGGTAAAAGGTTTTAGTCTCTGAAGAGGGTCCAGGCTCAAAAAATGCCGTGCATGGAAATGCAGCTCCGTAAGCAGCGTTTGAGTTAAGCTGCCAAGAGCAGGAGAAACCTTTGCCCCCAGCTCTCCACAACCAACTGGGAATTTAAACTGGGCCCAATCCCTCTTGCTCCAGTGCAGAGCAGGAGCCCGGTGCCCTCAGGCAGAGACAGCAGTGCTGGGGGGGCCCCAAGGTGGGAGCCAGCAGCAGGGACTCTTGGTGGGAATGAATAGCCACGGCTGAGCTCATTTATTCTTCCTTCCTCACAATCTCCCTTTTCTTTCCATTTCACCACCTCCTTATTTAACATCCTCGGCTGTTGTGCAGAACCATCACCCTGTTTTGCAGCACTGTGACCTACTTTGCCGCAATGTCCCGACTTCCTCGCTGAAATCGTGAGCTCAGAGCCCACCCAATCCATTCAGCATTTCTCAGCTGAATAACAGATCCAATTAGGTGGAAAAAGCCTGGCTTTCATGCTGTCATTGCCTGGACATCTCACTTCCCGCTCCCCAGCACACGCTGCACCCCTGACGCCCGCGGCTCATAGACAAGGGCCCCTCTGTGTGTGTCCCCCGCCAAAGGAAGTTGGGGGAAGGGTTCAAGAAGACTGATCCTGGCTACCCAACCTGTACTTTCATTCTTCCTGACAGTCTCTGAGGACTACAGAGCTCAGGATTCAAGTGATTTGTGGGTTTTCAGTCCCAGCTCTCTTGGGAAGCTCTCCTTTCCCAACTGAGGCTGGGGGGGACAGTCCATGACCAGGCCAGGGTGGCACAACTTGTGAAGAAGCTGCTGGCACTTACAGCCAGAATGTGATTTAATGACTTATAAAAAGACCTGTCTCTCACTCCTGGCATCATACCTATCCCCAGTCCTGCGGGTTTATCCCAAGCAAACATTAACATTCTGCCCTTTACTGCTGCCATCACTCTCCTTCTCCACCCCAGCAGGGCTCCTTCTTGCTACAGGCCCAGCAGGCAGCCAGTCCCCAGGGTGCTGGCTCCACTCCATCACAGGGGATAGCTGGTTGCTAAAAGGGATGAGTAGAAACCAAACAAGGAGAAAAAAGCCCGAGGGCCACCAGGAAAAGCCCTTTTGGTTTCTACCTTCCCTGGCTGGGTGGGATGGACGGCCATCCCCTGCCCTGAGGCCAGCCCAGCAGCACTGGGGCCTGCTTGGCTCCCTGGCAGGTGCAGGGAGGAAGGTAATTTCTGGGTAATTTCTCTCCATTTCTGGGTCACGTCTGGAGGAATTACACACGTGCACACAAACAGGAGCTGCTTCCCCACGGCTGCTTCCCAGCACCCAGCAGAGCTCCCGCTGCCTCCCGGCCCCTCTGCCCACGCTGCCGCCCCACCGGGATCACGGCTGCTCCCAGCCTTCCCACAGGGCTTTGCTAATGACTCTCCGCTCCTGCTCGGCTCTAATTAGGCTCCTGTCTAATTAGGCTCACTGGAAAGATGCGGCTGGTGAGAAGCAGCCCTTTGGTGAAAGGAAAGGGGAAAGAAAGAGCATCTGGAGACGCCGGAGGGAGAGACGCCAGGCTGTGGTAAGAGGTCAGGGGGGGATTGGGAATTGCCAGCTGAGCTGCATCTGTGCGAGGGATGGACCATAAAGGGAGGAGCGCGAAGGGCTGAAAACAAGTTCTCTCTGTACTGACATACAGAGGGGTTCCAGAATGGGTAGGGAGCAGGACTGGGGCAGGGGAGCCAGTCCTGAACCTGCACCCTTGGGCATCCTTGAAACAGAGGCAGCAGAGTAGGCTCTGGAGCAAAGCCTGGTTTGGGGGTGATTCAGGAGGTGTGAAGGCAGCTTTAGGGGAGGCACAAGGGGCACCCACTCTCTGCCCATCCCTTTGAGAGCTGGGGCTGCTCTTATCAGTTGCTAGTGTCAAATATTATTTTCCACCTAATTTTTACATGGTTCAACCTCCTAAAAATCAAGACATTTGCCATATTTAACATTCCTGTAGCAAATTAACAAGCCCCAGGTGCCTTCAATGGCAAAGGTAAGTCATTACCATTCACCTTGTATCTGATCACAAAGCATCTCACTCACTCACTCACTGCACTAATTAGGGTTTTGCCTTTCCTTCTCTTAATAAACCCTCCATGAATGAGTGGCCTGTCTGCAAGCCCCAGCCCAGCTTGCACCTGTGTCCTCCCAGACGTCCAGTTTCTCCCCCTGAAGCCAGTGCCAGGACTGAACCCATCAAGGGCAGGGAAGGGGAAATGCAGATAATGCAAATGTTAAAGGTATCACTAAACCATATTTTCAAAGAGCCTCTTCTGTGCCTGTCAATGCTCCTTTTAGAGGCCCATCCCATTCTAAGGATCCTGTATGACCCCTTTTAGGTCAATGTGCTAGTGAAAATCCAACTGCATCCAACAAACCCACAGAGATCTTTTGCTCTAACTTTGGAAAGGAAAGGCTGGGCAAGAAAGCTGGGATGCTCATCAGTCTTTCTTGGGACCATCTAAATTAATTGATCCGTGTGGTCTGGAGAGAATATCCATTTCATTATCTTGGCTGTGCCGTAATGGCTCAGAGCATGGAAATTGTGAGCATATGAAATTGTGGAAAACTGGTTAAGGATAGTCAAGTTAATATATGGAGGTGTCCTGGAGCAGCAGGGTCCTTTGCCTCCTCCTCTGCCAAAGGCAATTTGTATTGCCTGCCCAGGCTTCCCCCCTGGCTAATGGAAACAGGGGGGTTTGGAGTGCACTGTGCAGGACCAGAGAAGCTCAGGGTGCCTGGTTTGCCCTGCATCCCAGCCTTTCCCTGGCAGGAGCTTGACTCAGAAAGGATCTGATTTTCTCCATGTGGTTTGTCATCAGTAAATGTGCTGTCCCATCTCCCGTGACCGATGCCTGTTTCATCACAGCAGCGTCTCCCGTTCCTAGCAGCTGCAGCAGCTGATGTTGTTTTACTGCAGCCATGCAAAGGCTGGGGGTGCCCCAAGGGGTGCTTTTGTCAGGCATCCAGCTTGCAGAGCCAAGAGGGGCCACAGGAAAACGTGCTTTTTAAAAGCCATACCCAGGAGCCGACAGCTTGGGCGAAGGCTTTTATTCAACTTCAGTAAATAGGTGAGCTGGGACGCCTGGGAATGCAAATAAAACCAGGACTACAGAGCAGCCGTCGAGATAAACGAGCTCTTTCATCTCCTGTCTCACACCCAGGGGCTGCCTGTCTTGGAGCAAGTGCTGCGTGACGGGGTGTAGGTTCAGGTACATGGACGTGACTCAGGCTTTCAGAACAGCACGTGCAGCACAGCTGAGAGGAAGGGAAAAACACCAGGCACTGCTGCCTAATGGGGGGCTGGCATTCCCTGATGCCTGCTGAGGAACAGCACAACACCCCAAGCAGCTGACAGCCCAAAGCTTTGATCAGTACTTGATTCTTGGGGCTGTCTTGTGCCGGGTCAAGAGCTGGACTTGACGCTCTTTGTGGGTCCATTCCAACTCAGGATATTCTGATTCTATGAATACGTATCTGATTCTCCTCAAGCATCCTTTCTCCTTCCCAATCGTACCTCTGAAGACAAGTGGAATAACAAATGGAAATGAAGCAATTCCTCTGCCTCAAAATCAATACACAGGGGGTGAAGGGTGCAGGTCTCCTGCTTCTCCTACCTCTCCTATCAGAGAGGATGCTGAAGTCCCGTGCAGGACTGGCAGTACAGGGCCAGCAGTGATTGCTCCTATGATCCAGCAGAAAATGGTCATGGGGAAACTCCAGCCATTGTGGTCCTCTGTGACTTCTCATCGTCATGGCTCTGTACTTCTGGCACCCTCTCTTGCCTGGACTGATGCCTGCAGGCACTGGGAACACCATGTACCTTATCATGGAATCACAGAATAGTTTGTGTTGGAAGGGACCTTAAAGATCCTCTTTCCACCACCCCTGCCACAGGCAGGGAATTTTCCACTAGACCAGGTTGCTCCAAGCCCTGTCTGACCTGGCCTTGAACACTTCCAGGGATGGGGCATCCACAGCTTCTCTGGGCAACTGTTCCAGTGCCTCACCACCCTCACAGAGAATTTTCTTCCTCCCATCACCTCCCGAGGGGAGACCTGGATTCTGGATACAGCGTTTCTGATGGGTCTCTTCTTGCAGGAGAGGTGAGAACACCTAAATCGCACGGCATCGTGGACCTTGTCCTGTGGTGAGATGCAGCATTTCTGGTTCTCTCAGCCAAATAAACCAAAAACCTCTGTGTCTAGGATTTGTCAAAGACACAGAGCTGTGTTAGGGGGCTACAGGAACTCTGTGCCATCAGCCAGCACATGCAGCCCCCAGACTCCCATTATTCTCACTCACAGGGCTGAAAAGGCAGAGAGAACAGCTGTGACACTTCCTCTTCTTGTACAAGGAGAAAAGCCCTGTGTGTGTGAGGGGGAGGAAAACCCAAGGATATCACACGGCCATCTGTCCTTCAGTAAAATGCAAATCTTGTAAGAGGAGGAAAATAAGTTAAAGAGTCCAGTGGGTACAAACTGGAACAGAGATGATAAAGGTAATGCAAACATTTGGTTACAGGTTGGGGTTGGGGCTCTTCATTCAGCCTTGGTGCCAAAAAGTCAACAGCAGAAATACCAAAGGTGTGGGAATAAATCAGGCAGAAAACTCAGACTTAAAATCAAATTTATTTAGAGGAAGAATGACTTTACAAGAGGTTGATACTGATAACTAAAAAGGAAGATAAATAAAAGCTTGTTACAAAACCTAATGGTTTCTGGCAAGTTACAGAAAAACTGAAGATTTTTACAGTCAATAACCTGCTCACTTTTTACATAATTACAAATTAACATACAGCAATTAGGTTTTACCCTCTTCTTTAAAAATCTTTTTTTCCCAACTTTTATTCTTTACGGGTTCAACATGAAAATGCAAAGCTTTTTTTGTTTTATTTTTTTTTCCTTTTTGTTTTTAATAAGAAACAAACCAAAAGCAGAGGTATATCAGGTTATTACAATACACCTCAATGTTCTGGGAATTACTCAAGTGCATTCCATTATTAGTACAAAATAAACACCGGCTAAACTTTAACCATAGGCGAACTGAACCGGACATAGATTTTTATTTCATTTTTTGAGTCAGTGTTTAATATTGACAAAGAAAATAGCAGAATTACTTTAGAGCATGGAAAGGATGGATACCTATAGACAGCTTAAATACATACAAAGCTTATAGCTGTATGCAAAGCAGTGATTGTTATCCTGGTCCCCCCTCCCCCCAAGCAATGGAAGCTGATTTATATTTACGCAAAGCATCAGTGTCAGTGAAATGCATGTGGAAGGAAAGGGCACAGAGCCCTGGAAACGCAGGTGGGAAGGGAGCTGGTGTTACACTTCTCATCGCTGAAGAGCACAAGGTGTAGGAGATTTGGCCAGTTCAGCTCGCCTATATTTAAAAATTAGCTGTAACACCAATGAAGAATCGTGGATTGCTGCCCCTTCTGGCACATGAAGCAAGAGTTATGAGCAGCAGGGGAGGTTTTTTATTTAAAAGGGTGCCCTAAATCATGATAAATTCCCAAACCTGGCCAGCAGGCAGAATAATTTCCAGAGTTCTGGTTAACAAGGAATGTTTTGGGGGATTTTAGCAGATACTCTCCTGTATCCCCTGCCCAGTCCTCCCTTGCTCCATGCCATAGATATCCTAGACAGCTTCCTTGGGATTTGGCACCTGAAGAACCTCTTCTGACTAGGTGGCATGTGGAAGGACCGGAATTTTGGGTGTTTCAGCAACAGCTGTGAGATATCCTAGTGACTCAAGGAAGGTGCAAAGGTGATCGGACTCTCTGGATGCAAATCCACACAAGCTGATGGCATTACTGAGCCGCCCAGCACTGTCACACCTCCAGAGGGAAGAGTCCACCCTCAGAGGGGGTGAGAGCTCCTGTCCTGGGAGGGCACCCGGGAGGTGTCCCAGTGGCCTGGACAGTAAATACCTTGGTGCATGGAAAGGGCCTCACTTATTTGGATGCATCCCCTCACATCTCCTTCGCTCTGAGTTTCTCCAAGGAAAAGGAGGTGGAGGGAAAAGCACTGGCGGGGCTGCTTCCCTACCTGCTGTGAGGAAGGTGATGGTGAAGCGGGCGTGGGCTCTCCTGGGGGATATACCTGAGCCAGCAGAAGCCAGTTCTCTTGTCCTGCCACACAACCTATCTGCACTGGGACCGTAGTCAGATTTGTACCCACTTTGGTGTAAAAATAATACAAAAAGCTTGGCCCTTCCTCCCCTCTTAGGGAAAAGCCAAACCAAACCAGGAACTTGTAGCTCTGATTTTGCTGGGGATACAGAGGGTGAAGCAATGTCAAAACTGATTGTCTGCAAATAACCATAATTAAAAGAGGCAAGACCAGTTCCATTTAAAGTGCTTTATGGCATCAAACTGACATCAAGTTACACGTTGAGATGATCACTTCATTTAAAAGAATCTTAGGCCAACCCCACACAACTCCACGAGTCTCCCACCCTTTGCTACAGCTACTCTTTGCTGCTGGGTATTCTGGCACCCCCAGTTAATACTGGCCACTTCTGTACTTGTCTGAGCCCACCCTCTCGCTTTCCCTGGACACGGAATCCCCTCCTGTTGGGCAGTGGCAAAGACCAGGCCAAGAAAAGCCCAAGAAAAGCAAATCTAATTTCTGCCCTCCATGAAACACCAGCACAAACAGCTCCAAGAGCCCTCCCAGGATCCTCTTCTCCCTCCAACAACATGGGCTTCAAACAGATGTTTTTGAATCTACTCTGAGTCCCAGGAACCCAATGCAAAACAGAGTGCTCCAAATGGGATCAAGAGACTGGCTCTGGGAACGAGACAGCAACAGGCTGGGCTGAAGAAGCAGCATGGTTTCTTTCAACAGCTGCAGGATGGATGCCAGGCATGGCACTGGAAAAAATGCAATTTTAAGGCCAGGAAGAGGAAAGGGTTTTGGTGCTGTAAAGCTGGGACCATACTCTTGCAGACAACGCTAGACAACCTTCAGGCATCAGAGGAGAAATCTGATTCTAGGAACCTATGCCAAGCCTTTCCAAAGAAAACCTGAGATGGGAAAAATAAAAGGCTAAAGAGATAAAAACAAGCCCTTACCTTCCTACAGGTGAAAAGGAGGAGGAAGCAGTGTGGGAGGAAAGGCTTCATTCCAAAAAAGTGAATCATATGGTAACAGACATCCTCCAGGGACAAAGGCCTGTCCACCAGAATTTAAGACACAAACAGCTTTGGTACACAGGATTTCTGGTCAGTGTACTTCTGACTCACACCCGTGGTTTCTGTTAAGGAACCACAGGGACCCTGGGAGATCACTTAGCCCATACTATTTGCACTTCAGGCACTGAATGCTCTTTTTGATTTGCGTAGGTCAGGAGAGATGGTGAAGCCAGTCAGAGACTCAACCCTGCTGCCCTGGGTCACACATCTGCCTTTGGGTGCCCTTCTCAGAGCCATGGGATGTTGCTGTGTTGTGAATTTAGCATGTGCTGGGACTGGGGAAAAGACAGTGGGATAAACTGAAAAGCTCATAGTGGCAAAGGCTGTTCCAGACTGAAGGGAACTCAGGTGTACCAGTGCCCTGATCTCTGTTCACACAACAGTAAATGAGCCACGCGCTGCTTTGGTTTCCAGAAATTTCAGCCTGGCACATTCGTGTTTGCAGATATATAAACAGCAGGGCAGAAGCTACTTTCTGAAGCTGGTGGTTTTCTTATGAAAAAGGTAACACCACACCACCAGTACCTGCCTCCTTCAGCTCCCTTCAGGTTCAGGAGAGCAACCAGACCCTCACATCACTGCAAGGCACTCCGTGCTTTGCTTTTTCCTTTGCCTCCAAAGAGAATGAGAAAACCTAACCAAAATGTTTAAACAAGGAAACTAATTGACAGGAGGAGCCTTGTCTGAAGTCACTGTGTCTTTTTCTAGACTTTTTTTGGCCTGAAGATGCTCTGCCTTGAAGAAAGCTCTCAGCTGAAACTGTGTGACTTTGGGCATGGAATGAGCTGCAAAACAGCACTGCCCAGCCCCATGGTTTGTAGGAAACAGGGAGATGAGAACATTTGGTTTACCAATCTTTTGGTAAGAAAATAAAACAAATAAAAAAAAAACAAAAAAAAGGGGGGTGGGGTAAGAGAAAAGAAACCCCGAACCATTCCCCAAACAAAAGCAAAAGTAAAAAGAAATAAAAAAATAAAACCAAGTAAACTTTTTTAAAAAAACTCTTTCAGATAAAATGAAAGATAAATATTTTTGCAAGCCCTGCTTGCAATTAAGAACAAGCACCAAATAATATTAAAAAAAAAAAAAACAAAAACAAAATAAAAATAAATCTCAACCCTTATTCCTTTTTTTTTTTTCTCTTTTCTTTTGAGTCTTAATAATGTAGAGAGCTTCCAAAGCAAGCAGGGTTCCTGCATCAAGACAGCCCAGCCTAAGCATCCACCTCACCATCAATGCTGCTGATACTCAACAGCACTAACTCTGAAAACTGCTGCGGGTCACCAGCTCATGACAAGCCTGAGAGCAAACTGAAATCAAACTATAGTGCAAAAAGAGAAATGATTTGTTATTTCAAAGAAGAAAAACTGGTAGGAAAGGAAACACACCTGACAGCTTCAAACTCTGAGCAAAACCTTGACCTATTTTGAAGCTGGTAACCATTTACAAATCCACTCGGGTAATTCTCCTGACAGGGTTTGGAAGAAAGGTGATTTTTGAGAAAAGTGTGTCTTGTTGCATTTCTCCTCCCCCGCTGAACACATCCCTGTATTCCACAACTGTACAGAACCCCACAACTGGCACAGCAAGAGCTGCCCTCAGACGTTCCTGTTCTGCACGGACACTCCACCCCAGAGGCCACGGGGACAAGCCACGCTGGACTCCAGACCTGTCCCACAGGGGCTTTGTCCATCAGAACCTTTTTCTCCCCAGAAACGGTTCCCAAGTGCCTGGTATTGCACAGCCATAGGGACAGGAGCCATCTCCTCGGAGCCTGCCCCGCTGCCCCGCAACGTCTCAGTGACCTGCTCGGACACTGCTGCTCTCACTCTGCCTCAGAAACGAGCAGGGCAAGTGAGAAAATCCAGAGAAACAGAAGCCCAACAGTAGCACAAAAAGCAGGCTAAGAAAAATACAGAAAACAGAACAAAGATCCCTAAAAGCAGTTTTTTAGCCATGCCTCCACTAAGTCATTAGGCTTGTACAGGGATGTCAAACACAACTGGAGAGCTCTAGTCCAGCAAAAACATAATCTTTACTTCGGGGATGGGAAGGAGTGAGCTGGAGCTCAAACAGATTGTGTAAAAAAAAGTTGCTTACTGTTGTTCCCATTTGAACACTGTCTGTTCTGGCTCCCTGGGATTGCCTCACCAGCCTACCAAAATTCTCTTTTCTGCGCCATTTTAAATCTACCCAATGATGTCCTGTACTGCTTGACTCTGAAAACAAAGTTTGACATTTGATTCCTCTGCCCCATGGAAATCGTTCAGAATGATTTTAAATTTTATATCCTTATCCTCTGAGTTGTTGCTTCTGAATGCTGTTACTGCTTCCTGGTGCAAGGTACCCTTCTGAAACCAAACAGCCCCTATCTCATGAGCACAAAAGGGGTGTGCAGGTCAGTGTGTTACAGTCAGAGCAGTAAGGACAAGATATTTAATATCTACACACTCCCTGAAAGTCATCAGGTATCATTTATCCCCACAGGTGGACCTTGGCTGTAGGGACTGTAAGCATATCCCAGTGGATACATAGACACATATATGTATATATACAGTATATCTATATATGCCAGTGTGTACGCACCATTTGTAGAGTCCTAATCTTTTGCTAAATGCTTAGTTTTGGTTCTTTTCCCCAGAACACAGGAATTTGAAGGCACAGACCCCTTAAGGCTATGTTCTCTCATCCTTTAGCAGTAAGAAGAGGCAGACAACATCTATCCCAATCCGTTTGACCCCAGGTTTGCACAGGGAGATGGTCCTGTGAGCCATGCAGGCACAGCCTCTGCAGGGAGAATTCACCCAAAACCACAGGAGAGAGGCCCTTGTCCACCACTTAGCAGACTTCAGAACATGTTTTATTTAAAACCTCCAGATGCTTGTCCAGCGCAGGCACCAGCCACGTGCTGTGTCACAGGCAGGGAGATGTCCACGGTGCCAATGCCACGAGTGACCACTGCCAACAGTCCGTGCTCAGCAGAAGATCTCTTCACCCTCTGGAGGTGCTTCTGACGAGTGAGAATCTGCAGCACCCAAAAACAACAGGTGGGAATCACTATGGGAACACCGGGACACAGCAGGCAGAGCGGGGCTCTGTGTGCACAGAAACCCTGCTGTCTGGCCCCTTAAAAGATGTTCAGTTCCCTGATGATCTACCATGAAATTACACCTTGTAATGGGTGAGATCTCCTGTACACAAGCTGGGAAAGATCAGTGAGCTAGCATGAATGAAACCGGTGATCCGAGGGCACGTGACCAAATTCCATGTGGGTCAGAGGTTTGAGGTGCAGCTCTGAGTCCTAAGGGGATGCAAAACTACCAGACAAAAAAACCTGCAAGGTTTTTTTTCAGATCAAGAGACAAAACAGACCAGCTCAAGGGGAAGGGAGAGGCCACCAGAAGGCTTGTGGCTATCACTTCCAAACTACCACAGAGCTAAAGCAAACATCAACGCCTCAGGAGCTGCAACAGCCAGGAGCATCCCAGCAGCAGCTCCTTCTGAAACCACTGACACTGAAGCAGAACATTCTCCTCCTTGAAGCAGAGAATCCAGCCCATGGAGGCCACTCAGGATGGGATAGGGAAGGCAAGAAGCAATGAGCAGAATGTGTGTTCCTCTAACAACCCCGGGGGCTGTGGAACAGGCAGAAAAGCCCATGGAAGAGCAAGCTGGGAACTCCACTCAGCATAGCTGATCTTCCCCATCCCTGTGTCACCATCCTCATTTAAAGACAGATTTTGTGGCTTCCACAAGTTTGCTGGCTGAAGGAAGCCAGCTTACCAACCCTGAAAACACACCTGTGAGCTCCCCTGACACTCACCAGACTGTTGGGAGCGATGTCCCCTGCCCTTTTTCTTCTTTTCCTTCTTCTCCTTTGGTTTGGCTAAACTGAAGAGGCGAGTAGGCATCTGGGTCTGTTCCTCAGCTGCCTTGTTAGTCTGGTTTGTTGTGCTAAGCAAATGGAAAGTGCTTTTCTCTTTGTGTGTCCTTGAAAGACTGTTCCTTTTGGGGGAGACAGACAGTTCTGCATCAAAGTGCCCTTGTTTAGGAAGGGAAGGGATCTTCTGCGTGGAGCATTCATCGATGCTGGACTGGGAGGAGACTCTTGCAAGTTTCTCATGTAGATTTGACACCTAGAAAGGAAAAGTGTTTCATGAAAGGGGCTAGCAGAGAAAAGTTGTGTCCCAGACCACTCACAGAGGTTGTTCTTGTGAACATCCAGCCCATTCAGCAGTTAAAACGTTGTCCCCATCCAGGCAAAGTAAAGAGAGAAAAGCCCTCTCTGTTCAAGATGAAAAAACAAGGCATACAAAGAGTAACACTCCACTATCTTTTGCTCCTACATGTACTATGCTATGTATCAACAAGCCAAGGGCAAATATTCTCTAAGATCTCAATAGCAAGACTCACCCTGCATCGTTTGCACACACAGATGGTGGCAGGAGGCCAAGGAGCAGCGTGCCTCTCTGGGAAGGGAACGCCAGCACACGGGAGCACCATGTGTCAAAGGAAGCCTTCCCAAGCAAAAGATGAAAGCAAAAGCATTTTTCCTGATTTTTTTTTTCCTAACGGCTGTCTCAGGATGTAATTGAGCTTGCACATTCAAAGGGAAGATCAAAACAAGCCCAACAAAGCTCGACTGAGCCCTCTATTAATAGCTCTGCAATGTCAGTCAGATACCTGCCTTGAGAAGGTGCTTCCTTCTCCTAAATCTCTTAGGCCTTGCAGGCATTTTACCTCTCAGCCTCTCCCACCACATCCATGCCCCTCATCTACAAGTGCTTGGAGCTGGAACAGTTTCACTGTCTGCTTGGAAAACTTCTGGCTCGATCAGGAGCTGGGTGGGAGGGAGCAGGGCCTCCTCTGGTGATTAGCTTTTCAGAGCTCACTGCTCAGCTCCACAATTAGGCCGTTCAGGCACCCAAAATCATTTCCATTCTGCAATCCAACATTTATAAACTAATTCTGCTACAGCTCTAAGCAAATTACAGTCACAATTACTGAGTTACAAACAAACAAATGATCAACAGGCTTAAGCATTAAATTCAGTCCATGTTTTGCCAATGATGCTTGCTCTCAGTCACACTGCTGCACAGTTGTAAAGAAATAAACCTTAGCTTGCTGAAAAATGCCCAAAGCAGGATCTGTGTGTGGGTTTTTCTTTGTGGTTGTGAGCAGCCAGACACCAGAAGGCTCTTCCAGCAGAGCTGGGGACTTCTGCTCACTGAGCCACAAATGGACTGCAAGTGCTCTTTTCAGGACAGGGGCAATGCCACCTCTTTGCTGGATATTGAGAATGCTTTTGGACATGGATGTCAGCATGCAAACAGCCTTGCCCTGCAGTTATCAGCCTCACAAGTGGTTTTTGTGACAGCTGGAGGCTGCAGGTTACCCACAAAGCTCAGGATGTGTCTGACAAGGATGTCTCCTCTGCCTGACCGCTCCCCAGAGCTCAGCCCTCGTGGGGTGAAGGCCAACATCAGGCGGTGTCAACCCCCTGGGATTGCCTAGGGCATCTTCCCTGCGAGCCTGCCACCTCCTCTCTGCCATCCCCCAGCACACAGCCAGGGACGTGGGCAGAGCTCAGGCTGCCCAGCACTGGCCAAGCACCCCCAATACACCATGAAGTACCAACACTGGCAGCGCCTCAGCAGCTCCAGAGGTGCAAAAATGCAGCACTGCACATCACATGCAAGGGAAGAGCCAGTTTTAAATACCAGGGCCCACATGTCTCGGGCTGGGCTGCCACCAGCTGAGTGCCCTGTGAGGGGTACGCAGTTCAACCAGGAGCTGGCTGGGAGCTCCCTGCAGGGACCAGCTTCCCTGGGAGCCTGGCTGTTGGCATCATTTACCTGGTTGTGGTCAGACTCCTGCCGCATTTGAGCAAATCGCTCCACGTCCTGCTTGAGTTGCACCTTCTCCCTCTCCAGCTGCTTCTGCGCCGTGCGGAGCCTCTCCAGGTCGAGCTGGTAGGCCGCCTTCTTCACCTGCAGCTCCTCCCGCTCCCGCTCCAGCTCCTGCCTCAGCCTCTGCACCTGCTCCTCGCGCTGGGCCAGCTGGGCCTCCTGCTCTGCCAGTTCCTTCTCCCGGACTTCCCACTCCTTCTCCCTCCTCCGCCTCTCCTCCTGGTGCTGTGTCTGCTGCTTCTTCAGGTTGGCCAACTCCTGGCGCTGCTTCTCCAGGTTGCGCTGCTTCTCCTGCTCCAGCAGCGAGGTGGGCCGGAAGAAGCTTCGGCTCAGAGCCCTCTCGCTCAGAGCCAGCTTCTGGTCCTCGATGTAGGTGTCCTGCTGCAGCACCACGCCCTGGGAGAGAGGAGACAGAAATCACTGCAGCATCCTCTCTGTGGGGAGAGGCCCATCCCTGAAAACTGCACGGTGCTGGACTGAACCCCTTCTTCTCCCACCAAAGTTGCAGCCCAGCGCTGCTGCCTGGCAGCTGGGTTACCAGAGCATGCTGGCAAAGCATCCCCCCCAGCAGCTTCCCAAATTCAGGCCAGCACTGGTTGTCTAAGGCAGCAGCTCATTCCCACAGCCTGCAAGCCGGCTGTGGGGTGTCCAGCCGTGCAGGGATGTGACAGGAGAAAGGGAGACAAGGGGCAAAGCACGACTGGCAGCTCAGAAAAGCAGTGTGTGGGAGCAGGGTGGAAGGCTAAGCCTACCTGCAAAGCACTGAGCAGCTTATGGAGGCTGGTAATGGTTTGGAGGACCTGCTGCGAGAAAACAGAAGCGTTGCTGTTAGACCTCACTGAGTGCTGGGTACGTGGACAGCACCTCTCTTGCTCTGTGCCCCACCACCAGTGGGTCTGACAAGCTGCACAGCCATCCCTCTGCACCCTTCTTTTCCTCACTCTTCCCTTGCAATGACTGCATCACCCCCCAGTACACCAATACATGCCTTGGACATCTCCCAGAAGTACCTGGCATCACCTTCCTCCATTCCCTAGCTGTCAGTGCAGCAGGGGAAGGAACATCTGCAGAGGTACCTCACGGCACAGAGCTCATGGGAAGCCCTGGGTTGCCTCTGCAAACCATTTCCCAAAGCATCAGCTTGCTCAAGAACAAGCAGAGTAATTGGGATGAAGCCCAGAAGTTCACTTAAAAATTTCAGGAAAAAAATTTCAAGGGGTGAAAAAAATAAGCAATCTTAAAATAGATGCGGACTATTTGTACCCTTCTCCCCCACAGCTGACCCATACAAATCCCACTGCCACCAGGCAGAAAAGCTGCACTACAGCAGGCACACAAATGCAGCAGGTGTGTTCTTGGAGGCTTTCTGAAAATACAGAAATGCAAGCACCCCGTGCATCAATACAGAGCAAACTACTTTGGAGCGATGCCCTATCCCTAAATTTAGCATAGCTAAAAATTTCTCTGAATCTCTCATATCCTACAATTAATGTTAAGAAGAATAAAAAGCACTTCAGTATTTGCAGTAGTGGAGTGATAGCCAGTGTTAAGAGAACTGCTTCTCATTTTGTCATTAATGCTAATTGGGAGTTATGAATGTGTATCAAAGGGAGAATAGAAATCTAATTGCCCCAATTCACTGCACCTGCAACATAAAATTAAACTCTCTCTGTCTGCAGATGCACAATAAATACAGCCCTGTGCATCCTGGTGGTAATTAACCCTTGCTGCCTATAATCAGCACATATCATCTTGCTGGCAAGCAGATGACAATCAGTGAATTCCCTGTCTAAACATCCAAGGTTAAACAAATAGATGACACAGGGGGTTCAGCTTAATGTATTTAAAAGTCTAGATGTGCTTCAGCAAATTAAATGTGTTTTCTTCTACATTATCACCTATTGAGACAAATTCTCTAGCCACTTAAACGAAGGAAACAGCTGAGCAATGGAATCAATTCTTACCTCGTTATTCCTTTTCAGCATGAACATCAAATTAGCATTTCCACCCTATGACAAGACCGCAGATTTAATATGAGGACAATGAAAAATCACAGTAAATGTCTTCTGAAGCTGAACTGATGACATATCCATTAAACACTCCCCTCCACCTTCCATTTTGGGAGAATTCATGCATGTTTTTGAGGCTACACAGAATCATATACAATAAAATGTTAATTAGGTATTATTTTGCAGTTATGTGATGGATCGATCCCCAGAAAGAAAAGGTGCAAGGTTGTAGCTGACCTTATTATTTCAATAACAATGCATAATGAAACACATGCTTCGGCTGACCTGCAGACAGATGGTAGCTAACCTGTGCCACTAAGGAGTACAACTGATCTGCAGTGCTTTTCAAGAAGGTGGTTTTGACTGCATATTTCACATCTGATTTTATTTTTAACTTATGAGGATGTATCTTAATTGTCAAGAAATTTTCAGGCATTTTCCAAGACTAGAACTGTCACTCCTGGAATCTGAACACAGTGGTAGCAGACACACAAACCAAGCTGTACCTTCTTTAAAATGCTGTCTGACTCTGTTCTCCGAAGGTCCTGAGCATCGTCACCTTCATCTTTCGCTCCACCTAAAGGAAGAAGCCAGCATTGACATTGGTTAATCAACATTTTAAGGCAGAGGTGAACTTGCTAAAGTCTGAGAAATTTAATACAGGAAACTCACATGTTCCAGAAAAGCAGACACAGAGCTCTTGACATTTTAACTAAATGCATTTGAGCCCTAAATATACGGAACACGTCAGCACTACCAGAAAAAGTGGATGTGAATTTAGATTAGGATTGACTTTGGTTTCAGAGAATGTGCTGATAAATTCGGCACACTGCTATTAACTGGTGCTCTTTCTAGCCCCTGCACTGCTGTCTGCTACCACAGAATACTTGCTGAGAAGACATGAGGCAGCACAAGAGCAGATGGAGGATGATAACAGAATCATACCAGGGTATATTATTGCAGGTATAGTTTCAATGCCTCTCTTGTGCAAGTTAATTTACATCTGGGTCAGATACTGCTGTGCAACACCCTGTGTAATTCTATGCTAACAATTTATCATTAACCTTAGCTATCAGATACCTGGATCTTCAAAGGGACACTGGGCTTCTCTTTCTAACTTCCCCCTGGCTGGCTCATATCAGTGCTCCTGAGCAGGACTGAACTGACCTGTGGGGACAGGAGGGCTCTGACCCTTCTCCTGTGCTGTCCTTCTGCTCAAAAGGAGTCACACAGACCCTCCATCCTCTAGCTCTTGCCAAGACTCTTGTACTCCCCTTGCCAGCTGAGATGCAGCCCATGGGGAAAACCCACACCTGCAGTGGCAACCTTCCTTCTGCCACTCTTAAAGATAAACAAGTTTACATGCACCTGATTCTGCAGCAGCGTGAAGGACACCTGGTGCAAAGGCCTTCTCCTCCCCCCACCCCCGAGGCTGGCTCTGCTATTAGAGGCTGACCCTCAAGTCCTCCTAACAGACCTGCTCTGCTGCGCCACGTCCTGGGACCTTCCACCTCTCTGCAGGAGGAAACTCCTCCCTTCTGCTTTGCTGGAGGGGAGAACGAAGGGGAGTCAGGTTATAAGCCTTGCCCAAGGTTTCACAGGTTGTGAACAGAAGAACTGGAGATGAATGCCAGGTTTCATACTTCCTGGGCAGAACAAATAGGCGCTGCATTTTTTTCCCAAAATCTCCCAAGACCCTAAAACTACTGAATTAGAATCTAATTCATAAGAGGCTATTTCTACAGAAAACTTAGATCTGGGCAACAGCCTGAGGTTGTCCCATTCATCACTGCAACAGAGAGAGGCACAACCCTCAACAAACCCCTCCAGTGTGAGTAGATTTGTCATAATGATGACAAGGCCGGTGGAGGGCTTTGCAGCTCTCCAACAGAGCTGGGAAAGCCTCTACATAGTTCTCATGTCTGACTGTCTGGAGCTAACACTGGTCCTTTACTGCAGGAGGTCAGACGAGGTCCAACGATCCCAGTGCTGAGACAGACACTAGCACAGCAAAACTGGTTGTATTGGGAGTGTGAGCGAGACCATAGAGAAAGGAATTTGAGGACAGGGAAGTTTCTGATGACTAGAGCAAAGAAAGAGGGCATTGGGAAGCAGCCAACTATGCAGCTGAAATAAGTAGTCACGCATTTCTTTGGGAGAGACTTAATTGCAGGAATAACACATGCAGATGGAGGTGGAACACAAATGCATAGAGAGCAGAGACAGGGGAGAAGGTGTTTGATTCAGCAATATCCACATCCATTTGTAAATGCAACAGCATCAGGCTCCTGCTGGGAAGAAAAGTGAAGAACAAAGAACAGAGCTGGAGATTTTACAATAATAACATGAAGAAACTAATTTATTGAGAAGCCAAATGCTTTCATGTGGCATGTAAGAAAAATAGCAAGTATAACTTAGAGCACAAAGAGGAGTGAAGAGTTCAGATGTTTAACCCTCGTGTAGCCACAGGTTCTCAGCTACCATCACTCTACCTGTACATAGGCTTTTTTCCTAATCTGTGATTTAATCTATCAACTATTGTTGGAGAGGAGTTGTGAAACCCAAACCACCAGCTGAAGTCCTTCAAGCAAGAGGATACGATGACGTGTATTATTAACAAATTCTAATGTGCACACAGAGAACTACTCACCCTTGGAGGCGTTCATCTGATGACTGTCAAATCCTCCAAAAGTTTCTGCCCTTCTAGGGAGTGAGATGGGGCCAACTCCTCCCTCCTGATCCATGGCAGTGCTGCTGACCTGCTGTCCAAGGGCAGTGCCCAGGCTCCTGTTCACCAGGTCTTGCAGCAGTTCAACTGAGAAAAAGCAATGACGTCTCTGTTAAAGCCCACCTCAGGTTTCTGAGCTATTTTCATCCCTGCCTGAACTTGGGTTAGAAATTCTTTGCTGTACAAAGAATCTAGGTTTCTGTGACAATGATATGAACAGTACACATTGCCCCTGCAAAAACTCAGTCTGACCACTAACTCCAACTCTTGGAGCTCTGCACAAACTTACACCTCCCTCTCTTCCTCCAGGCAACCTCAGTGTGCTCTGGCAACAGCATTTAATAGTTTTAGCCTCTCCAAAGATCATACTGGAAAGTTGCCTGAGTTTCCACCTACCCTTGCCTTTGTCAACAGAACTGCTTGTCCCTTGCAGGCACCACAAGCGCCTGCTGGAACCCAAGCCCCACCCTCACAACTTGCTGAGACTGAAGCACAGCAAAAGCTTGGATGGTCCAAATTTCAGCCAAGGATAAATCCCATGCTGCTCCTGACCCCAAAGCAGGTTCAGTGCATGGTTTTCTTTGTGCTGACTTTTCTGCCCTCTTTCAACATCCCTACTATCTGCTTCCCTTCCTGATCCTCATCTGAAACAATACCATGAATAGCAGTTTCTCCTTATCTTGTTCTTCTGACAAAGAGAAGATGTCCCCTGCAGAACTGGTGCTTGAGAACTGAAGTTGAAGGGTCTACTGGTTATTGTGATTTATGTGTCACCTGACTGGCTCACCTTCATTTATTGCAGTTTTCATGATGGCCTCTCCTTTTGGAGCCTCTTCTGTGTTGGCTCTGAAGAGCAGCCTGGAGCCTGGCATCTCCTCCTGCACAGAACTGTCTGCCATGTCCCGGAAGATCTTCGTCTTCTCCTCCAGCAAGAGCAGGATCTGTTTATCCTTCTGCTGAAGTTGTTCTGTGGGGGTGAACAGAAAATAGAGGTGAAGACAGAAAATAAAAGCTCTGGCAAGGAAACCTGGGCGATTCCTGATATATTGGCCCCATCTAGTGGAGCCTGACAATATGTGCTGGGTTTGGCAGCACAACAGTGCCCTGGGCAATCCAGCACAGCAGCGGCACCCAGCAGGCTCGGAAAATAAATAATGCAAGGAAAGCGAGCTGCAAACCAGGACTGCTGTTATTTGCTGGATGCAGGATTGAAAAAAGTCACTGTTCGACCACAACACCCAACCCAAAACCTCCCGTATATTTTTCCACAACCGCTCTCCAGCTCTGTTCCAGGCAGATTTTACCTTTCAGTCCTCTCACTTTCGCATCAGACAATTTCTTTTCAAACTCAGACTCACAAGGGACTCCTTCGTCTTCATCTCTATCCCTGGACAGGAGACACGGTTCAATTACTACAGGAACACACCCAGTGCACCCCCTGCCTCAAAAGAACAGCTGGGTGTCTTACATGGTGTTCATTGTGTCCTGAATTATCTGTATCCAGCCGTTACGCTCTTCTTTCGAGCTGGCATGGACTTCCACCATTTCAGGATCTTTTCCACCCATGCTGATCAGGAACAAACCCTTCTCTTCATGAGCCACTTCTCGTACAATCAACTTCTTCAGAGAGATCACAGTGGATTTCTGGTCCTTCAGAAGGAAAGAAATGGGTGAGGAGGGTGACCGGTGCTAGCTCCCAGATTCAAACTAGCATTGAAAAGGTCCCAATAAACCATAGTGCTACATCTCTCAGGTTGTAAACATTTTTTGAACCTACTGGCTAATGAAAAAACCAAATTATTTCAATGGGGTTAAACAACAGGGAAGGGTTTGTTTTCCTCCAACAGTTCTGTAGGAAAAGCAATTTCACCTCACTCCCTTTCAAGAAAGAATTAATTTCAAATTGACTTTATGGTTTTGTAAACAGTACCGTATTTTGCTCTGATCTTATTTCCTGCTGCCCACGCTCTCCCTGTCATTAATATCACAGCTCCTTGCACTTGGTGCAGCTTGCTAGCCTGCTTCACACTCAGTATCTTCACCATCTCTCTCCAGATAGAGTAACATCTTGTTTCCAAATCCCACAAAACCTCTCCTGTTCTCAGAAGCTCACAGCTGACTCCTGTGTGAGAACTCACGTGTGAGATGACATTCACTGTGTGCAATGGTCTCTGTGCCATCAGCCTGCTGGGATACAGCGTCCCCAGGCTGCTGTGTCATCTGCACACGAGTCAGCCCCTTTGTGCATTGTACCACATGCTACAGCTGGGGTGATCTGGTTCACTAGCAGGACTTGTATGCAAATCAGCTTCCCCTGTGTAGGGAGGGCACTGAGCCCGTGCAGAGGGTTGGTGGAACTGGAACAACAAATTATCAGCTTTCAAAATGCTCAAAGAGTGGAAAGGTCACAAGGTTTAGCCAGTCTAGACCATGCCTGGAAGGTACAGCCCAGCAGACTCCATTAGGCACAAGGTTTTCTTTAGCAGGTCAGTGTGCCCAGCCCTCAAACCTAATGTTTTTGCTCCTGCACATTACAAATTTATTTCTCTGACTTTTATTTTCAAGCTGTTCCGTTGAATTTACTGCCCTGGCATTTCAACTCACTGCCCCCCACAGCAGCTCACAATGTGTTCAAACATTTCCTTCTGCTGAGGTTTATTTTTACAATGTTTGCGTTATGCCCTCGCCCCCTCCCACCCCAGTCACTGCTCCAGTGTGCACAAACTGCAAAGCACAAGTGTCTTGAGTGACAGGCAGGTTTTCAAGGCCAATTATCAGCTGTGCCAAGGCGCTGCAGGAAGGGGAGGTGGGGCATGAAGACATGTTTTCCCATCAAAAAGAATGGAGTCTGCTCAGCAAACAAAAATGTTCCGAGCAAGAAAATTAAGTTGTTTAGCAGGCAATGGCTGGCTTTGCTGCACGACACAACATCACGGGTCTCTTACATAGAAAAGCAAGAAGGAAAAAAGGTTGAAGCCTTACCAGTGAGGCAAAGACGTATTTCTGGTCCTTCTCCTGAAGGAACACGAGCACGTCAGAGAGGAGAACAGCCTGGACTTCTGCAAAAGAAGGAGCACACCAGTGCAGTAAAACCACACAGCCCAGCCTGGAACAGATTTCTTGTACTAACACCAGCGCTGGGGAGCAGCAGGGCTGGTTCTGCAAATCCTGGAAGCAGGATCAACCTCCCAGTTAGCAGGAGGAGCAAGGGCAGTTCCTGGAGGTGCCAGGTCAGGTTAGCTCTGAACCAGCTTTGCATTAAGCAGGACACATCAGCACCCGGGCATCCTGCAGGATTTGCTCTCATCCATCAGAGCAGGGGTGCTCCTCTCCAGCCACAATGCTCCCTACCAGTTAAGACATGGGCATAACAGTGAAAGCCAGAGACATTTATTCAATAGAAGCTCTGTTTTCTCAAGCAATCAATATTTTAGCCCTCAAGCAAAATATCTGCACAGGAAGTTTTGGGCTTTATGGTTCTCTTGATGAGTGGTTTGCAGGGTGTAAATTATCGTGCAATAACAACATTTGTCAGCTGCAGTTTCTTTCCCAGGAAATACTGACTTCAGGAGCCACCAGTAATTCTGCTCTCAGACAAACACAACTCCGAGGGGAGCCTGTGTGAGACACAGGACCTGGCTTTCTTTCACGGGAGGAGGAAACACAACCTCGAGCCAACAGAGGATTTTAAATCAGTCTTTTCCCAGAGTACATGTAGAGCCTTCCAAGTCTCCTAATAACATATCATAAAGTTGCACAGCAACTACCAAGTGTAATGCCCCACCCAGACCCCTCGGTACAAAGAGGTTTTGTGTAATGTACTTGGGAAATCTTGTGACAGAGAGGAAGCAAACCAAAAACTTAAATCATCCCATGGGTAAATCCTTCCAGTCAGTTTTGGGAAGACAGAATCCATTGCAGATAAAAGAACCACTGAACTTTAAGCAAAGCTGCAAAATGAAATCCAGGCTTTGGGAGGTGTGCAGAAAGTGGCATTTGACTCCTTTTTCCTCTGTTCCATGCACTTTGCAAGAGGGGAAATGCTAAAATGCTTTAAACAAAAGTTTATCCTATAATTTTCAGTGTTCCATTTCAAATACCAAAAAATAACCTGAATATATGAACGATCTACTCTCTCCCTTGGTGTCCAGCCTGCCTGCAGGACCCACTTTCACTGGGAGTTTGCACTACGGACATGTTTGCGCACTGCTATGACTAAGACATGCAAATGGAGCCTGTGCTTATCACGATTTCACAACAGCAGCACAACTTGCTTCATGCACCATCGAAAGGCAGTAGTAGTCTCGGGTGCCTACAAATCATCTGTAAACTTCCTGCTTCCAAAACCTCAAAATAAATCATGCCCCATACGGAATTCCACGTTATCGCCACCTCCCCGCACAGCACGGCATCAGGCTCCCAGGCCCCATTCATGCCCGCAGACCGTAATTTAATCAGCTAAAGCTGCAGGGAGGAAGGGAAGCCCAGCCTTCCTGCCAAGCCTGAGGCACAGCCCTGTCTGCTCTTACTGCTACCGTGGTCCCAGCTGAAGGATTCCTTGGGAGATTTAGTGTTTAATTCAGTGGAGAACTCCAGTGCACAGCACCTTAAAAAACTTCTTCCACTTGATATCAAATAAAAAGCAATTCAAGAAAACATTGACCCAATAAGAGGCAGCTGCAGGGACACCAGAGCCTCTCCTGAACAGTTTGTGTCAACAGCTCAAGAGGTTCAAGAGCAACAAATGCCTGGAACGTCTCCCTGGATCCCAGTGCAACTGGGATGGCACTGCTGCAACCCTCGGAGTGAAGCAAAGGCCTGGGAAGCTGAGGCTGGGTTCCAGATTTAGCCAGAACAACTCCTGAAACTGTGGCACAGGCACGGAAATCTGACTCTGTGCCCTGGGCAACTGCAGCCCCGTCGTGTCCTCCTGGCCCAGAGCATCCCACAGCAAACTCTACTCCCTGGCTGACACACCGAGGTGTCGCTGCCACCCGAGCCTTTAGCAGGCACGCAGTCACCAGGAGCAAAAGCAGCTTTCTATCGCCCCAGAACCCACACAAGGAACTGGAAATGTGATGGGGAGCGGGGGTACAGCAGGGGAAAGCTGGTGTCACAGCCTATCAAAGCAGAAGGATAAATAAATGGTGGAGGCACCAATCTGAGGACTAATCCCACACCCAGAGAGGGTGAGCTGCATTCTTCCACAGCAGAAGGCAGGACAGTCTTACCTTTTAACCGGCCAGCTGCGCTTTTTAGTGAAACAGGCCCATCTCGGACGAGTTTCCGATGCCTCAAGTCCTCTCTTGCAAACATCTGGCCACTCTTCATCCTCATGATGGACTTGCTGTCCGTCCGGTTGTAAATCTCCCCAAGACGCATTTTCTTCTCATAATTGCTGACTTTGCTATTGACTGCAGCAATCACATCTTTAACGAGGTTTAATGACTGAGTCAAGTCTTCATGTTCCACTTCATTTTCTTTAAAAAAGAAACAGAAACATCTTGATTTGACTTTGTCTTTATGCAGTCTAACTTCTCAATTTTACTTCCTTCCTTCCTCTTCTCCCAAGTTCCCACATTTTAACTTTTTAATACTTAAATGAGACATTTTTCCCCATCAAAGAGTTTCGCAAAACCTTTTATATATACATGGTTGAGGCTGGGGAATATTCCAATATACTTTGTATATCAGACAGTATAGATGAAATGCACAAATGAACTACATATTTCAGCCATTACCAAAAAAAGCAAGCTGGGAGACTTTGGAGTCTAGGCATGTTGCTCCATAATTAGCTACAGACAGACTTATAACAACTAAATCAAGGTACCTAAACAACTAATCCTAAATGGAGGTATGGAACTGAGTTATCTTGTTGCAGTGGTGTGAGACGACAACTCGATTAGCTGGTAAGAAAATCTGCTTCAGCTGTAAAGGATCCAAAAAAATCACACTGAACAAACAAATACGTGCTTAGAATAGAGGAACTGGTCCCTACCTTTGGTGTACTGCAGTATCCTTTGTAAAAGGACCGGGTACTTTGTGATTCTCTGTGTTACCAACAAGATACATTCAGGAATCCCAAGACGCCTCACCAGGGAGCTGCTCATTTTTTTCTAAGGAACAAAGATGAAAATTTCAGTTCTGCAGCAAAACACTCCCCAGAGTGCAGAAAAGGACACGCTTTTTCCATCGGCTCCATCTGTCCTGTCAGGTCCTACCTTGACAAATGCCTGAAAGCGCTTGTCCTTTGAGTAGAGATCTTTGAAGTAACTGACGGCCTCGTTGTGATGCCCGCAGAATTTGCCGTACGTTTTCTTCATTCGCTCGGCATTCTCCCCAGAGAACTGCAAGGAATGGGACACACAGCTCCAACCTGCACTGTGCTGGGGTGACATCCCAGCAGTGCCTGCCAGGCTCTCGGAAGAACTTGATCAAATCAAATTAGTCTAAAGCACCCTCAACCATGCAAGCAGATCTCTAGAAAGTAAAGAGCTGATTTTGGCACTTCACTGAGCTCACACCTACAGCAAAAGTTGGGATTCCACTCACAGGGATTAAAACCCAACCACAAATAAGTCAAGGCAGACAAAGAGAAGACAGAAACTGTGGATAAAGAAAAGTAAAATGACCCACTCCGAGTTAAACACCAGGTCAGTAACGCAGCCAAGAAACTCAACTGGGCATATTCTGCTGTGAGCTCCTGCCTACGCTCCAGGCTGTGGTCAAACTGTTTTGTGCCTGTCCCTGAATGCTTCTCTTTCCCACAAAATGAACTAAATTAATTTTCAACAGTGGACCTTCCTCTGAAAGAGCAAAAAGTGCTTCAAAAAGCAGAGGCGGAGATTTTTACGTGTGAAGAGTAAAGGTGCCATCAGCTGTGCTTATCTGACAGGCACAAACAGGAGGGAAGGAAAAGCATCTGGCTTCCAGCTGTGTTCTCAGAACCGCAAACATTTTCCAGCACTTACTTGATTCACTAGGATGTCACCTATCCTCCTGATAACAAAGTTCTTTTCACTTTTGTCTGCCAGTGACTCCTTCTTCCTTTCCAGAATCCGCTGGAAAAACTGACTGTGGATGTGCAGCAAGTTTTCCAGGCAGGGAAAGATCTTGTCCACGACTTGCTGATCGTACTGCAGTTCCTTTAACATGGCTGCACTGTACACATCGTTCATGATCTTCAGGGTGCGGACGTGGTGCATTTCCGTCTGCATTAGCTCTGGATAGGATGAGGACAAGAGTTCATGGGTTACAGCACAAGGAAAAGCTGCCATTAGAAAGCGTTTCCATAACTGGGCTTTTCTAAGCGGCTTCAGAAAATTTCATGTCAGGAACTGTAACATCAATCAAGAGCTTCATGTGTGAGATAAAGAGGGGGGACAAGGAGGCCCACAACAGAGCTTTGGTTGCTGCTGAGGTCTCAATCTTCAGCCCTGGTATCTTCTCCTTCCTAACACCTCACTTCCAGCCTCCACATACCCCACTTTTGCCATACAGGATGGTTCCTGAATCCCTCAGGAAAAGACTTCCTATCTAGCTCCTTGTGCTGTAACCCAGTCTGGAAGTCATCAGCAGATAAATGAGGAGAGGCAGTTTCTGGGTTTTTCTGATGGCTTCTGGATATGCAAAATGCAGAAAGACAGCTTTCACATAATGCATTATGTTTCTAGGAACTTCAGGAAAGAGAGTTTGGGCTTTTGAGGAAACCAAAGCAATGTTCCTATTCACCTGCCTAAAGCTTCCCAAATCCATGTGAGTACATTAAGGAGCTGTCTACAGTGAGTGAAAAGTGAAGGTGCAGATGTCTCACCGTAAATCACATCTTGCCGTTTGACAACATCTTTGAATTGCTGCTGTAAGAACTTGCTGTCCACTACTTGGCTCCAGGACTCGGCCTCCAGCTGCTTGGAATCTAATTCCAGATCTCCCATGAGCTGCCCTTCATTCATGTCTGCACCTTCACAAAGCAATGTAAGTGCCATTAAGACGTGGGTCACTTGTCCCATTTGAGATTCCTGTCTAATTATTTAGGTTTAGGCTTTGTCAGTCATATCACGGACATCACACCCATTCTCCTTTGAGAACACAAATGATCATATACCACATAAAGACTAGTTATGAAAACACTTTTAAAGGTTGTTTCCTAGTTTCCTGTTCACCAAATGCACATAGACCAAATTCTAGCTCAGAAAATGTATTCTTAATCTGCATGCAACAACACTGCAGTTAAATAAAAAACCACAACAGAAGAGGAAATGTTTGTCCCTGAGCTAAATTCCAAGTAACTCAACTGTAACTAAAATCTTCTAAATGTTTTTCCATAATTCAATGAGCTAAAGAGATTACTATGTGGGGCTTTGTTTTAGTTTATCATACTAATATTCTAAGATTAAAATAAATGCATTTTAATTGTCCATTATAAAGGAAAACACTTGCTGAAAATGGATTTTTTATTTCTGGAAAGCAGCACTGAGACCTTCCTTTTCCTATAAATGCCATGGAGATCTCTCACCTTCATCAACCAGTGACTCCATGGATTCATTAACCCGGCTGATTTTATGTAAAGAGTCTGTTGACTGCGACAGGAATTTCCAAGTGTGTATTAAGCTGTCATCGTTCCCAACTCTGCAGAAAAACAGAACGCAGAACATTGTTTATGACAAAAACCCAGCCAAATGTACTTTCAGATAAGCAGAATAAATGCATTTTAAATATGAATTGAAAAACAAAGCCAGCACTGCACGATTACGCACAGAAATGTGCTTTTATGAGTTGTTTACTAACTACCCACTGGAGCTCGAGAAGCTCTAAGTGCTACAGTTCTGAGTGACGGTGCTTTCCATAAAGAACCACTCCTGAGGTTTTATAGTTTGGGTAACTCCATTCCAGTCACGTCCCATCCTCACTGCCCTTGGAGCAAACAGTGCAAAAAAATGCAGCACCAAAGGCTATACAAGAGTCCTTATCATTAGCTCTGAGAAAGACCAGAAAAATGGACTGAAATTAAATTCCCCATGAATAACCAGGACATAAAACTAAACTGCCCAGAATATGCCTGGCCCTGCAATTGCCTCACATGCAGAACTGCTCAATATGCAAGTACGGTAGGAACCATAAATCAGATTTTCTTCTATGGTTTTTTGTAAGGAATTACGTGTAATGCAGTCTAAAAACAGGAAGAGTGCAGCTCTGTGCCTTCACCCTCTTGTGATGGACACAAAAATTAATACTATACCTGAGCTGCAAATGTGTGCTTGCACAGTATCCAGCCCAAGGCAAGGGAATTTCTTCCTGGAGCCCAGAGCATCCCTGTGAAGTGGCCTTGAATCTACCAGGCCAACTCAGCTGTGCCTCTGAACTCCTGCCATGACTAAACTAACCAAAACAATCAGACTGTGCAGAAGACAACTGATGGTACCATACAGAACATGAGTATTTCTGGGTTTGTGATCCCTTTTGTACCTTTAACGCAAGTCACAGCACGTGAACTTATTTTTTAGTGAGATCTGGATTTCTTTACGTTGGCAGCGTCAGATAACACACACACAGAGTCAGGTGTGCAGGGAGGAACCTTACCCTGCAATGTTCTGTATGGAGACACTTTTGGAGAGTGCTGTGGGCTGCTGTGATCTCCTGTGGCTGAAGGTGGAGGCGACAGTGCTTTCATCGGGAGCGAGGATCGCGGAGCGCGGGCGCTCCTTCGGCTGCGAGCCTGGAACAGAAGGGTGGGAGAACAGTCAGCCCATGCAAACACCTTAACCCCTGTTAACTGGGATGATGACGACTTAAAAGGATCCAAACTCTAAAATCCACTGCCTTTTCTTTCTAGGATCATCCCCAGGGGATGCCAGCAGTTAGGAACAGCCGTAGGAAGGGAAGAGCATCGACCCCTGTGCAGAACTCACTGCACCACGCTTGAAATACCCAGGTGGGATCTGCAACTCCAGAAACACACATGTGGGAAACAGAATTTAACTTTTTTGATAATTAATCACGTATCACAATCCACCCTGTTGCCTTTTTATTTCCCTGGGCCCACAGTCATATAAATCTTGCTGTTTCTGGTCAAACTTTTTGAGATAGGTTTGTCTTATCAGTATGTACCATAGAGAAATGATAATCCTGATTTCATTATACCATCACATACCTTTAACTACTCTGTTCATTTAATTCCAGATTTTTCCTTCTTCAGATGCATTTCTGCTCTCTGGAGCAGTATCTCTGAACTTCACAATAAATACCACAGTGAGTACAACTGTATCATATAGTGTGGTTCCATACAGAGATCTCCAAGCTATCACTTATCTTATCAAGGCTTATCACTTAAGCTTATCAAATGATGCCACTATAAAACCGACTGGGGCTATTTCAAACCTATTCTTTACCCTTGGTCACACTGGGTCACTCTGCAGTGCAGTGTGTATCTCAGCAAAGTCAGGAACAGTTTGTCAGTATTGCTCCTACTCAAAATTAAACTTTCTATTTTGCCTACCTCAAAGCCCAAGACCATTTAATTAAAACAAAAATAATTGTATTTTGAATCCTCTCCACTTAATACTCATAGTTGGATTCTTTCCCATGTCACCCATGGACACAGGCTGCACCTTCCAGATTTTGTGGCTTTAACAGCTATAGGCATTGAACAAGCTAGAACAGACAAGTAATTTTTCTAAATCTGATATGATTTTACATTTGCTTAAAGCTACATGGACACTGCAGAAGGGGATGAACTCTGTACAACTTCAGTACAACTTCTGAAATCTCAAGTATTGCTTAGCACACCCAGAGGATGCTCTCATCCCTGCTTTGATAAAAGCTTATTTTTCATAATGTCAAATATCAGTTGTCAGAACAGGTGAGAAGAGCAGATACAGACCACCACCCAAAGCAGAGGCAAAGAAGTTGTCTTACTTTTGTTTCTCATGGTTACTGTGGGTAATGAAGAGGTATCGTGTGCCTGCAGCATCCCCCTCTGTGGCTGAAAGAAAAATGAAATTCACTTTAATTTCTTCCTCCCTTCTCCCAGAAAGTTGTGCCATATAACTAAAACAAAGAAAGCTAACTTTTTTTCTGAATCTGCTCAGTGTATGTGTATTTTTAAATATATTTTTTATTTTCCCTGAATGAAATGGGCAAAATAACAGATGGAGAAATGTGCAGCAAATATGAAAATGTGAAAGTGATGACAATACTGAAGTGAACTGAAATCATAATTGCACAAACATTACTTAGCTTGGAGAAGCAGGTTCCTTGCATTTGAAGTAAGCACAAATTCTGTGTGTTCCTCATTGAAATAGTGTATTTAACAGTTTTCTTTATGTGAAAGCTTCAGCACAGGGCTGAAGTTCTTTACAACAAACTGGAAACTTTTTGATATATGGTAGAAAGTGTTATGTATCTGCATAAAGTTGTTTGTTTGTTCAGTAGAGTAGATGAAATCTCTTACCTTCATTTTGACCTTTGCACAAGAAGCAAAACTCTCCTTACAGCCTTTGTGAACAATTGCATTACAGTCTGTCAAAAAAAACCCCAAAAACCAATGAATTAAACAAAACCCCACAGACAACAGGTCAGTTTTTGCTGTTTGTAATCTGAACTGTTACCTTAGACAGCTGACTGTTATAACTTTCAGGCATCACTGTGGTTTACACGAGTAGCTACAAACACTGAGAGAGGCTGCTTTCAAGGATAATTAGCCCTTTGTTTGTTAATAACATTTCCTCATGAAATTTAACAGGAAATGCTGTTTAAAAATCAATGCAAGGTTGAGTTGCCAGGGGTATTAAATTAAAGAACAAAAGGAAAAAAACCTGATGGCATTATTCCTCTGAAAGTAAGATGGAAAGCAGCAGGACACAGAAACAGAAACCAATTGTAGGGGCAATATTTCTCTGAAAAGACAAATACTGTCCTCATCAAGACAAGGACTATGAGATCTAAAAGACAGGAAGAGGACAGGGAAATTCATTTACATGACCTCAGACACCATGGGTCAGATCTACAGCAGAGAACCCAAGTGCTGCTGTACTACAGGGTTACCAGAAAAGGTAGCAGGAGCAGCGTCTGTCACGGACCATGCCTGTGAGGTTGGGTCTTCCTGCTGGAAACTGGACTGAAATTCTGGTCCAAAACCATCACATTCACCAATGCAAAGACCATCATGCTTTAACACCACCCTTTGCTCCCTATATGCCAGAGCAAAAGCTGGGTGGTTTGGTTTTTTTGGTTTTTTTTTTTAATACCCTGAGTTTGCCCATGATCTCCGCCAGCAGATTTCTGGGAATCAAAGTTTTCAAAGATGATTAAAACTGCTTGTGTTTTCATAAGAATTGAGAACTGCGTTTGAGGCTTTAATTCTTTTGGCAGATGAAAGATCACAGCTCAAGATGAGATTCAGTAGCTTAGAGAAAAATATTTCCACTCATTCATGACAACACCAACACAGATAATGAACTGTATTTCACGAGTATGTTACACTGCAAGTGTGAAGTTCCGAATTATTTCTTGAACCAGAAAAAAGTGAAAAAATTCTATGTCCAGAATGACAAAATCTGCTCACATTTCTAGAATCTCTTACATTTAGGACAACTCAATAAAAGCCAGTAATTCTGGTATTTTGACAGAGATAAGGGTAAGGCCATAGGGTGCTGCTATTCTGACAGTGTCTCACAATTTCCTGTGCAAGAGAAGACAGAACAAAGCAACCTGAAAGCTCTTGCAAAAACCCACAAGCACTATATTTTTCCGACCAAACAAGGAAGAGAAACAGAACCTGCTCCTGGTGCATGAATAGAGGCAGTGAGACAATTCAGAATCATGAAATTCACACTCAAGCCTTGAAAGCCTGAAGGCAGCTCTTTAGTGTGTACCATTTGGCAAAAAATTTGGATTTTTTATGTTAAAAAAATCTGGTTGTAGGGACTTTATTCCCCCAATTCAACTCTTCAGCAAGTAGGAAGTTCCTCTAACTCCTCTGTGTCATTAGCATTAATAACTAAAACCCCCAAAACCTTATTTCCTGCATCACTGATCATAAAAAAAAAAAACAAAACCCAAGGCAGAAAGCTACTAAAATTTAGGTTTTTTTGCTTGCCCATTTGTTTCAGAGCGTGCTCAATCTTTCAGCATTGAGCAGATGTTGCAGGAACCTGGGGGGCATCACTGAAAAGCTGAGACATTGATTTCAAATGATCCAGTGCTTTAAAAGGCATCAAGAACAAGTCATCTACAGGAGAGACAGAGCAGTGGTGGTAGCACCAGCCTGCAACAGCACAGGAATATCAGAGCCTCTGCTGCTGGTTATCGATCATCTCCAAATGATGATCACCTGAGGATGATTTTAAGATGCAAAGGGAGAAAGAACCACTCTCAGATGTGAGCTCTCAACCTAGGTCCTCACCAAACTTTTTTCTTATGACATTCATTTTCTGGCCAATGCAGAAAACTTACAATAATTTTCCATCGTACCTTGAAAGTAAGGAAGGAACATCTGTGCTAAAACATACGACACTGTTGGGTTATTTTAACTCATTAGCATATAGGGCATTAAACTGGGATCTATTTGATTTTCTACGTGGCTTCAGAAGCTGTTAAGAAAGTCAAGTGGGGAAAAGGAGAGGATGCATTTTAGAGATTTTAATTGTTGATGTTTTACATTTCCCATCAGGCTGACACAGAACATGTATCAGACAAACAACTCTGCTGAAATCTCTTCCAGGAAAGTCAGAGGTGCCACTCGGGATTCAGCTGGCTGCTCCTTCCCCTACTCACATCTACCAGAAGGAACGGAAGGCTCCAGCCTGGGAGCAGTTCCCACAGTTGCTTTGACTCATTTCTAAGCTGGTGGAGTAAAAAATTACGAATAGTGAGGAGAGGAGAGCCTTTCCCACTGAGCTGCAGTGGGAAAAAGACGTTTTTGTCTGCATATTCTATAGCTTTGGGTTGCTGCGTGCGCCAAGCAGCATTCTGGTCTCGACCACACAAACACTGCTGACCTTATCGAGCTACAAGCATGAAAAACCATCTGATAAAAAATGAGAACAAGATCCCCAGTCTGTCAGAAACCCTCAGTGAGGTTCCCATCCTGCCTGCCCTGTGCTGCACGTCCCTCACACGCACACAGGTAGTTGTCATTTGACCTGTGATGCAATTTCTTGTACAAAGGGAGCAGAAGGTCAGTATTTCCTTTTTGTACCATGTGGTTCCCACTGTGGGTGCACTGAAGCATTATTTCAGAGAACTAAAGCAATACACCACAGATGAGTGGGACTTTTTTCTTTCCCCATTGGAAATAAAAGCCATGATCCAAGCCAGCTGTCCCCGTCCTCTGTCCATCTTACCAAAGCACCTCAGCTCCAAGCCACTACATGCAGCTGAAATAACCAAAGTCCCCCTGACCGACAGAACCCAACAAGGGGTAGAAAACCCCATGGCCTGCTGTGATGGCTGAGCTCAGGCTTAGGAAAGAGGTTTCAGGACAACTCCATGCAGCCATGACTCATTTCAGTCCAGTTTCCACAAGGCAACATGCTGCTCCATGAATCACTGTCTCCAAAGTCTCCCTCCCACCTTACATCCTCAAGCAAAAGGAAAATAAAGTGTAAGGTTTGCATTTTCCATGCCAGATTCAATGAAAAATAAAAGGAAGGGGGGGAACCCCCCTGACTTACTTGCACAGTAGTACGAATCCTTATTGAAAGGCTTCATACAGTGGTAACAGGTTGCTTGGGCTACAACTGAGGTTGCAGTGAAGAGATGTCCATTTAACAGCTTCTTATCTTTTTCCTTCTCCTTGGAATCTTTGTCCTTCTCTTTTGTCTTCTCTTTATCTTTCTCCTTTTCCTGCCGAGACAAAATGACCAAAAGCCTCGTCACAGGTCCCTCGCAGAGGTCCCTTCCCTAGTTACAGATTGCTCAGTGTTTGCCTTTGGCACAGTGAGGACATCGATCGAGGTGCACCTGAACAATGGCCATGTGTCTGCACAGCTCTCCCTTAAAAAAGCCACTCACAGCCCCAGTGGAGGTGGATTTACATACTATCGACTCACACAGGTGTCTCACCACTGCAGATGAAACCGAGTCTGTTCTGAAGGCACCTATTTCCTTCTACCTTTGTTTTATTGTTGCTTGGTTTAATGACTTCACCTTTTTTCTTTTTCTGGGCTTTCATCAGCCTCTTCAGCACTTTAAATAAATTGTGTTAAATACAAATACCACATGCAGTGTGTATCAAACTTTCAACACAGTTAATTTTTAAGGCCAAACCATAAGGCTCGTGATTTGCAACTGCATTTTTAATGGAGAACACAAGCTCTTCCTCAGTGCCTGTACAGCCTCACTGCCAGAATACTTCCACCTCTGTTTTCCTTCCAACTAGCAACTTTTTCAACAGTTACATGCAACCTCAAGTAACTATGTGAAGCTTTTTGGCAAAATGGATCTTTTATAAACTCTCGCCATGCGGCACCACAGAAAGGCTGAGGAACAACAGCAATGCCATAAAAGAGCCTCTCATCCTCCACAAGCCACAACTCAACCTCTGGGCTACTCAGCTTCGGAAAGCTGACAAGCACAGACAGCTTCTCCAACTTGTAGCAGAGTTTTTGCTTACTTTTCTATCGTTACCTTAGACAGAAAATACTAAATACTAAAAATTTGAAACGTTTTTCCCTGCAACCTTTCATGGATTTGGAATTCTTCCAAACAACTTTTTAAAGGAAGCTCCACAGAAAAACTCTGAATATGAATTACAGCGACTCTCTGTCTTTCCATGTACCAAGCTACAACACGTTTAGGATACGAGTCAGCTCCAGGTCTGTACTTTTAGCTGTTACTGCAGATTTCCTGGCATCTGAAAGAGAAGCTTAACCAGAAACCAGTAAAGGCTTCTGTTGGCTTATCTTTGCATTTTGTTATTTATACGCCTTGTGCCCTTTGTCCAATACTGTCACAGGCTGAATATCAGGGAACTGCAGAGCTGCCCGTGTGAGCAACTGCCATGAAGTGGCTGAAAGAGGGATGGAGCTCTGCAGCCACTGCAAGGAAACTGTTGAGCCCTGGATGACACACACAAATAATGAGTAACTCAGCCTAAGGACTCCTCTCCCGACACATCCCAGGCAAAATGCCAGTGCTGGAGTCTCTCCCTGCAAAGTGTCATAAACAGAAAGTCTATTTACTGGCCCCAAATGCTGTTTTGTTCTGCAAATAAGCAAAACTAGGAGTATTACCATATGGAATAATCCTGTCTGAAGCAGAAAACCTGCCAGAAAGAGTCTGCATTGCATCACATCTCCGCCTCCTCTGAGCCATCAGCTTGGCTCACCACCCCACAGAAACCTCCACAGCCCCATTTTCCATCCACTAACCTGCCCATCTTTAACCATATCCAGCCTGGCAGGATTCAGGAACTAAAACTCTGCAGTTTAGGCCTGGGCTGACGGTACCAAGTTGATGCCTGGAGTTTTGCTCTACTGCCAAGCTTTGTGAAGCTCCAAGAGAAAAGGTCACTCTAAGCTCAAGCCAAATCTTATAACTCTCATGCCGAAAGGAGATTTCCCATCCTATAATTTAAACCTACCTGAAATTCACTGCAAAACCCAGCAATTCTGAAGTCTAATTTTAATTTCAATTAAAGCTCAACAACCCCAGGAAAAACAGGAAATCGGTACACCACTTTCAAGGAGGAAACAGCAAACTCCACACAGGGGCTGCCAGCCACTCCACTGAAGGACACAGTCTCACAATGAGATTTTTTTCAGCTTTTTCTTTTTTCTGTGGCAGTTACTGGAACTTTATTTAAAGAAGGACAGTAGAAACAAGACTATTTTTGTGCCGTTGGAGCTGCCAGTGAGATCTGAAGCCTGGCTTTGTGGCTGAACCGACGCGCCAGAGCAGACACCACGACAGGTACCGCGGCACCGAATTAACACCGCACACCGCAGCGGTGGGTCCCGCTCCCCAGGAACCACGGAGCTCTTACCTCCCAGTGCTTAAGTCCCACCAGCCTCACTGTTATCTGAGGTACTTCTGAGAACCTATTCCACTTTATCGACATCCTTCCCCCGGGGCAGGAGAGCTGCTCCCCACCAGGAGCTGCACCCCACTAGCCCATGGCCATGCCGGAGGCTGCGGCAGGGCCGGGGATGGGAGGCACAGCACAGAGGAGTTGAGCAAAAGGGGGAGGGGCAGGACAGTTGCTGACTTCCTTAAAGATGATTTTAGCTACTTTGCTATTGCCTTCATCTTGCCCTACCTTAGCTTCCACTGCTAAAAAAAAAAAAACAACCAAAAAACCCCCATACAGGCAGAAAAGGATGTGATTAATACGTTACAAGTCACAAGTCAATATGAGACCACCTACTTAAAAGGTAGAGGGGAGTAAATCAAACACTCTGTGATGTTTGGGGTACAGAAAAAGTGAATTTTAACATACCTCAGTGTTGCTATGTACTACTTCAGCAAACGAAAGTGCTGCAGAAGTTGCCCAGACAGAAAGGTTTTGTGTGTTTGAGCTCCTCCTGCTCTGCAGGTCACAGAAATTCCCTGTCTCCCAATGCCTGCAAACACTTATAACTCCTACCATATACCCTGACACGCTGCTGCTGGTACAGCACTGCCTAATTACTGTGCAAGGCAAGGAAAAAGAGAAATTACTCATGCTAATAGTTGTAATTTCTCAGAAACTCTCCACCAAAATGAAAAAAATGAGAGTTTTTTTTCCTGAACTGACAAAAGACAGAGCATGTTTAAGACTTCACAAATGTGAATCAGGGCACTCTGCTAACAGCAAGAGATTCACTGATAATCCCAACTAACATCAAGTACCTGCTAGGCATCAGTAAATTAACACCAACTTCTATCAGTATCCCCTCCAGTTAATGCTCTAAATACCCCTTTATTTTTAAGGGTTTTTACATAACTCTCTACAACATTTTCCAAAAGAGCTGTTGCCATTAGTAGGCTCAGATGTGCTTTATCTTACTTTATTTCATCTGAGTAAACTACATTTCTGAAGGTCTGGAGATGAGTAAAACCTAGTTGGAAAGACACTGAAACCTCCCTCCCTCCTGACAGCTCAGAAACCAATTTCCTGTGTCAAACTTCCTCTTTCAAGGTTTGTTGTTTTGCTGGTTTTAACTCTCAGAGGTTTTTTCTCATCTATAATGCTTCTGAGAAAACAGTGCTCCAAAGAATTCTTTGGTCCAATTATTTAAATGTACAGGTGGAGCCTTAAAAATGTACGTAATGCAAACATTCCACTGTGAGCAGACAAGAAAGTGTAACTCAAATTATATTTTGGCTTTTATTTAGTAAAAGTCTGAGCGTTGATTCGAGCTGCAATTTTTGTAGTGCATGTTATGGTTGGGATTTTGGAGCAACTCTTTTTCAACACTTTTAGACACAATCATGAAACTAGTGAAATCAGACTGCACTGAGCAAACAGCCAAAAGCACTGCTGTAATATTTTCTGTCCCAACCAGATCTCTCACCTCTCTCTCCAGTTCTTGCTTTAGAGATTATTCACATTAGGTGCAAGAACCAGTTAATGAACTTCCAGTCTCACTCACAGTCTGTGCAAAATGCTCCTGAACTTCTCACTGGTGTTCGCACAGTAAATTTTACTACTAAATTTTACTGGTGTAAATAGATTTACTTTTTCGACACTGCACTTTGCAGCAGGAAGAGCATTGCCCTAGAGCTGCTCAGCAGCAGCTCTGAGCCACTGGCACTTGTGGCTTTCCATCTTTAAAGACAGATCCATAAAGAGGAACTGTGTGTAATTCCACCTCTCAAGAGCCTTCCAACAGTATTTACCAACATATTAATTACACATCACCTAACGAGACAGTAAAGTGCTCTGAGCTTCTGTCAGACAGATGAATTGAGGTGAGATTCAAGGAAAGAAATCCAACCAAGACAAGAAAGTCCCCAAACATACATTAACCTTCGGGGGACAATCTAAGGCAACAACAGCCCGTTTGTGTGAAGTATTTAGCATTAATGTAATTATTTCTGTAACCAATACTGTTCCCAGGAAAATCAGCTGTGCTGAGCAGGGCTTAACTTTGAGCAAATTAAATTCCAGAGTTTCAAGGATGGAAAAAAGGGAAAAATATAAATACTGGCCATCACTAAAAGTCACTGTTTGAGCAACTTCTCCTACAGTGGACAGGAACTTTGTGGCAAAAGTAAAAAAAAACGACAAAAAAACAAGACAGCCTTGGTCAGCCAGCTCCTTCTTACAGCTCCTGTCCTTGTTTTATTACACATCTCTCAGGTTCTGTAAAAATAGACTCAATAACCACTACAAAGCCCTAACTCACGCCAGGGCAAAATTTATTCTCTGTGGGGAAATGAGTAAAAACATAGAACCATAAAGGCTGGAAGAGACCTTCAAGATCATCCAGTCCAACTGTCCACCCAGCACTGCCACTGTAACCCAAATCTAGGACCCAGCACTTGGCCCTACTGAACCTCACACAGTTGTCCTTGGGCTCAGTTTTGGGGTGCTAAGATTTCCCATGGAGCCAGTTCCTATCACCCCACAGACAATCCTGCCCTTACAAAAAAAAAAAAAAAAAAAAAAAAGGAAGGAAGAAAGCAAAAGAAAGTAAAGAAAAGAAAGTCAGGCAAAGACTTAAACACAGAACTCATCTCTGCTGCCTTGTGGGCATTCCACAAATCTCAAGAGCGCTTACTTTGCTCTTCTTGCTGCTGGACATTTTATTCCTGAGGTAGCTGAAGGTGCGGCTGACTTTTGTTACACCTTTACCAGCGGGGACACTGCTGCTCTCTTCAGAGATGCTAAAATTAAAAAAAAAAAAAAGATGAAAGTTGCTTTTATTTTTTTTTCTCCTTCCCAAAGCATCTATTAAATGGATACATTCTTTTTAAAGGACAAATGCATTTCTTAGGCAACAGAGTCTAGGTTTGCTTTATGGTGTTTTACCAGAGAAAGAAAAGTGAAGACAAAATGCCAATCCACTCATTTTGAGATAAATTTCAAGGAATCCTCTTATCTGTTTTGAAGCAAGCCATGCCATAGCACCCTCTGCTGCTCCCCTTGTCAAATAACCAGGAACCATTAATGCTGGTAAAGAACCATTTGCTTCCGGAGAAAGGCATCTAATGAACTCTGGAAAGGCAGTGAATGTCTTTAACAGAAACCACACTGTCTGCAAAGCCTCTCCCGAGAAATGAGAATGCCAATATTAAGTAATAAACCACAATGGTTACATGTTTTAATTTAGGAATTTTTAGGATCCCAGATAATTTCTGCCAGTCTTTACACGCACAAGCTTATGACTTCTTCAGCTACGATGGAAGAATAAGGAAACTATTACTGCATTAGAGGACACAGTCTGTCAATATTAAGTACAACACAAACCAAAAGCAGAAGAACAGAAATACAAATTAAATCAAGGGGGAGAAAACAGCAGTGAGCAGAGGTGAAAAGCCTCCCAGTCACACAATAAAGCCAAAGCTGTCAGTGCCACAGAGATCAGACACTCAGCTCCCTCACTGCCACAAACATCCTTCCTCCAGGGAAGCACTCTGAAAGCCACCAGGAAGATGATCTCCTCTGTGCAACTTGCAAGGATGAAAAGTAACGTACAAAAACACGGTTGTTTTGGCCTTTGTTACAGAGAGATAGAGAGAATTAGCGACAGGGAGAAAGAACTACTTTTAGTGAAAAATATAAGTCAGGGTAAACTGATACCATGCAACAGTGCATAATCTGATGTTATTAGCCATGAACAAACACAGAGCCTTGTTAAGAGATGAGACTTAGAGCAGACTTTCATATTCTGTGATCTGAAATATTCTTCAGCTTTTAGAAATACTTTTAGAGATAGGGACTGATTTTGACCAGCCTGACAACTCCTGGTTTCAGCTGAAGTGCACTGGTGCCAGGAGGGTTTTTGGGTGCCCAAGGCAGAGCCCACTGCAGGAGTCCCCCAGAAGCGACAGGGTGTCCCCAGGATACTGTACCTCTGCACTGAGGAGCCCATGGAGCTGCCGAACGACTGCGCACCTGGAAAAGATGGGAGGGGTGGGGGGTGACAGGTTAGACTACAACCTTAGCCCACTGATTTCAAAAAAACATAGTCTGCATATTGGGACAGTTCAAGAGGAAAGGGAAATGTTTTCCAGAAGTGGGTGTTTAGAACAGATTTCATGTCCTCAGGAGAAAGCCTGTTCCCTGTATCCTTAGCTGCTCTCAAATTAGATGATGAAGCAAAGGCCTGTTTAGTATTTTTATCACTCTTCAGCTATTAAGTAAAGACTGTGCAACTGTTAAACTTGCTGGTAAATCAGGGTGTCTGAATCACAACTGCCAATTCAATGACAATAGGTATAAATGAGAATCATTCTGACACAATGCTTTTATTTATACTCCACTAGAAAGGACCTTTTGTACAGCACATCCGGGTTTCATGTATAAAACTTTCCTGCTTGATAAAATTGTAGCTCATTTTCCCATCAAAATCCTGAGGCACTTCATAAAGAGTAGGGGAAACAAGGGAAGCCTTATTCTGCTTTCCACAAAACGTACCAGCCTGGGGCTCCGTCACAAAACACTGCTTGAGGAAAGGCTGAATTTCAACATGAAGCTGAAGCCCTGCCAATGGCACCAACTCTCTTTACACAAGAAACCTGCTTGCACAACGCATCTGGAGCAGATCTGGGAGCCGACACCATTTACCAGAACCAATGAAGAACACTAAAAAATTCAGGATGAAATGATCCAGGACAGAGGGCTCTCTCTGACGTAACTGGGCTTGCCAGGATTCCAAAAAACCTTCATACAAGCACTGTTTGCAGCCCTATCTGAAGCTGAAGAAGCAGCATGACTGTCACCTTATTAGGCTTCTGCATTTACACTGCAAGAAAAACAGTATTTTGGCTCAAATTCTCTTAATGCAAAAGAGCTACTTGCCATCAGAGGCAAAGATGGCCCTTTACCCAAAAGCAGTAAGTGCTTTAGGAAAAACTCTGCATACAATATTAGGCTTTAAATACATATTTTCTAACCACTGATGCAAGTGCCAACAGTCTGAGACAGAAATATCATTTCTTCATCTTGAGAAACTAAAATACAGGCATACCCCGTTACCTAAACCCTGCTTGGAGAGCTGTGTTAATATTTCCCTTGCAAAATCTTTCCCCTCATTAATGATTTATCCCAAATACACCAAAGTTAGTACTACTGCAACATGTATGAAATGAAGTATACTATTTCATTTCCAATAGTGGTATTATATTTTTATAATATAAAACTACCTAAGTGCCTACTAAGATCACACAAGTAATTTACAGACTCCCAAATCCTTGGTTAAAGTTCTAGTGACTCTGGTTCCTGTTTCAGTTCTAGTTTGCTTTTAACTTGGGTTAGGCCTCCTTAGTCTTTCCTTTTTTTAAAAATAGATTCATCAGTTTGACTGGATTTCAGTATTTCACAAACCTTTTTGTTTCTTTGCAGTTAACATCAGAAATGTGAACAACCTCTGAACCAACAGCTGCAATAATTTGATATTTGTGACTGTTTTTCACAGATTTGAGAAAATACACTGCATGAGAACTACAATTATGTACCATTTATCTTTTACTGCCATACTTCTTTTATCTTAAAAACAGGGGATTCTTGGTGCTGGCAGGCAAAATGGATCCAGTCAAAAATGAAGGTCTGTTTATGATTTCATATTTTAGATTATACCATAACATCACACAATCAATACTCTGCTGCAAGCTATAGCACCCAGGAAGATAAGCACAGAAAAAGACACATCTTCTCACCTCCTGGTTTGTTTCTGAAGTAGAACAGGGGAAGGAAGGCTTATTTTCATAATGTTTTGTGTTCTCTGCCATGACCAGGAACAAAACTGAAATCTGACTTCACAACCCACAAAAAAATTAAGTTTTTGTTTTACAAGCCAGAACTGCTATCCATGTCCAATGAACCTGGGCTAGCAGCCAAATTTTGCTGTACTTACCTGAACACCTTTTAAGCATCACCCACCAAAATTAATTCATATGGTAGCTGGACTTGAAATAATTCAAGATCCATTATGCAGAAAGCAGTGACTGGACTAGGATGCTGAAACCAGCTTGCAACACCTTAAATGCTGTCGGTAATTAAAGTTTTGTGGGTCAAGAAATCCAAAGGCTTCATAATAATTGTCCAGCCATGTCTTAAATGTATCACCAAACAAACTTCAACTATTTCTCCATTTTCTAGAGAAAAACGCATGGAGAGGTTGAGGAGTGGTAACTGAAATGCACGTGCAATCTCAATGTTCACACATCCATCCTCTTATGAGAAATGAACCCTAACGATGTGAAAAAACAAACTGGTCTGGGATTACTCCCTGAAAAATGCCCATTGCCAAAGCAGTCTTAGAAAGAGCTGTGGCTAAATCAACCTTTATAAAGTCACCACAGTATCCTCAAAGATGTAAAGATAACAACATTATTGTTTGAGACAATATCTGACACTATCTTAGATGATCATTGTTAACAGGAGCACTGTTGAGGGAGAGAAGATAAATACAGGCTACCATAAATACCCTCTAAAATTGTCATACCCTAACATGAACACCAGGTATTGGATGTTTAAAACAAAAAAAAAATCCAAAATAAATAATAAAATAACCCAAACCCTCAAAAGAACAAAACTAACCAACCAAACAAACGAACCCCACCAAAAATTTTACCGAGGGGTACTTTTTACTGTGGGTCATCATATGAATGCACAGCTGTGTCTTTGCAGTTCACTTTGTGGGCATCATGAACTGTGAGTTGTGTTAAAAGCAGAAGAAAAGGACAGAGGAACGAGGAAGGAGCTTAAATATGGAAGTGGGTAATATCACAGCTGGGCACAGGACTTTCCTGAAGGAAGGGACAAATCCACAGTGAAGACCAGGAATGGAAAGGAGGAGAATTTAGATATGTACAACGTGGATGGTGTGGAGATTGTTTTAAATTCAGGAAGCAACCAAAATCTATTGGACTGGAAAGCAATTTCCCCCATCCCAGCATAGACACAAGGAATGTGTCTGGTTTATTTCAACAATCTAATAAAACATTCTTAAGAATAGGAAACATTTTCAATTATCTTTGATAAGCCTATTTAAAAAAAGAGGAGTCTAAATTACTTTAATTCAATCTTCTGCTTTAGTCAGGCTTCTTTTAGCAATGGAGTTTGCAGGAGAAAAAAAAGCTACCAGAGAACTCTCGCCTGTTTCCCACAGAACTATTTTGATAATAATATCAGGACCCAGATATGAACACCTTGAGGATTTAAGGTGTTTGACTGCAATGTGTGCTTTTTTGCTTAGTGGGGGAACTGTGAAGTTGCTGTGAAGATTTTCAGAATTTAATAATCAAGGCTTCTGTCCACTTCTCTTCCACTGAGCAATGCACTCACTGTCACTTTTGGAGGGCAAGGTTCTACCTCTTCTGCTAACTCCATGCCCTGCAACAAGCTCAAGGCAAGTATTTTGGTTTTAGTAAAAAGTTAAAGATTATTTTGCTGCTCAGAGTGGCAGGTGATGCTATTTGCCACGTGGATACAAACTAAAACTAACCAGACAAGATGTGATGGTGCTGATGTAGATTCTTTGGATAATAATGCTTTTATTCTGTTATTGGTTAGTATTCAGACACAGGACTAAGATAATGCCATCAGACATCATGCAGTGGAAAGGCTAGTTCAGTGTTTGCAAGGTGAAATTCCAGTGTCTGAAGCAGAAAACCAGATTTGTCTTTGTTTCCACCCATTATGGCTGCAATGCACAGAAAACAATTACTTACTATCCAACTCCTCCTCCTCATCACTGGAAGAAGAGCCAATAGAAAAGAGAGTTTTAGACTTAGGAATGAGTGGAGAGATGCTGAAGGAGAAGGAGATTCGTCTCGATGGTCGAGTCCGGCCCTGGGCTGAGAAGTGGGTTAACAGCAGACATTAGAGCATGCTTGAAAATGCATTTAAAAATAAAAAAAGGAGAGGAAAGCAGCCAAAGCAAACTAAAAGCAAAGCAAAGGAAATGTCTGCAAAGCAGCTGGCTCCAGAAAGGCACAAGAAACAAAGAACTGAGAACGTGCAAATTCCAGAGGATGCAGGTTTCAGAGGGCGCAGGTCTCACTGCATGCACAGCTCGAGGTTTGAAGTTTTCTCTATTTTTGGTGACATTTTTTTATAGGACCTTTTAGTGAAGAATTATAGGCAGTTATCTTTCCAAGCAGAATGCCAACAAAAAAATGGATCTCTGGACAAAGGGCATCAGCTTCGCTGAAAGAACTGTCAAGGACTCAAACCAGAACACCTCAAGATACCTGTTTAAAGGTGCTCTCTGCAGTTACATGACACAGCAAAGCTACCAAATATTAGCAAGGTCAGTTTATCTGAAGTGTTGACTTAATCTACCTGGGGAGGTTCTTGCCACTTCCATCTCTAAGAAACAATCAAAAATGTTGATAATGTTATGCCCTTCCAAACTTCTAACTTTAAAAAGGAGACACTTAAACTTCCTTTCTGTTCTTCCAAAATAAAACAGAAAAAACAAGCACCTATTTTGCCGCCTTCTAAAATTTAAGAGTCCTTGTTTTAAAGAAACTGCCTAAACATAGGAAAAGCCCCACTACCCCCTCTTCTGCCCTTGCCTGGAGGATGCCTACTAAACACAGTGCCAAACTCAGCAATCAGTCCATGACCTCAAATACCCCATCATTTATTTTTAAGAGCAGCCCTTGCACAGCAGCAGCTTTGCAACAATTCTTTGTAAGTACAATGGTCTCTGACAAGAGAAGTTGGAGCCAGCTAGGCACTCTTCACTGAAACCAGATTCCCAAAGGTTGTATTTCCCAAACCTTCTCTTCATACAAACACAGGTGGAAATCTCTGAGCTGTGATCTGATTGCTGGACACCCACTGCTCACATGGTACATCTGTGTGTCCTGGGAAAGGTGACTGGGACAGGGCTGAGGAAACTCTGCCCCTGGGACAGGTCTGACCTAAGGGTCCTACTTTAGCACCTGCATTAAACATCTTCAGCACATGTATTCAGGCACTTTTAAGCCATTCCATGGATAAATCAATTCACTTGCAGAACAGGGAAAAACAGGCTAAAGACTTTATCAGTATTAAACTTCCATGAGAAAGATGAAGCATTTATTGGTCTCTTTGAATAAAACATGTCCTTTCAGCCACATACAATGAGGGTTTTTTGCATGGCTGGTATCATACATCAAAAGTGAAGTCAGAATATAAAAACACTGTCCAAGGAATAGCCAATGCTATGCAAGCAATGCAAAGCAAATTCCCCTGAAAACTTCCTCCAGCCATTAGTCACAAAGGCCAATTGCCTACAGGCAATTTGACTAAAATGTGCACAGTTTTCCAACATAAGCAGAACAACCCTAGAGGGACCCAATGAAAGGCATTTAAATTGAAGAATTCTTAGGAAGACCCACACATTAAGTTTTGTTTAGACTGCCTTTTGAAGGAGCTGTTCTAGTGTTCCAGACCTGAAGAACACAATTAGGCAACACCACTTTTTCTTCTGTAGTCTACTGTCTATTTAGACTAAAAGTCAAGATGAACAATAATACTTTACTGTAAATTGAACCACCTTCTCCAGCACAGTTCAACTTTCATTTCAGTGGTTTTATTTATAGCAATTCCTGGCTTTAGAACAGTGCTCCACACTGGAAATTTGCTATTCCAAGGCTAAAAGCATTCTTCCGAGCACTCCAGCCAACAGCTCTTGTGACCTCCCTCTATAAAATGCTGAAGGATTAACATTGTGAATGGCCACAGCAGCTCTTGGAACATCTGACACATCAGATGGAGTGTGGGCTAGGAACTCAGTCTTGTAAATTGCTCCTGCCTCAGCACATATGACAATAAACAGTAAAAATAAAAGAAATCCCTCCATATGTTTATTAATCTGGATTAAGTTTCTAAAGTTCTCGTGCATAGCATGTTGCTTTCTTCCCATTCAGACACATCTGCAGGGATCAGAGGGTCACTTTTTTTTTTTTAAACACCTACCACAAAATTATGCAAGTGGAATAAAGAACTGAATTTGTCCCAGAATTCACTTCCATGTTATTCTTGCATAACTCTTAAATGTCCTGCTGGAAAAACATGAACATCAAACCCAGGTGACAACAAGACCTTCTTGTAAGAGGCACTAAACTGCTTCACATGTCCTATGGTCACAATTCAAATAATACTGTTCCTCTTTTAAAGGGGAAGAATGAAGTAGAATATAGAATGGTTTGGGTTGGAAGGGACCTTAAAACTCATCCAGTTCCAACATCTTCCATTAGAGCAGGTTACCCCAAGCCTCATCCAACCTGGCCTTGAACACTTCCAGGGACGGGGCAGCCACAGCTTTTCTAGGTGATTTTCTGAAGTTTCTATAGTCAGGAAGGTGTCAGGATTGGGAAAAAAATCCATGAGCTAAATTTTACAAGTGATTATTCCTTTCAGATGCTCACATCAACCCCTCAAATGCTCTGATTTTCAAAAACCACCTTCCTATAAAAATATGGCCCTCCTGAGATGTCACAAATTAATGACAGAGAAAATGATGCTCACAGGAAAGTTAGTAATTTTTACATTCAGTGTCCCAAACTCACAGACATCTGCCTCAAAGCAGAAGACTAATACTGCTACTTTGTCCACAGCCCCTCTGAGGTTATTGCATCTTCTCTTTTCCTTCTTTCTCCAGGGACCAGGGTGGCCAGGCTGGCTCTAGAAGATGGGATAATCAAGCCTCCATGGCATTTTTAAAGCCAGGCCACAGGACATTTTAACAGCCTCGGCCATCCAGGCTCCCTCAGCCACCAACAGCTCGTTTCTGGGGAGCCAGTCAAGTTTTCTGATGTTTGGTCAGAGGCTGTTGCAATGCCAAGAAATTGGCTGCTTCAAAAAACAATGAAGACTTTCAGCCCAAGGAGGGAAGAGGCAGTGCCACTGCACAGGGCAGGATCTGGTCTCTTCACAGGACAGAGCTGCCCATGTTTTGGTTACTGCTGCTGGGGGACACCTCCGTTAGGCCACGTTCTTATTCATTATGGAATTATCATGGTGAAGAATTTAAAAATGTCTCCTACAAAGCACAATCCCTGTGAGCTTCCTCCAGCAAGCCTCCTCCATGAATAAAACACCTTTCTTAAAGCACCTTGTTCAGCTTCGCAAGGGAGGATCATGTTAATAAAGAGGAAAGATCAGACACTACCAGTTACTGACAAGACAAGAGCTAAAAGGTCAGTAGGGTTTCTGGCTGGCAATTAATAAAATGAAAACATGTGTAATACATCCTAAGCACATCCAGCTGCAGCGTTCTGAATGACTTTTTCAGCTGAAAGAATCAATTCAACCAAGCTGCAAAATTAAGTGCTTGTTATCGCTTCAATTAAGCTAAACTGGAAAATTTTATAGAATCATCTTTTATTATTTTCTTCAGGAATGAGATTCAATAAATTACACCCAACTGCTCCAAAATATTTAACTCAAAATGAATAGCGACAAACTCCCCCAAGGAGATCACGACGTGGATTCTCAAGTTTCCACCTATCAGCTTTAAAAAAATCTAGATGCAGGGAAGTAAGATCTCAAGTGGAATTTACCTGACATCAAAGGAAGAAACTCTGAAAGGATTCAAAATTAGATCCTTTTTTTTTTTTT
>VZTE01001668.1:1205139-1219485 GCA_013397775.1 Eulacestoma nigropectus
TTTTTTTTAGTTAACAAACTCAATAAATCATAGTTTTCATACCAGCAGCCTAATTTAGAAAGAAAAAAGCAACCCACACAAAGGAAACCCAACAGAAAGAAAACAGCAGGGATACACTGGGAAGAACAAAAGTAAACTGAATGGGTTCTGCCCTTCCACCCACAGTTCCATGCAGCAGTGAAAGATACTTCATGTAATAAAGGAAGCAAGAGCGGGCAGTAGCACACTTTGCCTTGGGAAGGTAGTAAGACATACTCAATAATACAGATGACAGAGTGGATAAGGGAAAACTGGATTACTCACTGTCGAGCACTGGTTTGCTAATTGACATTAGAGACATGGATTTGGTCAGTGGAGATGAAACAGCAGAAGAACAGAAATTAAATCCTTGTGGCTGCGATGTTTGATGCACCTGCAGAACAGAACAGAACCACAGTGAGCAAATATGTCAAGAACGGCAGAACCATCAGATCCCAGCTCAGTGTTCATGTTTACTGCAACTCTCACTTTGAAACAGTGAAACAGTGCACAGGTGAAATGCAACATTTTGTTTTGTCTTTGAAGTGTAAGACAACTAATTATACAACAGAGAGACTGTGTGTGCCTGATTTTCTTGCAAGACATTACAAAACAGGTACTGTTAACTCTCTAACAGACATGGAAATTGCTGGTGCGACTCCAACTCCTCAGCAGAACTTGACTGTGTTTCAATATGGTAAAAAAATCCAAGGCTGAGCAGTGTGTTCCCCAAAAAATGCAATTCTAAGCAAGAGAAGACACAAGAGTTGTGTTGTCATGAAGAATGAAGTAGAAAATTTAAAACACTTGGGAGATTCCTCTGTGTTAATTTTTAATATTATGTATATGTACATATAAGGTAGAAGCTTTCATCAGACTGTCACCTGGGAAAATTACTTTCAAAATGTTGATGTAGCATTTCCCAGACATCCAACAGCAGTTGGACAGCTTTACCTGGTGGTTGTAGTCTCTGATTTCTCCTTGCTCGAGCTCCTCAGTGAGCAGGACCAGGGACTGATTGCTGGCAAGTGGACTCCTCCTGAGGTCTTTGGAGCTCAGAGAAGAAGCCTCCAGGTTTGTAGAGGGCTTCTTGTTCTCGCCAGAGTCTCCAGCAAGGCCTTCTAGGCTGTAACTAAAGAGAAAGCACAGAGGTCAGATGCTGCCAGACTCTTAGGGACCAGTGTCTTTCAGCACAGAGCACCTGCAAATGTAAAACACACAGCAGGCACTGAAGTGTGCAAGGAAATGCAGGTGTTACTCCTCAGCATGTTCTTTTTTCTTCAGAGCAAATAGCAACATCTTTGTGCCTCTAATGAGACATGAAGGTTTGTTTGTTGCTTGAACAACCATTGAGACTCCTGGTCAATTGCCTTTCCTACTGTGTTCTTTACTCTTTTTGAGTGGTGCACAGGAAAATCCAGCAACACCCCTCCTAAAGATTTTGGCATTTCCACATATTCTCTTTTCTAGCTTTTTATTAGGCTCTTCCTTGGAATAAAGGCACCCAAATTAAACTACCTTGCATAGCACGGTGCTGCCTGTCCTGGACCAATACCCCTCCCCAGCAGCCACATCAGCTGCTGTTACACTCATCTCTGCAGCCACATCCTCTGAATCTATTTTAAAACTTGACACTGCACAAAGTTTTGACACTGATAATGTCATTTATTCTGCCAAAGCTGCTTTCTTTTTTACCCTTGCTGCGGTTTTGTTTTTAAATTCAATAAATGTTGTCTCCATCACCCAATCAATTTTATCATCTACTGAGGGAGCTAGGTCTTGCCCAGCAGAGCTGGGCAGTAACTCAAAGCTAAATAAAATACTAAACTTTTGCTTGAAGAAATGTTAGAAATAAAACATTTGGCCAAACTCTATAGAGACAGGTGCTGATAGACAAGTGACCTCTAAGAGAAAAACACTAATACGCTCTCCTCTCACCTACACAAAACACATCCTCTTTCACATGTGACTATTTAATGTGATAAATCTTGCCCTAATATTCTGCTTCTGACCCTCTTGCTCCTCGTGGCCAAGCATCAACAAACCCACTGAAATGCCAGTGTGGGTTCACTGGGTGAAGCTTTACAGATTCACCTCCCAGGACACAAGGCCAATGTTTGATTTGACATTCACTAAGTCCCAGGCCTACCCTGGATTTATGTCCTAACCGAAGGCTAATCGTGACATCTAAGCGGTGAACAAGCTGACGTGTAAACACATGAAAAAGAAAACACACTACAGGCTGTACAGATGATTTAAACAACCAGAGGAGCTTTAAATTCAGGTAGACTTGCATAGCAGTGATTAATGTTCTGCAGTCCCTTAGAAGCATTAAGAGGCTTATAAATATGCACTTTGAAAGCAAAAACTGCAATAAACTGTGAATAAGAAGATTTAGTAGATTCAAAAAACCTTTTTTTATGGTAATTAATGAGAAAAAAAAGACTGGTTGAAGCATTTATAATTTAATCTCCTTTAGGAAGATTGTGACTCATCGATGTGTATCAATACCAGGCATTTAAAAGTTTATTCTAAAACACCTGTAGGTAGAAATCAGTCCCATTTCTACTAATTATTTAGGGCAGAAGAGTATTTCTTTTTTACATTCCAAGGTGGCAACAATGATGCTACACAGTAGAGAAAAAAAAAAAAAATCATGTACTTGTGACAAAACCAGCTAAAACTTGCAAATATTAGCCCATAAAATAGTTAGCAGTGATACTGGTCTGTAATTTGCTGATTGGAGTATATACACCAGATATAATTAAACTGTACCAGGAAGGGCAGGTTAACTTCTCAATATCTACTCTTCAGAAGAAGAGTTTAATAGCTCTACCCACAACCAGCAAGAACTGCCAGTGAAAAGCTATAAAGTCTGAGGGACTGGCTTCCAAACAATATTGGGTAAAGATGTGGCCTGCAAGCATCAATCTCAGCTCTGGGACTTTCTACAGAAGATGCAAACTTTAAGTGCCTGGAAAATTTTCATCTGTGGCGATCAGATTGTTGTTTTCAGAGAAGGTTTTACACAATTAGTCTCTTTGAAAAAAAGCCTAGGTCTTTCAATTTACAGAGAGCAAGTCTGTGTGAACTTAAACCCTTTAGGAGATTGATCTGGTACAGAGCGGTGCTGAATCATATTTAATCTTGGTTTGATTCTCTGGCTGTCACAATTATCATTCTGATCACTGCTGCGGAAAAAAACACGGCTTAAAGTCATCACGGAACAGAGCAGCTCAACCCAACAGTGCAGCTTCTTTAATGCCAGAGGCCAGTGGAAAGCAGCCACCACCTCCACCTGCAGCCCAGTTCTGAGGATCCACTCCCAAGAGTAATTGCTGAAAAAGCAGACCAAGCAAACAAAGACGTGCACGCTTCAGCCAGAGCAGCAGTGGGGGAGGCGATGCACGAGAAGCTGACGACAGGGTGTTTGCAGTGCTCCTTTGCTGCTGCACATTTATTCATACCGTACCTTCTACAAGTAAAGTCAGGACCCATGGCAATGTACTGTACGCCTGAGGGACACCAGCTCAAACTAGGAACAGCAAAAGAGGCAAAGAAAGGAAAAGGGCAGTGATTATCGGATTGTTTTGGAACATGGGGAACGTTAAAAGACTCTCACTTTCACATATCTTAAAAAAAACCCCAACAAACTGAGAAACAATGCAGTAGCACACGTCTGGTTGCACAAACACACCACACTGCCTCAAATGCCTGAGGCTACCACTGAACAGGGAGCAGGACAGCCTATGCTTCCCCCAAACACGACCCCATCAGCGAGTATTCAATGTACTGGAAGAAATACTCCTTGTGGGGAGAGAGGTTTTTGGGAAAAATAAGGCTAAAACATACCAAAGCCAATTTGCAAGTAATCACACACAGCCATTAGTATTAGTAATGATTAGTATTTTTCTCATAACTCTCAACCTCAAATCAGAAGAAGAATCCTTTACAGATATTTAATAGTGTAAGTCCCCTCCACAGAAGTATTAATAACCACAGGCTATGCTTGGGAAAAATAAGGAGAAAGACACATTCTTAAATGCTGCACAGCCAGTCAGTGAAAGAGGCTGGAAGAAAAAAACAGGCTAATCTTACTATTAATTTAGGATTAAACCAAGAATGCTTCTGACCAGAAAACCTTTCAACTCCCATTCCGCAAAAGAGTCCCAAAGTTGCATCATGAAAAACATAAGAAATGCAAATACAGAATGCAAATATTTTGGTTATTTTACACTGCTTTTATTATTTTTTTACTCTGTGAGCTCATGGCCCAATTGCAGGTTTTGCAGAAACAGAGAAATCCACCTTCTTGTCAGCTATGACATTTTATGATGCCTAAATCCTGAAAAAGCTGTTCAGGAAGCATACATGGTCTGAAGGGAATTTTGCACAGGTCCTGCTCCCAAGTCCTGGTGTGCAATCCATGCAAGGAGAGGACATGGCCAGAACATGCTTTGCTCCATGACAGGAGCCTATGAAAAGGGCAGAACAAATTTAATCATTCCTGGACCAGGAACTGTGAGTGCCTGAAGCCTCTGAGGGCACACATGAAGGTTTAAACCCACTGAATGCATCATGTCATGCCAAGTCCTTATATTGTTTCCACACACCGTGCAACACTGGAAACATTCTGGAAGGTGAACTGGTGTCCAATGGTGGAGTTCAGATAATTGCTACCTGCTTTATAAAGGATGTTAACTGGGTGAGGACACACCCAAAACTGTGCACCCCAAAGCCCCAGATGTGCTTCACCAGTAGCTCTCAGCACAGTACTATAAACATTCTTCAGGAAAACACTCCTTCCCGTAAGATGCCAATACTTCCAAGTACTTCATCATCCTCACCCAGCTCAACCACAGTGGCAGATGTAAGTGTTAGTGGGGGATGGCAGGGACTAAACACCTGTGTGCAATCAGAGGAACCAAGTCCTGGCCACAGGAAATCCATCTCCATCACACACAGTCTGCACTCTCAGGCTGGGTTCAACCTCCCAGTGGGTCAGTCACACCCGCTCAGGGGCAACTGAGAAAGCATCCCGAGGAAGGTGTCACACATGCTTCCCCTCTCCTTGCTTCCCCAGGCCATCTGCGTGTGGCCACAAGAGCACTGAGCTTGGCAGACCCTTTGAGATCTGTTTATGTCACCTTGCTTGCCAAAATCCCTCCTTTTTGTGTGGTCCCTTTTCAATCGAAGGACAGAAGATTTTCCTCGCTAAAGGAATCATGCAATGTTTACACTAGACTTTAAAAGATGCCTCTATTCCTGACCATTGCCATGTTACAGTGATGATCCCAAATGCTAAAACTGCAAGGGAGGGAAGCAGAAGAGTAGAGAGAGGGAAGAAGAGGAGCCCTACATATGTAGCAGGAAGCCTGGAAGTGGTTAAGATCTCAGAGAAGGAAGGAAGGAGATCTGTTGGCAAAGGCTGTGGAAAGCACTCTTGCAGAATCACAGTCCTAGTGGGGAGCCACCCACAGCCTGTTGGCAACACCATAAAATCTTAAAAAGATCAATGCAGAGCATGCAAAACTCCTTTACAGAAGACAACTTGGGGAGGGGGATGAGCTGTTATCTACATCAGCCTTGTGGTAGAGCATAAACTGCTGGAATCAGTTTCAGGCTCCTGCTCCGCAAGTGGGGTTAGAGAGGATGATTCCAAAATGGTTTGGAGACAAGAAAAAGTGAAAAAGTGTTTATGAAAGGATTATCACACATTTCAGATATGACCAGGTATTCTAGACATTTTCTTTATTCTAGGTGTAAGCCCAGTGTTCCAGGATATTTTCAGTCTAATACTAACACAGTTCCTACAGAGGAGCCTTAAGAGGCCACTGATACAAAGAAGTTCATTTGCATGAGCTGAGAAGACAAGCATTGCACTGCTTCCTGCTGTGATGCAAATAAAGTGGCTTCTTAGAAGTAAAAAAGCACGTTCTTTCCTGTGCCTTTTTTAAAATTTATTCTTTTTTAAGAGTCCTCCCTTGAACTGTACAGCACTGCTAGGGTTCATTTATGCTGATACACGGTGAGGCATGGTGAGTTTTTTGGTCATAACCTCACGGTAACATTCTTTTCACATGTGGGAATGTGGTAGTTTGTTTACACACACATCACCCCATCCCTATTTCAAGTGCAGTGAGATCCTGAGTTAACCTGGCACAGGAGGGGAGGTAGCAGCCTATGGGAGGAGACAAGGCTGAACCACTGAAGGGCAGAAGTCAAACTTCTCTTTTTTCTTTAGCCTAAAATGTCTAAATGTGGACAGCCCACATCTGCTGTGTCAAAAATTAAGTATCCTCTTTTATATATTAATAGCCAATGCAAAGGTTACATGAGTGGAACTGCCTATCTGTGGGATGGATGAGAAACTGAAAGTTTGTTACAGAGAGGAAAAACACATGGAAATAAAGAGAAAAACACACCTTATTTTCTATGTTTTAGGGAGATGGTTATAAAAACCATCAAAAGAGCAAAATTAAAGCCATTTAATTCAACCAGCTGCAGATTTGCAGAGTGTTCTCCAACTCTGAGATCGTGTCTGACCCATCCCCTCCCCAGCTGCCCCTCCTGCAAGTCTTGCCAGGAGCCTCTGATATGCTTTAAATCCAAATCACACACATGCTCCCAAGTAAACAACTGTTTTAACACAACTCCAAATCTTACATGTGGCAAAGGCCAACAAAATCATATGTGAGATTTCTCTTCATTATTAACACAACGTCCTGGAGAAAACAGCTCAGCCATGTGCTCTGTGGGGCACAAAATCTGCCCTGGGTCAGACTGGAGAGGGAAAGCAGCCAGGTGGGATGCACAGCACTAATGCCACCACTTCCAGAGGTACTACAGGTTTACTAAGATGACAGTACGGAGTTAGTAGACATTCAAACACAAAACAGTTAGTCACATTACTTGGCTTTGTACCTTCTCCTATGAATGGGAGGCTTCTTTATACCATCCCCCAGAATTCGCATTGAACTGAAAATGAATCATGGAGAATGGTCAGCAGCTTGAATGAAAAAAAAAAAAATTAACAAATGGCAGCTAAAGGATTAATATCCCCAACACACAGACAGAGGGAATGGACATACAAGGAAAACACAAAATTAAATATGAAAGGAAGTAATGAGTCTCTCTGTGTTTCTCCTCTCTTTTACAAATAAATCTGGATTTTGGTTGGTTTTATTTTGTACAGAAAGAAGGTTACACAGGTATTGACCATGTTCCAACTTTGCTTCTGCCAAAGCCAGGTCAGTTTAAAATTTAGATAAGGCCAAACTCTTCGGCAGAAGCTGTTAGCAACAGTGATTAACACCAGCTCCATTTTTGCAGTGCTTAATCCATCAGTGAAACACAAGGGTGTTTCCCCGGCCTGGACGTTGAACACACACTGCAGCATTGTTGAAAGATAGGCATTTCAAATCTGCAATGAATGTCAGGAATTAACTGAAGGATGAACATCCTTTTGTGGCAGCCTTGTTGGTTTTCTTCATATTTTTAATAGCAAAATGTAGATGTGAGGATTCTCAGTGAAATGCATTTGAGGAAAGAGGGGAAGCGAAGAGGAACTGAGCATCTTTTCACATTTAATTTAAGATTATTACATTTTTTTCCTGATCTTTTCTGTGAACAAACTTTTACACTCATCCCTCTTACAAAGAGAAAATGTAACAGTGGAAAAGATCAAATTTTACAAAACGCTGATTTTTTTTTTTCCCCTGCCGGCTTTTTGGGTCCTGTATCAGCACCTCTATCTAAGCCTGACTTAGCCATCTTTGTCATCAGGGCAAAGACGATTTTAGGTGTGGATGGGGGCTGGACCAGGCTGCAAGTGTTTGCTGGGGAAGGAAGCACCTCTCACAGCTTGGCTGATGGTGCACTCTGTCACCCCATTCCTCTCTCTGCTTGCGCAGCCCAGTTCCGATCCTTGGGCTGATTTTGGTGGCCACTACACCTTATTTGGTTATTTTTCTCCTCATTTAGTGAGTGCAACCTGCTCACCTACAGAGCAGAGAAGTGCCATGGGTGCCCAGAGAAGGAGAGGGAGCACAAAGGGTGGCAGGTGGTGGGAGCAGCACAGATCCGGCCCATCAGCAGGACAAACCTCAGCCAAAGCCTGTGCTCTGTGTTACTCCACTTCAAAGGTTTGCAGAAGTCAAGTTGCAGTCAGGGCTTTTCCTTTTCAAATGGAAAAGCATCTACTGCACGTGAAATAAAGGAATAAGCAAACACTCCGAATTTAACTGATTTGTGTGAAAGTCACTTGTTTGCACTTCACTTCCTCAGTATTTGCTGTTGCTCACTAAGCAACGAGAGTCTCAACATCACAACAGCCACGTATGAAAAGAACAGAGAAAACAACAAGACGACACAGCAAATAATCCAAATTCCTTTCTAACAGAAGCATAAAACAAACATGAACATAATCAGCACTACAGACCCACCCAGCTTTTCTTTTTTAATTAACCTAAGTGACAGCTATCTGTATGTAGCTGCAGCTGTATGTGAGAACATAGGAGAACAATTACTGTTCCTTTAAATCAGATTTTCTTACATTTACAATGAATGCATTCTCCCATATCAGAAACAGCCTCCCAAGTGTGATGCAGGAGAATTTAACCCCATCTGTTCAGTGTTAGCAGTGATTTCCAGCTATGCAGTTTATTATCCTCAGAAATCCCTATGCATCGGGTTGTACACTTAAAAATAAATCTCCCCAAATGAGTTTATGAGCTTATGGACTCATTCTGTCATAAACCTGCAGGTATGCTGGCCCTTTTGTTGCTTTTAAAAATTAATGGGCATTACTTATTTAAATATTACCTGGGGACCAGGAATGAAGCCCAAAAAAGGTGACAGTGTTAAACAACAACAACAACAATAATAATAAAAATCTTTTACTGTATGTTACTTAAGAGGATCCTGAATGGTTTTCAGTATCGATTTTAAAACCTAAAGGGTCTACAACATTCCTTCAGTAATACCCACAGCTGCTGTGCATAAAGGACGCACACATTCCTGATGGGAGGCTGCTGCCTCTCCCTAGATTATCAATACAAAGGGGTCAGTAAGCATTTTCAGGAATCCACTATGAGTGGCCAGTTTTAATTTAATGCCATCCAACCCCACATGGAACAGCTCTGTTTCTGTTAACAGCAGAATGTTGGCCATGAGGACACAACTGGCAGCCCAGAGAGTGGCACTGCCCTGCACACCTGGGCCTGCAGCCTCTGTCAGCTGTAGGGAGGATATGGCACCCTGACCCCGCTAAAAGAACTGGCCATTCCTGCTCTGAGAGCATTAAAACACATTAAAAACACTGCCCAAACCTCCACTGTGCTCAGAACATGCAGGGTTTGACCCCAAGCATTCCACAGCCCGAATGCTGAACGATGCAGGGCATGGCAGGGAACCTCACACCAATCACTATTTCTTGGTGTGCATCTTGCTTTATTTCATCTTCTTCCCCACTGAAACGGGGGAATGAGCAACTTTTCTTCCCACAATTGCCTGGCAGCACCATGGACACACTCACATGGCTCATACACCTCTCCCTCTTGTACCTTCTGAAAGAACAGATGGGAAAACTTCCCTTTTGAATCTTCCTGAACAGCACCAGGGACACCGGTGATGGGTTAGGTGGAACTTACTGTCCATGAGAGACTGAGGTGGAACCAATTCTGTGAAACAGGGAGGACCCATCTATCTCACCATTATGAAGAGCTTCCACAAAATTTTTTTAAACCCTGATGCCTGTGTTATCTCTTAATACAATCAGAGCAATAATGGTCGTGTTTATTTTGTGGTCAGTGAGATTTAACACTCCAATAATTCCTTTGTGCAGAAAGGGGTGGTGACAGTTCTAATGGAAGACCTGTCCCCGAGGTAATTCCATTTACTCTGGAAAGCTCAAGCATACTGTAGGTATTAAGTACTTTAATCCTGAAAGTTAATTTAAGAAAAACCAAACAAACACACATTAGGAGATTGTTTTAACCCCTTCAAGTGAAAAAGAAATAATCAAAAGCGACGTCCTCACTCTTCAGTTTTATCATGCCAGGTTTAAAGCTCAGATAAATATGCATGAGTGGGTTCAGAGTAAATCAAAGGAGCTCTTCACTCACCTCCTCTGATTGATTTCTGCCTCGTTGGTGGCGTTCTTCCCCGGCCCCCAGCTGTGCCGACGGAAAGGGGACAGCGGCCGCATGGAGTTGCGCAAGACGGAGGAAGGAGTGGGCACGTCCGTGATGCTGTCCAGCTCCTCTTCCTTCTCTCCTCCCTCTGAGGACACCATGTTGCTGCAGCTGCCATCCAGGCTGTGCCTGTCCTTGGGCTGGGTGAAGCTGCCCGTGGGTGGGAAGGGAAGGGACGTGTCGCTGCCCAGGGATGAGTTCCTCTCCAGGGACATGGTGTCATCCGCAGAGGAGCTGGAGCTGGCGACATCGCACGCAGACTGCTCCTCTTCGGGCTGCTGTGCGTAAGAAAAATCATAAATATATTAAAGTAGAATCATAGACTGGTTTGGGTTGGAAGGGACCTCTAAAGATCAGCTAGTCCAACACCCTTGCCATGGGCAGGGACATTGTTCACTAGATCAAGTTGCTCAAAGTCCCATCCAACCTGGACCTGAACACTTCCAATGAAGGGAATATATTTAACATTTTAAATGAATGCAAATATTTTATATTTTACAGGAGCTGAGAGATTTCTTATTCGATGGCATAAGGCAAATTAACCACCATAGAACTGAGACTTTTTGCTCTGGTTTCAAAAGAGGTTGAAATGCTGTGCAGGGTGATCTCTTCCACCCCACAAGTCCCTGGCTGCCATTACCTGGGCTCACAGCTCAAGTTCTCTGCCTGCCTTCTTTTCCCCAATTCTGTATTTCACCCTCCACAGCCAATCTGGTTCCTCTCACCATTTCTGGCTAAACCTGTTATCAATCAAGGTGCCATACAACTGCCAAAGATTTACTGAGAGCAAGTAATGGGGCAGGGGGTTATCACAACTCCTGATGAAAAACTCCAGCCTCTCCTGTGGGACTGGGATGGGCTTGTAGAGCTCAAGGGCAACGCACTGTTCCACTGCATCATGCAGCACAAAAGGGAGAATTACTCAGTAGCAGAAAAGAGACAGAAAAAAAATAAAAGCTTCATTCCCCGTCCCCAACTACTTTCCATTAAGCAGAAAGTTAATACCAGGGTTTGCAGCATTTTTCAAATCCAACTGTCATCGAAAAATATTGTTCTACAGGATCAGCCACCCTGTATCACAGATTTTGAGTCATACTGTAATTTTTGGGTTTAGTTTGCTCCAAAAGCAGTGTGTGGAAGCCAAACTGCCTCTCTCTGGCCAAAGGCCACATGCTGACCATACAGCCCCAGAAGAGCCCGTGCGTATTCCACGTTCTCTGTGGCCACCATAAAAAACACAAGCATCTCTCTGACATCACCTCCAGTCTGAAATGGTGTTTGCCCCAAGGGACTGAAGTTTCAATTTATCCTCCTGCAGAGCCCTGTGCTGTATCATTCAGAATAATAACAGGCAGAGTGCTCTGTCAGGCCGTGCACAAGAGATCCCTCAGCAAAGCCCCGGCGGTTCATTGTCCTCACACAGGGGGCTCAGGGGGCTGGGCAGGAACCGAGTGCTCGAGGGGCTGCAGGCTGTCAGCAAGCATTTGGAGGAAGACAACTGGCTACAAAATCCTGTTCTTGGGAGGGAAAGATGGGTATCAGACCCCATGGAGGGAAGGATGAGCGGGAGAGGTGTTAAACAGTCCAGAGACTTCTGTTTTTCTGTGCTTCATTTGATGGGCATGCATTATAAGCAGTAAGTTTTTTATTTAACTGAACAAAAAGAAACTGAGATATTAAAAAAATCTTCTAATCAAACATTTCCCTATCCAGAGAGAAGCCCTATTTCAAGCTTAGCTATTTTTTATTCTTATTTCAGATTAACAGGTACTCAATAATGTTCCTAAGATGGTTTAACTAAACGCTGCCACACTATTTCCCTTCTCACATCCATCAAAGGGAAACAGAGAAAAAAAAAAAAAAAAGACAGCATCCACAGCACAACACCAAAGTACAAGAACCTTTTAAACATAAAGTATTAAAAAATACACTAAAAATACATCCCTCCAAAACCGCTAACTTCACTTTAAGGTATTTCAAATATTAATGGTGAATTTTGGAAAACTGTGTTCTGTAAACTAGTAAATTACTGGATTTGATACTCTGAATGGGAAGTTGAGGTTTAAAGAAAAGTGAACTGAAATGGAAGCCCTGTGAAGTTTTTTGATGATGTTCAGCATTATTCAAGATAATCTGGTATTTGTGTGAGTCATGATGAGAGCTTACTGAATTGCTTAAATGCAGACAAATCAAGTAGTCATTATGTGGATAATACTCCTACAGTAGAGGAAACAGGACAGGAAAATACTGTCAGACACTAGATCAGGCTGCATAGGGCTTTGGAGCAACCTGGTCTAGTGGAAGGTGTCCCTGCCCATGGCAGGGGGTTGGAACCAGATGAGCTTTAAGATCCCTTCCAACCCAAACCATCTGTGATTCTGTGACTGGGGCAGCAGAGCAGGAGAGGAGAGGACTGACTTCCCCCCATCAGCTGTACCAAGTACGGGACAGTTTGGAAACTTTCAGTCTGGATGCAAATGTAGAAACAATAGTTCAGAACACCAAATCCTATAGGGAGGAATTAGAGTAAAAAGAGGAATTTTTATTTCCCAGATGAGAATACTGCTGCAGTTTGAAACGCAGAACAAAACCCACTTCCCTAACAAGGGAGATTTACGGCTTTTATCGCAAAATGCAGTTCAAGGAGATGTCTGAAAAAAGGGAAATACATTTGGTCCATTTTAACTTTTACCTTGAGCATTCGACTGACGACAGAACGCAATAAACAATTCCCTTGAACTTGTGGCCCATGCTTATTCTTCTAAAAATATTCTGCCGTCATTTCAATTTTTTTTTTTTTTGAAACAAAGGAAAGCAGTTAATATGAAAGAGGACTCTGTCTGAAAAATGCCAAGTGTGGCTGACACATCTAAAACATCTGTATTGTAGTCACCACCCACAGCAAAAAACTGGCTATCTGGTCAAGTGCCAGTAAATATGCATTGCTCTTTAATCCTATCTGAGTAAGAAAACACCATGTTTGCAGAACAGAATGTGTTCTTTTCTTACACGAAAAAGGAAACATCAAAGAAATACTAATTTTCTTCCAGTTGGGCTTGCTGGATTGTACCTCAATTAATTCAGGCCTTAACTGTGACCATAAACCTTGTGGCCAAAAAGAGTCTTTAGAGACATTTGCTAATGGGCATTTTCTTTGCCCTCAAAATAAGACAAGGTGTAAAAGTGAGTATTCTGAGAAAGGACATGTGTACTTCTTCATGAATAGGGATAAGAGAAATCACTGGGATGGTGGGGGTGTAAGATAACTTCTTCAACTAAATCCCTCCACTGTAGGAGGTCTTGATAAGGGGAATTAAAATGTTCTTTCAATCATTTCCATGATGCCAACATGGAAAGTGCTGAGACACAAACTTCCTCTGTCCCCTGACCTTCAAAGACATTAAAGGTGTTAAGAGTATTTAAAAAAAAATGAAAAAAATTAAACCTTGGAATCCTGAAGTTTATCTGGAATATCGTTCCACTAAAAGAGTCAACACCTTTAGTTGGCTTGATATATAATCCAGCAGAGTAATTTTTTATTTGGATTTGCCTATGGCTCCAGGTTCCCTAAAATTAACCTCAAGAGTGGCCTTCTATTTATCATAACTTTTATGGTTTGGAGTGGAAGTGAAAGCTTTCCCCTTAAAATTTTTATTCCTTTTAGTTTGTTTTTTTCTTTGCACAGCTGCTGGGGTTTTTTTGTTTGCTTTTTTTTTTTAAGAGATACAATAACTCTGAAAAAATAAATGCAAAACGTTTATGTATTTGTGTATTTTCTTTGCGCAAACCAAAACAAAGGCAGAAATTAAACAAAACTCAAGACGCTGAGTTGCAACCCCTTCCTTTGGCAATGATCTGTGGGTTCCTGACTCCCTTCATCTGAATCATTTCCCAAGAGGCACATTAAAAAGCTTCCCAGTAACGCTGGACTTTGGTGGCTGGTTGAAAGTCAAGATGAGCAAAGCATATGGGCTCCACCCCAGGATGTTGCCAGACGATTGTGAGAAATGACCCTATGCAGCATTAATCATTCAAGGAGGAGGATGCTGCAAAGCCTGCCCAGATGGCTGTCTGGGACAGAGAGAGGATGACGAGGACATGGGAATGAAGTGCTGATGCAAAAAAAAAAAAAAAA
>VZTE01001668.1:1225544-1317346 GCA_013397775.1 Eulacestoma nigropectus
GATGTGCGGGGGGGGGGGGGGGAAATAAAAATCACAAGCCACTGATTTGGGTCTAAATATGGATTTAGGAGTTCAAATTTCTGGCTTTTTTTCGTTTATCATATCCGTTTAGCTAGAAATCATGTCTGTGTGGCCTCCCCTCCCCTTTTAAGTTTATTTAGGAAAAAAAAAAGGGCCTGAAAAAATCAAAATACTGAAGCACTTGAAATGCAGAGTTATTTGAGACGGTGACACACCACACAGCTCCCTGCTAGTCAAGTGCTGCAGCCATGTGCTAACAATGACTCACAGCACAGTCATTACACAGTTTCTTTAATTTATGTGTTTTCCCCATCCAGGCCAGGATGTCAGAAATAGGAAGAAAAGGAAGGACAGGAAAGGTGAGGAGGATGGCTGCTGGTCTGGAGCTGCCCTCAGCACAAGGCTCACCTGGAGACTCCCGTGTGTGCTTGCGCTCCAGCAGGGAGGGGTTGGGACACGGCTCCAGCGGACACCAGCTCTCACGGTTTATCTGGAAAACACATCACGGCACATCAAAGAGAGGCCACTCTCACCAGCTCCCCTGTTAGTCTCTTCTCCAATGTCCCTCTGCATCAACCACCAGATACAGAGTTATGGCTTCATTTTTTCCCAATAATAAAAATGTCAAAAGTAACATACTATTTTTTTTTTTTTTTTGCATCACTAAACAAACCATTAATACATGGCAAAAACCTTTATTTCTCCATGGAAAGTTTGATTTGAAAGTGGCTCCCGCTCAAGGAAGGAGTTCAGAGGGAGGATGAGTCAGTGTTTCAGCTACTAGTTGAGGACTAGATAACCTTGGCTTCAAGTCCCACCTCCACTTGTAGCGGGACTGCAAGAAAATACTCGTCTGCTTTATGCCTCAGTTCACTACCTACAGAATATAAATTCCTTACCACCCATATTGCTGTACAGATAATTAGCTCAGAGACAGCAAAGTGCTCTGATGATGTGAAATTGAGGGCTTGGGAAGCACTCAGGTCATGGTGAGAACCAGAAGCACTTTGGGCTTGCATTAACTGAAATGATGATGATAGAAACGCCCATTTTAACACTAAGACACATCACATGGTTTATTTCAACATCAGCCCTTATCACCTCACCCTGTCCTTCACCCTTTCCATGACTCCCAGTCTTTCAGCAAGGATGACTGATCTGTTCTCAGACTCCTCCTCCTTCTGCCTGTGCTTTCATCTTCCTCACTCGGGTTGTGTTGTCCAACATTTTGACTCTGAAGTCTGCTGGACTATGCACAACCCTTGGCTCATCCAACATTCACTTCCCATCACTTTTGTCTGCAGCTGGCAGACGCTGGAAGCCCCTTTACTCTCTGCCATTTCTTTCAGCCAAACGCCTTTACTTACTGCCAAATGCATGCAAATCTCACCTGTCCCACACCACAAAACCCAGAAGTTATTTCTCCTCCTGACCGGCTTCAACACACAGGATTTCACATCTTAAGTTGTAGCTAAAAGAAAGCTACTGAAGTGGATGACTTTGCCTGATTTTATATATAAATATTTCTCCTATCTTCTCTCTGGCTTTCCTTTTATTTCCTAAAATAATTTCCTTTCCTCTCTTTCAAATAGCGAATTTTTACTATTTACTTTTTGCCTCTGACCCATGTTCAAATCTCCTCCATGATCCTACTCTATTTTTGCAGTCCTTGCTGGATTCTCATCCCCGCAATGTTCTCCTTTCTCCTATGTTAAGAAATGCACTGGGTTTGCCTTCTTCTTATTTATTTTTTTAAATAAATTAAAACCAAGCCTCTCCTACCCTTGACCTGACGTGCTGCTTTGACTAATGACCCACGTCCTTGTTTCCTCTCTCGATGAGATCATGGAATGTGTTACTGCAGCCCTTGGCTGGCTCCTCCTCGCTCTGGCTGCGTCCCCTGCCTGTCACCCGAGGGGCTCCTGCCAGCACCTCCGCTCACCTCCCGCTCTCCACATCACAGAGGCAACGCTTCGCTCCCCCAGACCTGGCAGCTACTTGCTACAGCACATTTTTCTTCCTCAGGTTTTGTCCTCTTCCATACTTGTGTGATGACAAAATGGGGTTGGGAAGGCCTTTGACAGGTCAGCTAGTCCCGGTCTGCTGCACCAAGTTAGGCTCCATTATCATCTGAGAGGTCCTAATCCAACGTGCCCTCAAAATCCTCCAGTGGAGAGGATGCCATGACCTTCCCCAGTCAGCAGCTCTTGCTGACACAGACAGGGAAGCAACAGAGAAGTTCTGAGAGGGGAAAAATGAGCAGGAGTCTCCCAGGAGAGGTGAAGGAGACGTACCAGAGCCAGGCCTCGCAGTGACCTCAGTGCACATCTCGCCTGGAAATCCCTTCCACCTCAAAGGAATTTTGCAGGCTATTTTTCTTAGGGATGACGTACACTTTGTAGCACTTATTCTGCTGATACATCTGCACTACACAGATACTCACCCATCACACCCACCAGTGTACACACATCCAAGATCCCAGTGTTCCCTGCACCTCTGCTCCACACACACCTGTGTATCCATTTTCTCCCTTTTACATACAGTACATCTATATTAAATGAGAGGTAGCAAGGGCAAGAGAAGCAGTCTTCAGTCTGAGAAAGACTTTGTAAGCAAAACTTCAAAATAATGGGTTTTTTGCTTTCCAAAGTGAAATAAGGATGTTGCATTTTAACTGTTGCATGGGCAGTGGGTCATGTTCTGATTCTTTCCACAGAAGACACTCCCTGTTCTCAGCAAGGCTGTGTGGTATCTAACCTTAGCATCTAAAATTAACTACAGAATTTATTGGTTTTTTTAGTCTCAGAAGAGCTGCAAAGTCAATAAATACCACTTTATGACTGTAAAGTCAATAAATATCATGCTATTATTCTTTTCTCTCCAGACAAAGCAGAATAAATTTGCACCACACTTTCCTGTATTTTATTAAAGGCAAATCTAGAGGTTGAGGCTGAAGGACACACAGAAGGACAAATGCAATTGTGCTCAAGTCCACACAAATGAAGGACTGACCCATTTCAGATACAGAATCAAATTTTGCCTCCTTCTGTATGACTTGCACCTCCCTCCTTCCTCCTCAAGAAGAGTCTGACCCTTCTTACTTTTAAACAAATCTCCATCAAATTTAAAGGAACTACTCCTGATTTATACTGATATCCACTACTGCAAATCAATAATTAAACAACCCATTCAATAATTAGCAGTTAGAAAGCAAAATATGAAGAGGTTCAAGCTGTCTGTCGAATAAGCCATATTAGGCTGAATTAACATTATATATTTTACTTTAATAGAACCAATTGAGTCATTCACTGAAAATGCATTATAGACATTGGCATTTTTTCAAAAAAGATTTGAGCATTTTTCCCATTTCCCAGACAGCTTTCTCCTCAGCCCTCTGGCTTTGCCAAGTATTGAAAACGTCTGCTTTTTTCTATTAAAAAAGTAATGAGAGAGTAACACCAAGGTTTAAGGTGCTGCTTCTGATATACCTGATTATGTACAAAATAAAACATTAGAAACTAAATATTTATCTCTGTAGCCCTAATTCAGGAAAAATAATAATCACCATCAAAACAAAAACAAAGGAAACCACTACTATATACAAGTATTCCCTAGGCCAAAACGAGCCCAGACAGGACTTGAGGGACGTTTACTGCGTGCTCTCAGAAAACTGGGTGGTCCACAGATACTCAAAACACAAACCCCACTACCCACAGGCCAACACTGAGTACTGGGATCCCTCCCCAACACCTGAACTCTGCTTGTGTTTACCCAGGACTAGTGACTGCAGGTACACACAGTAAGAGCTGGAGAGGAAGTTGCCTTTATAAAAGCACCTGAATATCAGGAGCTGGGGAATGCACCAGTATGGAGAAATTTGAAATGAGCTTGTCTTGGGATTTTGCAGGCACGTGTGCATTACATGTGAGAAAATTCCTCCCTTTTCGCCCAGCTTCTTGTTTTGCTGAGAGAAGCCCAACGACAGGACCACAGGCTGGTGGCCACAGAAGATGATAAAAGCCCCACACTTTCTTGCTTGCCCACACTGATTATAGCTCATTGATTCCAGGCATCCCAAGTCTTTGCGGTGGGAGCAGAGCACGCAGTGCTGTTCCAGTGGCAGAGGGAATATGAAACAGCCTCTGGGAACAGAGTTTCAATACACAGCTTTTGAAGAAATGCCAGGAGAGAACCAGCTATTTTTCCATACAGAAGCCTGAATGTGTTTATCTGCAGCTCAGACACAGAATGAATCATGGAAGCACATCCCCAGGCACCAAAGACTGAATCCCAGAGGATTTTCTGTTTGCCTGTGAAACACCAGCAGGCTCAATGTTCAAAGAGGCCTTTAGGACACCAGCTGGAGCTGCCAGCAGCACATGGTTCCATTGCTCTTTCTGGGCACACACAGGTATTTCCTGACTCTCAGGGACATCTTCCTGCAGACTCTGAACTCAAACTTGATGTGACTCAATGCATAAGAGAAGGATGGCACTGGACAAGCTGTGAGACACCCCGGGCTGAGGTGTCCTCTGTCCCACAGGAACAGTGAGTGACCCCAGACCCCACTCCCAGGCTCCTCCTTCCTCTCTCCTTGGTCTTGGACAAGGAATTATCTAATCCACTCAAGTGTGGTGCCTGCCCATAAAGCCAGGATCAGGACCTCAGGACCTCCTTCTCAAAGACACTCCAACAATATCTACGGCAGAGCCGTGTGATGGAGGCTCACTAGGAACAGGCATCTCGGGAGCCAGGGACTACCTCGCTCCTACGTACCTCTCCTGCATTTCCAGCATGGAAAAGTCCTTCTTCTCCCTCTGGTTTTATTTTAACTCTTCTTGCCTTCCATTTCACAATAAAGAGAACACACTGACCTTTCAGGAAATCTTTCGCTATTGCAAAAGTTTGCACTTGTCAACCTCACTGGGAGTGATATAAATCAGTATCTCCAGAGCACAAGGAACCAGATGACTTAACTTTCATTTCCTAGCAGATCCCTAGAGATTCATCTTCCCTCCATATTATTTTAACTTTGTCCTGAATTTCCAAGTTTCCATTTTTCTCCTTTTATTTTCCCCAGCTTCCAGACTATGATCTACCTTGCAGCTAAAACCAGATACAACTGCACATAGGAAAATATTTAGGAGAGTAATTGTAGCTTGCTTAGTGTATCATTAAGTACTTGTGCACCACACTGAGTAATATCCATTTCAAATATTCACTGTACAATAAAAGTAGTAGAAAAAAGTAATACTCTAATTATAACTAATTTCTTTCATAAGCAGAAACAATCCAATGATTTTTCTTTAAGTTCTATGCATTTTGTAATTATTTTCTAGGAACTTCCTGTTCCTGAAAATTTCCTATAGGATTAAAGAAATTTGTACACATAACTGGAATCCAGTGTTTATGCTGACCAATTTTTAACTTTACAATTCCATTTACAATGAAATTATCCAGTTGCCTGCAGTTCCTGCACTAGAAACTAAAGCAACAGTTGATTTACCCCCTTCACAAAAACCACCTTTCAAGATCCTCTGAAACACTTTGAAAAGGAGCATGAAGGATGGGGCATCTGGGGAAGGAATTTTCACTGTTTTCCTTCAACATCTGTTGCTGCAGAAAGACTCCATACACACAAAGCTCACATGAAGAGCAACAATCCCTGCTTTGGCAATCATCTTGCCAGACAATATGAAGAGCAGACGTATCAATTTGCTTGCAAATTCCAGATTTATTTTTTATTTAATTTTTTTTGTAATCTCGCTGTATTTTCTTAGCTTTGGGGGAAGATATTAACAGGTGGATGCAGAACACAAAGACATTCTCAAATGTATGCCAAAAGGGACAATACTTGCATTTCTGCAATGATTTCTATCGAGGTTTTTCTTCTAGCACTGTGAATATGCCACACTGAGTCTTTTACCTTGACAGAACTGGTGGCACCATATCAGGACAACATTTTTTCAAGGAGGTCCAAACTGACCTCGCTCACAGCAACAAGCCAGCAATGCCATAGAAAATGGTATTAAAGGATTTCACCAAAAAAGGCTCCTACAAGCGCAGGATATGTTACATGACTGAATAAATTAGCTCTTTATGGTGCAAGAGCAACACTAAATTCCTAGAGTGCATTTATCCCCCTGGCAATGTCCCAGCTGGGAAAAGGAAAGTGTGCCCCAAGTACATATTCCAGCCATTGACACTGGGATGTCCTCCACCAGCAAAACTAAAAGTCAACAGACTTTAATTAAGCTTTAAAAATAACAGCATTGGCTTTGCAAAAAAACCCATCTCTTAACTAATATGGGAACAAAATTCCCACAAACATGTATGTGCCTAATGTGAAAACACAATAATTTCATTTAAGTTGCCCTTCCAGTCGTAATTCTACATGAGACACAAACAGAAAAGGTCAAAAACTCTCTTCATCATTCTAAAGACACTTCTGTCCTTCAATAACCAGAACAGCATGGACAGATGCAGGATTAAAGTTCAGAGTCATTTTAGGCCCACAAAGTTTGATCAACACCGCATACCCATCAGCTGGGGACATGCTTCCCCTAGAACAACCCCAAAGAAGGAATGAACTTGCTTATGTGTCAATAAAGAAGAAAAAACTTCAACACACAATGGAAGGAAGCCCAGTTCTAGCTAATTTAGGGACTTCTCCATATACTACTTTTAGCTTAGGATGCTGTAAATGGCACTTTGCCTTAGGTGGGCAGGGTTCATTCCAGAGGATCGTCTCTGGTGCTGGAGTAAAGCTACCAGAGCAGCCAGGGAGCAGAACATCTAACTAATAGTGGTGTCCCTTTAATTTCAAAATACTTTGATTGATTATTAATGTTGTTTTTAATTTCTTGAATAATGTTCTGATCTTCAGCTGGAAGCTGAATGGGATCAGTTCATCTGAAAAGCAGAAAAATCAAACCTCATTGCCCCAGCTCTGAAGAAACTTACTCCTGGTGCCTACCCTTAACAGCTTGAGCATTCACATACAGAGGTGAAATGCATATAAAGGCAAAAACTGTTAGAGAACATTCCCAGCTGCGATTGCTCAGTCTCCCATTCCCAAAGCAAGCCCAGTTCTTACTTCATAACTCTGCAAAGCAATGCCTGGTTCATCCCCACGTGAACGCCTGTCTGACTCCACATGTATCTGCAAGGTGCCAGCCAGTGTGGTTTTTGTATCCTGTCCCTAGATAGTTTTATTTGTGGTAGCAGGCACAACATAAAAATGAGAAAGGGCTGCCAAGGCACACATGGGCACACTGAGACTTCCCATTTTGGGCTTGCAATAACATAGCACAGACTGTTTTACCCTGCACGTAGCTGCTCAGAGCTCAGCAAAATGTTCAGACAAGCAGACATCCCATACACCCCACAACTTCTCCCTCATCTGCTATAACGCAAACCCAGCAGGAACAATGACAACAAAGTTTTAAGTCATTTCTGCATCATCCAGGCTTCCCTGCGCAGTGGCAAACCCTAAGTTCAGGATCCAAGTTCATCAAGTTTGCATCGCTGCAGCAGCCAGTAAAGGACACAGAATCATGGAATCACAGAATGGTGTGGGTTGGAAGGGACCTTGAAGACGATCCAAATCCAACATCCCTCCCATAGACAGGGACAATTTTCCTGGTTGCTCAAATCACCATCCAACCTGGCCTTGAACACCTCCAGGGGTGGGGCATCCCACAGCTTCTCTGGAGAAGCTGTGCCAGGGCCTCACCTCCCTCACAGTAAGGAATTTCTTCCTAGGATGAAGTCCTACCTCCGACAGAGGCTGGGACACTGCTGGTAACCTGCTGCCTCTTGCTTTTTCAAATGTGGAGAGAAGGAAGAAACTATGTTAAAGCCAAAAATAATTGTGTGCATCAACCCTCAAAATTGCTGAGGTTCATTTTTTTCATAACTTCACAAGCCACTGCTTCAAGCACAATCTAAACATGGAAAATTTGAGCCCCGAGACAGTGGCCCTTCAGATGACACGTGGCTTGCAAAATAATGGGTAGGAACCAAAAATTCTTTTGCGACTGTATCTAAGAATGGATGCAATCAACGCAAATACAATCCCATCTATAAACATCCAGTACCCAAAATGGCATAAGATCTTCTTTGTTCACCACTTGTTCCCGTTGTCCTTTTTCAGCAGCTGATTTTCTTTCCTATGTCATGATTGAGTCACCATCCCTGGAGGTATTTAAAAGATGTGTAGACGTGGCACTGAGGGACATGGTTTAGAGGTGGACTTGACAGTGCTGGGTTAATGGCTGGCCTTGATGATCTTAAGGGTCTTTTAAACCTAAACAATTCTATGATTACTGAGTTCCCTATCTTAAAATGAAGCAAAGAACATACTCATCTACCACTCACAGAAATGACAGCTTGTCTGAGTCAACCTGCAGCCAAATTGAAAGCTGTTTGGTGCTTTGCAGGTATCTTGTTAAAATTTCATCAACTCAAACACTCTTGATGGATCTGATGTGGGTTTGCTTTTGTTCTAAGGACATGTACTTGCTTTTCAATATCTAAGAAATCCTGTCCCCTTAACTCCCCAAAATACAACCTAGATAAGGTACAGTTTTATCTCAGTATTTTAATGAAAACCAAATCCAACAGAAACCCCACCCTCAGCTCCCTCATTAAAGGCCTGATCCAACTCCCATTAACGTCAAGAGATGATCTGCCACTGACGCACTCGAGCGCTGGCTTGGATCCCTAGATCGTCAAAATTTAATTTCATCTACCAGTTATGTTACAGAAACCGGAGAAAACATGAAGAATGACTGAAAATCGAGCTAGAGTTGATCGTAGCTGTAGCTGTCACCAGCACCCCCCTATTTTAAACATCTGCAGGCTGTACAGCCCATGCTGGGAGCAGCAATGCGTGCACACATGCACACATACATGGACACTGAGTCATTTGCAGGAACAGACAGTATAACCCACAGTTCCGAAACTCAATTAGGAAAATACTAGTTGGAACTAACAAGAGCCACATTTTGTTATAAAATCTAAGCTTTGCTGAACAAAAACTAATTTAAGGAACTGATGACATCAGAAATACTGAAGTTAAATAATTCTAGTGACTTGTATTTTAACCCAGGCATTCAGATATTCTTTATAAAGAAAAAGATCGTGCTTTCTATTGGCAACCAAGATTGTCAGGGGTACCAGGTCTCCTCCCAAGAATTATTAGGCAGTCATTTCACAGAAGCAGATTGCCCCCAGTACAACAACATTTTTAATGACTCATACTGTGTCTATATAATTAATGCCATGGGATTCAACCAGCATCAGTAACATGGGAGTTCAGAAATACTCCAAAAAATCGAGCTGGTAGAGAAAACAACTTACAGCTATTTGTGCCACCAAAACTCAGTGGATACACTGAATTAAAGAAAAACACTTTCATTCATAAACAAAACAAGTTAACAAGAGCTAGGTCTATTTTAGTGCAGATAAAATAGAACAAGAATTAATTGAAAATAAATTTGTTATATATTTTTGTCTTGACTTGGAAACAAGAGCATGAAGCAAAAATCATAAAAAAGGAAGCCATATGATCATGTAGAATCCCACTGCTTCAGCTAAGAAGAGAAAAGAGAAAAAGGGAGAGGGAAAGGAAATGCTCTTCCAGGAGTTAAGATCTCTGAGTTGGGCTGTGTTTTGCAGTCCCTCTGGCTCCTCTCCTTTCCATCCACTCTGCCAGGAAACTGCTGAAGCTCCACAAAGCTGTTACAGAGACAGGACATTCCCAGACTGCCATTGTGCCATTTGGTGGAGCACTTGCTAATTTTAGGTTAGAGGAGGAACACACTGGAACAATTAGCCAAGAACCACTCCTGATTCTTGCTCCAACCCATCCTCAGACAAAATCACACCCGAACAACAAGACTGACAGCAACCCTTCTAACACAAACAAAAAACAGAGGCAAAGGAGCATCCACCATGCCTTTCTTTGGCAGAACGTATTTTTTTGGGGAACATGTGCCTTTCAACCTCAAAATCGAGCACTGGAAATGGAAACCCTTTGCCCCTCAACACAGAAAACCCACCTGAGATTTCAAACCAGGGACTGTTTAGGGGCAGAGGACAGGTAGGATGGCCAGGGAGCTCTCCCAAAGAGTGCATGCCACAAGAGATTATCCAGTTGCAGAGATAATAATATTTGGCATGAAATGGTTTGATAACACTCAAAACCATCTCCATGCTGAAGGGCAAGAGCTCTTCCAGCTGTCCCTCCCCTCTGCACCCTCCTGCTGGGGACACAAGTACAGCAAGGACAGATCAATCCCCTGGAGACAGGGAAGGGAACCCACAAATAAATGTATACAAACATCATACCTTCAACAACACAACATCTACAGTCCTGTCCACCTTGGAAATGTCGCACAGGCTGTATCGCCTCTTGTGGCGTTCGTACATTTTGTCCAAAAAGCTGGGAGCGGAGGAGCAGAGCCCACCATGAACCCTGGGCTGACCACGGCCCCAGACCTCTCACATCCGTGCTCAGAGGAGTCCCCGTGTCTCAGCACACCAGCCTGCCCGAGCTTCTTAACAGGAAAACGAAAATCCCAGTGCTGCGCCCGGCTGATAAAGTCTTCTCGGAACAGATTTGCTTATACAGGCAATGCAGGAACTTATAGCAAACAAAAGATATCTGAAGACAGCTTTATACATACAGGATTATTTTTTTTGCGACTGCTAAGAATGGTATCAGCCTTCCTGTTATAGTAATAATAATATAAAAAATGTTTTCCAGGCAACTTTGATATCAAAAAAGCACGAGAATGAAAATCCTGCCCGAAAAGAGAACAAAAGCCAGACGTGTGCAGCAGGAACACTGATGCTCCGAGTGCAAAGGCAGAAGGTAGGCTCCGCCACGACGGGTCTAATTCAGGAAAAAAACAAAAACAAAACACCCCAATCTCCGTATCCAATGCAAATAGTGTCACCAAACTGTTTTCTTTTTCACACCCTCATGCACGGAAAGAAACAAAAAAAAAGTACTTTCCTCCTTCGGAGTCAGTTCACTGTTCGCCAGGCAAGACGGCTTGGGTTTGCGTTAAGTTTAAATTTCTAATGACAGCACTGGGCAAAAGGAAAGAAAATAATGAAATAAAGCCACTCCCTCCTGATTTGGGCTGGGACGTCACTGCTTGCCTTTTTAGTCCTGCACCAGTGTTCTCCCAGCTTTCAAATTTACTTTGCAGTTGTGGGAGCATGATTCAGAGAGAGGAAAAAAAAAAAAAAGAGGAGGGAGCAGCGGAAGAAAAAGCAGCAGCTTTTCTTTGCCAGCCTCTTCCACCTCTGACTGCAGGCACTTAGTGTGTTTGCTCAGTCCAAAATGAGACTGAGAGCAAAGGGACATGTTTTCGCAGAGGTAAAAAGACTCTTCCTACTCCCCTAGGCCAGGTGAATGAAAGACAGTTTCAAGGTTAATGCTTTCCTAAAGGAGGAATGGAAACTTATGATTTAATCAGTGCACATGGGAAAAAAAAAAAAAAAGGAAATCAGTCATTTACTTTATTCTTGGTTTGTTTGCAACGCAGAGCAAAGATCTCAGCAACTAGTTGTCCAGAAAATACAATCTCCCCTCTTCTATTCTAGCCTGAAAGGCAGAGCTTTTCTTCTTGGGGAAAAAACCCAACCCTAAAGTTTTTCGTCTTTCTAATGTCGGGGCCAGCCCGAGTCTCTGTGCTCTCAATAGCTCATTCACATCAGCTGGGCCCTGCATGCTCACTGCCACATGGTTTCCTGTTTTCAAACTGCCCCCTTGCAGCCCCCTCTGCTTTCCACCCCACCCTGACCTCTCCAGGGATGAAATCTTTCCATACTTCCCTGGCTTTAGACATTCTCTCATTCACCGATTCAAAAGGGAATGGGGGCGGTTCAAAACGAAAGGAAAAAAAAAAGTGAGAATAAAAGGGGAAGCGGAGTTTTCGGTGACTGGGAGTTTGTAGCGACCAGAACTTGCTGCTTTGCTAGATGGGAAAGCTGAAAATGCAGCAATTTTTAATCCCACGTTGCAAAGCAGGAAACGCAGAATTGGAAACGGCACTTATCAACCCAAGGTTTAATTGCTGATCTCCAAAAGCCACCCTCGGCAGCACTGGGCGAACTGGCCCACCTCCTGCTGCTGGGATTTGCTCCACTCCTGGAGCTTAGTGAGGGGGTTGTAGGTCTTTTCATCCAGTCCTGTAGGGTGGTCCCGGTTCCCTGGTTGTATAAGGCGATTTGTAGCCACCAGCTCAAACTCTGGCAAAGGTGACTCAAACCCTGCAGCCTACTGGAACGGATAAAACGCAAATTCTCGGCATTTGAATGCAGGATGAGTCTTCCAAAGGAAATCTAAACCCATCTGCTGTAAGCAAGCACTCCAGCTTCTCTCTTCCCAGCGCTACCCAGCCTTTTGACTGCCCAAACACACTGCACCACAGCCTGCCTGTGAGTAACACAGGAACTGACCCCCCTTCCATGCCTGTTCATAAAACACCAAAAACAGGAGTTTACAGAACCGTCACGTGCTATTGTGAGCTCCTGGATGTGACACCCCCAATCCACACAGTCAGATCACACAAAAGCACAGCTACCCTCCAGATTTAGCAGACTCAGTAAGCAAGCGAAGGGCATCTTTTTCTGAGACTTGGTGACACAGTGGCCAGCCCTGACACAAAGGTCTGCCTTGGGCACTGCACCTGAGCGTGTCCTCAGGTGCTGGAGCAGGCTGGGACTCGCAGCAGATGAGCTGCTCCCGGTGAGGGACACAGGTACACTCTTACCTAGTCAGTGCCAGGGGTCTCCCCACACTTTCCTTATGCTCCAGTCTCTCCCTCATATCCCAGAGCTTCACCTCCACCACACCACCAGCTGAACTGAGGAGGATTCCTCTACGAGGCTGTCTTACAGCTACAATCCCTGGCTCAAGATCGCAGCCAATGACTCTGTTCTCTCCAACAACGAGCAGAGCTTCTGCTTTCAGTATTAGGACACACACAATGTGATCGTACTTTGGGGACTTTCTGGAGCCACCAGTTTTCTCCACAAGTAATGAATCCCAGCAATCATGTGCCCATCAAGATGAGGAATCAGAAATGGCTGTGACAGCATTCCAGCCCTTCAAACACTACCATAAAAGGCAGGGATTTCCTCAAATCTAAATTTACAAGACAGGAAACCATAAACAAAATATGTGATTTAGTTCAGGTGTAGGAATTTGCAACAGTCAGTGCCTTAATGATGCTCTAATGTTTCATTATGGAGCACCCTTCTTTTTCAACTGATACAGCAGATAGGTTTGTTTTCAAATCAATTCACTTACAGCTGCTGGTATACTCAGCCAGGATTTATCCAAACAACAACAGTGCAGCTCTGCTCAGACACTCCATTTAAAGCACTTCACCTTTGATTCACAGAGTTCCTCTGGCAACCAGAAAGAGATGTCCAGCTGCAGGGCTCAAGCAATACCCACCATGCAGAGGGTATTGCCAGGTGAGCATCACTGTGACAGTGCATCTTCCATAGAGATGTGAGATGGGTCCAGCTTGTAGCTGCATCAACACCCAGTCTTTTGTGGCTCACGTTACCTCACCCTTCTTGCAGGTAAGGGGAAATGAGAAACATCTCCAGTCAAAGCAGATGGGAGACACGCTGGGAAATGTGCAGCTTTCACAGCAGGAGGCCAATTTTCCTGAGCTGTGCACAAACATTCTGGGATAGCCAAAAGCCACAAGTAACCCAGCGTGTGCTTTCATGGGGCAGCAGGGAACAGAAAGCTCAGGTGGAAAGTGCACTGGAGAGAGCCAGCCAGGGATGCTACCAGACCCATGCCAGGCTGGGTGACTCTGAGCACAGGATGTGTCCCAGGACTTGGTGCATAACCCAGGACTTGGTGCATGTCCTGTGAATCAAGAGGATGACCTGCCTTACTCCATAATTATGTGTCTTGATCTAGTAAAGGTTGTCCATTGAACTCCTTGACTTCCCTACACCTTCAGCCACAGAGGGAAAGAATCAACACAAATCAAGAAAAAATAACCCCTTCTCTCCCTTCTATTTTCTTTTTAAATTTAAGCCTCCAAATCCCTAATTTGTTCCAAGAGTTTTTTCTGTGGTTATGTTCCTGACTCACAGCCAAGATCAGGAGGCCAGTGGTGACTACAGACCCCCTAAGTCCATCTCATCTTCACTTCCAGACTTTACTGTTGAAGGGGGGGAAAAACATAATATAAACAAATAAAAGATAATGTGCCAGACATATTCTCCCCTGGGAGACCATCACTCTCTTCCCACATTAGGTGGGGCTTTTGCTGCATTGTTTCAGGCTAGAAATCTTGCCTTGCACACAGCCTGCCGTCCATACAGGCACGTCGGGCAGACACAGAACTCAACTCAGCCCGGACGGAGCAGAACAAAGGTTTCCAGTCTCTTTTGTCCAGCTATTTAAGGCAGTCCTTGAATGCCATACAAGTGTTTAGACAGTATGTAGTATTTATGCTCTGAAACACAGTGTAACAGACAATCAGAAGATAAAGATTAAATTAAAGAAACCCTACTCTAACAAGTAAATAATTCTCTCTTTTTTTGGCGAGTTGCTCAAAATGGAGCGGAGACGCGAGCAGCAGCCCCAGCCACCGGCTGCTGATGCGACAGTTCTGGGCTCCTTATTGAAAACATCTGGAAGCTCTGAGCCGCTTTGTGCAGACAGGAGTTTGAAACTATCCAATCACTTCATATCCAAACCCAAGTCCAGCGCTGTGGATTTCAAGGGAAGGAAAGAGGGGGAAGGAAAAAAAAAAAAAGGCACTTGATCACACCATATGATCTGTAACTCATCCAGATAAAACTCCTCCTCCTCCTCCACCCGCTAACAGACCTCTTAATGACAAGGAAATCATGGTTATCCTGAAACAGACTGAACTATTGTTATCTGTTTCAAATTACTTTTGCCATATCGTTATGAAACACTGCAATGATGCAATCTGCAGAAATGCTCAGGCGTATTAAGTTTTTTAACCGTGGCTCTGATAGGAACTAATGGAGCAGCAGATGAAAGGAAAAAATTCTCCCTGTTTTAAGCAAGGCAAAACCCACTTTTGGGCACTAAAATGAGGCGATAATAAATTCATCAGACAGTAAGAGAGAAGAATTACAATTTCAATTGCTCTTTTCTTAAAAGAAAGCTGCTTTTTGGGAAGGCTTTTTAAAATTTTACATTTCTGGCACTTGCAAGGATAGACAAAACAAATCGCTTTTTTCCTAAAACTAAATAAGGCAAAGGAAATCTGCACTCTAATGCTGCAAAGCCCGTCCAGTCTGGAAGGGAGAGCACATCCATCGTATCTGTGGGGAAGGAGGTCAGCACCCATGTGAGACCACACCGAGATAGACGCTCAAATGTGGATTTTGAAGCAGACCAGGCCACTGCTGACCATGGGGAGCACTCACACCACAGACCTTGGTCAAGAGCCCTGGATGTTAGGTAAGGCATTTCTCATGTTTGCCAGCGCACTGCAACACTGAGAGAGAAGTTTTGTGGCCAACCCATTCCCACCGTGCCTGTCCGTCTGCATCCCTGTGGGGTGATGGCACTTTGGTCCAGAGCTGCATCCCTCTGGCCATGGCACGACCCACCAGGGTCACACAAAGCTACAAGTGGCTCCAAAAGGCTGGTTGTGATTTTGAATTTCTCTACAAGGTAGGGCACGGAAAGAAAAGGAGTCACAGAGAGGGACATGGACAGACCCCCACGATCAGACATCACAGGGATCCCATCTGTGGCAAATCTGTGCTACTCTAAGGGGGAAGGTCAGTGATGCAGCAACAAACCTTCACAATCCTGGTCCTAAAACATCTCCATATTCATAGTTTGATTTAATCCTTGGGGAAAATCATCCACAGTACCAACACAAGTTTTATTCTCCAGCCTGAGACTCTCCCAAAACTCCCCTATTCAAATCATATTATCACACAAAGGTGTGGAGAAAGGCATTTCTTCACAGAGCAACACTTTGGGACAACACAACTGAGCTGAATTTAACATCCAAACAATCCAGTGTCCAGCTGCAGCCTGTTTGAAGTCAAAGACAGAACCATGAGGGGAATCCATGGGGGAATGAGGAGAGCTTGGAAAGCTGTCAGGCACACAGATACACAGAGCGTGTGTTTTGAGAAAATACAGAAACACCTTGAGAGACCTTCAGCCACTTCCTGACCTTCCCTTTTTCTAATATTTCTCAGAGACTCAGTGTACATTTTTCAAGAATTTCTATTGTCCAAATAACTTTCAGAAAAATGCTGAAGCTTTGGTCAGCCACAGAGCATGCCTGAACATCCTTCCAGAGGAAGTCAACTGCCCATCTCACTGCTCTCAAATGGCTAAACGAGAAACACAACCCACACAAGAGATTAGCAACCCCTCAGCTGACTCTACATCACTTTGCAAGATCTGCTTCTTCCTTCACCAAAAATAACCACAGTTGGGATGTCTAGCTGGCTGAAGTGCTGTGGGATCTTGGACCAGGACACAGATATTTATTTAGCGTGTTATGGGAGTTGAGAGAAATACTTCTGGTGTCAAACACTGGACATGTTGCTTTGCTCTGTAAATTCCAACATCCTGAAAATAGGGAAGGGAAAACATGAGTGGATAAAGTGGGAACAGTCCCAAAACACGCTGTCAAGGAGCACCTGAGCTATGAACTGCAGCAACAAATCAGCTGCACATCCCCTGTGTCCTCCTGTCAGCTGCTCCCGTGCTCAGGCACTTCCCACCAGGGCACCGGGTCTAATGACCTACAGATTGGGTCAAACACAAAAAAATGGGGACTTCTGTAAAGAATAACACAATCTGCAACCAAAACTAGTGGATGGGAGATGATGCTTTGATTTCACAGCTGGCATAGCCCAGCCTGGAGCTGCTGCTGAAGAAATGACATTCACTTCTCTGATCTTATCCAAAACTAAAGTTGGTCACAATAGATTTGCTTATGTTTTCCTTTATGGTTTTCAGCTGCTGACAATGAACATGTAAATTTTACATGCACACAATGAGTGATAATCTTCTCTAATTACTGTGATTCCACTCTAAAGGCAAGATTACTATTTCTGGTATCTGGAAGAGTGATGATATAAGTAAAAGTATTTAAAATAGTGAATTGCATTTATAGAAGTTTTCAAACCACCATAAACATTATACAAATCACTTGAAATTGGTTTGCACAGACTATCCCCGAAATACTTGAAGGCCTGCTCAAGCCCAATCAAGCAACGTCGAATAATTTGTCCTACAGAGGAGTTAAGGAAGAGATCATTGCATTTGTCTCAAATGCAAGAAAAAGGGGATGTTTCATTATCTATAAAGTTCACAAATTCAAAAATCAAAGGAGTTTTTCATTTTTATATCATCCATAATAAAAAAGCCCATTCTGACATGACTGGGATAAATACAGGATATAAGAAAGTACCGATTTACACAACTAAAAACGTATGTTCTGTTGTCCCATAACAACACAATCTAGAAAGACTGAATCTCTACAGTTCAAAATATGAGGATAAAAATTAGTTTATGGTGCAGGAAAACAAAGCACCTTACATTTCCAGAGTGCAGGAAACATCCCTGTATTCTGAAATGACCCCCATTGCTGTGGGCAGGCCACAGGAGCAGGCAGACATCGTCTGAGCCACTCCAGGATGCCTCAGCATAACATGAAATCAGTGCCATGAGATGTCTGGTGGATGGTTCTATCTGAAGAATTATGTCTTTAGCTAAAAACAGAGACAGGGTAGCAAATTATGTAGATGAATTGGTGGATAAAGCCCAACAAAAATGACGTGTGGCATGAGTGAGTGAAATTAATGGACAATATAAAAATGACACATCTTGAACTGAGGAAATTATTCAACTTCTACCATTCTTTCATGCCTACAGTTTAAGGCACTGTAATCTAACTGAAAAACAGAGACGGGTCATTCAAATGAATAAATCATGCCAGAAAATGATTCAGCTTCCCTTCTTTTTTTTTTTTCCCTTTTCTTTTTTTTTCCCTTTTTAACCGAAGTCCCTAGGACTCAGCCCTTAGGAAGCCCACACGATCCAGTGTATTGTCCTGGCCAGGCACTCTGTCTAAAGGGAAAAAGTTATCTTTTCTTTCATCTTGTAATTGAAAATCTGGGAGGGGAAGCGGTGGGAAAGCAGAGCACTGTACAAAGGCACCCATCGTATTCCCAGGTCGGCTTTTTGCTTGGCTGCTAATGAAGGCACTGGATTGAGGACACTGTGGCACTTGTTTTGCCCTTCCAGTTTTTCTGTTTGCTTTGTGGGAAGGAGGATCTCAGCCCCCACGGGTAACTGAGATGCTCTGAGTGCAGCCAAGCCCCTCTCCCAGCAGTAACAGACACTCCAGCTCACCCCGCTACCTACACCCGCATCCAATATTTTCGTGCCCTCTCTCCATGCATTTGGAAACTTGAAATAAAATCCAACGCAAACTTTGAGAGGAGGCATTTGGAATCCAGCTCCCACCTGGGAGGTCTGCTTTAGGACCACATGAGTATTCTTTTGCTCACTGTTTTATCAGTTTCCCTGGTAGTCCTCTGTAAAGAATATTAAACAAACATGTCTTTACAAGCTCAAGAGCCCAGGAGAGAATGTTGACCCTGTGGAAAAAACCCTGGTTTTATCCATTTTTACCCCACTTTCATCCCTCTGGACTAAAGATGTATATACAAGGGTAAGGATTCATTGGGTCCACAAAGCCGTCATTAAGGACTGCTACATCAATCCACGCTGAGTATGTTCTCCCCTATAGCCTAATTTTTGGAAAGTATTTTTAAAGGAATTTCAGGGCATAAAACATGTATAATTAACAGCCAGATATGTGGAAGCATCACCATTAGTGAGGAATTTTCTCAACAGTTGATGCTCCTCCAGAAAAATAATAAAATATTTATTCTAAGGTTATAAACTAACATATCCTCCATCTCTACCAGCTTTTCAAAGATCCCTGTACAGTAACATTTGTTGTTGCCAGGTTAAGTCCTAACTGGAATAACGGATCCCAAGCCCTGCTCCTATGCCTCTCCACTCAGTTAAATGTCAGGCCTATACAGGTGTTTCAGGAAAGTTTTATTGCTGACTTTTTCTGCTCCCCTCTCTCATTCCCCACCTGCCTGAAATGCAGAGCTGCTACATTTCCATACATTTAATAGCTTTTTTCAATAGATAAATACATTTAAGTCAATGGATGATGATAAATGGGGTCAAAAATGTCAAAAAGCAGCATTTATTATATCCTGCAATTTCCCTGAGTTATCCTTCTGATTCGCACTGTCCCAGGAGCTGCAAATTGCTGCACTGCAGATAAGGAAAATGGAACATCTGAGATTTCTTGCCAGTGACTACAAGGAAAGGGTTAGTTTTGTTTTCTTGGGAAGAAAAGGGAAAATGGTCTGAAGCTTTCTCTTCAGGCTAAAATCCAAAACATTTACAAGACTCAGGAGCATAAAAGCTTGCAGATAACCAGCAGAACTGATGCCAGTTCCATCAAAGCAAACCAGTAACAGCAACTGGGAGGAATGCAGATTATGCAGCACCCTCCTCTACAGAAAAAAAAAAATATCCTTTCTGTTATACAACAGTTAAATAATTTAGCTACTCAAGAGTTATTATTCCTCAGCTAGTCTTTTTTGGCTATTATGCAGCACTAGTCTCTTCTGTTTCTGAAGTTTGCCTTTCGGAGGGAAAAAAAAAGGCAACTTCAAAACATGCAAAAATTAATGAAACCCATATGTGGGATACTGTCATTATTCCATGTTTATAAGAGGATCAGGTTTTGTTAAATGGGCTTATTTAATGCAGACGCATAAGCAAAAATACCCAGCTAAAGATCTGAAAGCTATTGAAAGCAAAATATTTCCACAATTTAACCTAAAAGCCACTATATATTTTGGTGCAACTTTGTTTATGGCTTCTCTGACAGCTTATAAAGTTCTCCTAAGCAGAGAAACGTCTCCTAGATAAGATGCTACCTTTTTGACTATTTTCAACCTCATACTGTATTTAATCTAAACACAACCAAAAAATCAACGACTTGTGGAAACATCTGTTGATACAGGCACACAATTTAGACTTTTTTCAACAGCTGTTGTTATTTTATGCTCTTTTTTGGCTACTTTTCCAGTTGGTAAGACTGGAAGAAAATAAAAGTTGGGCTCCTTTCCTGACTTTGGTCTCTCTTTAGCGGCTGCAGTCGGCACCTCATTTCCTCCCCTGTACTGGGAGTTTGGGGAGAAAAAGGATGAATGTCCCCCAGGTCTGGTTTTGCTCACCAGCCTCAGACAAGAAATAAGGGAAATACATCTCCCAAACAGGCACCTGTGTTATCTCGCTCACCTAAATACTGGCTTAAAATACCCACTCTGCTGCTGCTGCTCTCTGCCCAGTACAAGGGCAGAAAAAACCACCCTCCACTGCCCATCTTCCTGGCTCTCATTTCCACTTCCAACAGCAATCCACAGTAAACCCCAGGTTTGTCTTGCCTCCTCCCCTGATATTTCATTGCCAGGATCCAGACATCTGCCAGCATCCTCTGTAAAAGATACTACACAACATATTTTAAGAGCCAACCTGCCAAAAAGTATTTGGTGCTTCAGACAGTGCTACTTCCCAGACAGAGAACACACGCTGCTCACAGTAAGGCTTGCATAAAAACAGAATGTACTTTCCTTGTGAATCTAATGATTACCTAACAAAAAATAAAAACCCAACAAATTCAACCAAAATAGCTTATTTTCAACATTTAATTCAGCTGCTAGTTGAAACAATATGTTACTATCTAAATTCTATTTTCTTGAAAGAGAAGAAAACAACTTATAAAGCTTTTAAAGAGCTCCAATCTTTTTCAGTGTACATTCAAACTGTCAAGAGCCAAAGAATGCCAATACCCCACACACAGATTTTTTTTTTCCCCTTGCTCTTTTTAACAGAGAGGACTTGTTTAATCTTACCTTCAAACTTCTGATTTCCCTGCCATGCACTCCTAGAGTCTCCGTCAACTGTGCCAATGCTTGCCCAAAAGGACAGTCATAAAAAAACCAGTTTAAACAGAAACTGCTTATCTAGAGGAGGGAGAGCCCCAGGTTTGCGAGCAGAGGAGATATTTCAGCATTAAAGAATTCTCGGAGCTACTCCAAGACGCAAATTTTTGTTGTCTGGTGCACAGTAAGGATTTTAAGCCCAGAAAGAAGCTATTTATTTAGTCTATATACACAGATTTAAAACAAAGGCAGAGGATCCATCTACAGTCTTCTGGGTGCTTTTGGCATCGTTTCTAGCTTACAAAGACCTCAGCTTTGTCAAAGACAGAAAACAAGAAATAAACAAGGCTTGACAAGAAAAATCAAACACTGTCCCCCAAACATACAGCTATGAAAAAAAAGAGCCTTTTGAGATGCCCCTCGATGTCTCCTCAAAACACATTAAAACCCAGAATTTGCAAAATGCCCTAAAACCCGTTTTTAGCAGATGCTGCAGGGAGGAAAGGACTTTCTCTCGCCCCTTCCCTTTGTAAGACCACGGGACCCCAATCTTTCCAGTCATGCCTCTCTTCAGTCATCTGCAGGTAGGAAGATCTGGATATGATGTAAGCGGCCTTCCTTCTCTTTTAAAAGGCTCAAAAAGGTACATCATTGCTCTGTTCTACCCCTGGTGTGCAGGCATTTGAAGCTAAAACTTATCTGCCTCCTCCTGGGAAAGCAGATCAGTAAGCATTTCCTCACCTTGTTATGGCCAGTGAGTTAAAAAAAAAAAAAAATAGTGGAACAAAATACCAAGAAACCTTTCTTTCATCTCGGCAGATTTTAAGAGCCCATCCCTTTCCATGCTTTTGGTAAGAACCACTACAGTATTTTGGAAAGGCAGAAGAGATTTCATACTCCTAAACACAAGATCTCAGATTGAAACTAACGTTTCAGAGAACTGCACCTCCAGCCTTTGAAAATGTGTATTTTGGAAATATTCCTCCCAACCACTTTCAGGCATTTAATATGTCCAGCTGTGCTAAGAAACCAAGCAAAAGTTCAGTGTCAAGTAAGTCGGGATTATGATCTTTTTGTGATTTATGGAGGTAAGCATAGTCTCAGACAGAAGAAAAACAAGTCACTTGATGCTAAGCAGACTCAGTACCAGGCCTCAGACTAATGAGTGAGTGAGGGCGAGGCTTCACGTTCCTGCCTCTTATCTCAGCAGCTGGAAGGACACCACAGGAGGAGGGAGAGCACAGCCAGAGATAGGCAGAGCCAGCCCCAGGGTACCTGCAAACACAGTATTGGTGTACTGGTGTTCCAGTGGGGAAGATGGAAATGCTCCAGGAGAGGGAGACACGTGGTATTGGATAAAGATGCAGGTAAGAATATGCCCCCAAATAACTACGTGCAAAAATAAGGAGAAGCTACTATTAAGTGGCTGTAATGGTATCAGGGCAAAGTCTTTAGGGAGAAGTAATAACTAACCAGGCTGAGGAAACCGTAAGCCAAGCACCAGGCCTTCTGCAGACCTGAAAGGAGAGCAGCATAACTCAGGTTAAATACAGAATAGCAACAATTCCTCTGTTTCAAACTACACAAACAGAAGAGAAAGCAAACAAGGTAATCCAGAAATGTTTGCTCTCTTTTTTGGATTAGTCTCCTGGGCACAGCTACCGCCTTCATTTTCACTGAGGACATCACTGGCACTAAGATGATAAACACAGCACATAAGAAGGGAGGGAGCAGTTAAGTTCACCACTGCTCAAGAGAAAATTCAGAAAGTTTGCTACATCAAGTACATGCTTATTTAGGCATAAATGTAATGCATAAGTGAAGCAGAAAGAGAAGTGGAAGGAGAAGAACTTTATCAGCTGCAAGAGACCAAGTGCAAAAGAAAGCCTAGTTTAGAATTTGCTCCCAGCTGCTAATTCCTATACAGCTGATCAAATATATTCTATTAAACCACTGCAAAACTCTTCTTACATTCTTCTTACAGCCTCCGTGCTGGGGTTATTCCAAAGCAGAAGTCCAAAACACAGACCACAGCAGTAAAAAACCAAAGTGGCGATGGAAAGGAGGTAAAGCAGCACTGAGAAGAAACTCTTATCCTTTGTGTCTACATGCTCTGGGGTCCCAATAAAAAAGTCACTCTTGTCCATGCTTTATATCTGGCATTTGGAGACATCACCTCTTCTTTGGCATGATTTATGACTGAAGTGTTCTACCAAAACTGAGACGTTTCCTTTGCTTGAAAGTTTCAACAAATTTGGTATAATGACAGAAAGGACAGCTACCACTGCCCACAGCCAAACACAACACCAAGGCACTGCTCTGGCCCTGGGGGTTTTACTTCTGACCTGCAGCTGCCTCGGCTCAGCCAAACCCACTCCCTCCCAAACTTTTATTTTAGGTATCACATGCTGGGATACCAAATAATGCAGTCCTGCTGGGTAGACTACGATATTTTAATCACTCGCTGCAACATTAACCATCTATTCTTGTTTCACAGTCCCAAGCTTAAAGACCTCTCCACCCCCACCAGTCTGTCCTGTACTACTGCAAAGATATCCCTGCCAAGCCAGAGAGCCATCAGTCTGCTCAGTGCAAGGATGCTGCATGAAAAGACAAACATTTAGTTATCACCCAGGCTTTTATCTTATCCGATGTTTTAACAGCAGTCTGAGCCCAGAAACATTCTGCAACACAGCTGAGTCACCCCGAGCCACACCAGGATGTGTAAGTAACACCAAGCAGAAACAGACACTGAGCAGAAACAGCAGAGATGCTGGAGGAAAAAAATCAGGTTTCTACCTTTGCATGAAAATAAAATAATAAGGGAAGGCAGACAACTTAAACAGGTGGGAAAAGGCTGAGAACAATAACAAAAAGGGAAATCTGTGAAAGGACCACAAGGCTACATGCATTTTGATTCCATGTTTCCATGGGAAAAGTTTAACACTAGTTCTTATCTTCTTCTTACTCTCATCATTCTTTTCACCCTTTGCTGGAAGTTAAAGTCAGAACTGCCATGCCTGGATATTGCTAGAGCCTGCTTCATCAGAGGCCAAGAGGTGCTGTTCATCTCTCAGGTAGCTGTTCCTGTCTGTCCCACGACTACTCACAAAAGCCCAGAACAAACGCACACGAATATAATTAAAAATCTATTTCTTGTATTTATAATGTTTTCCTCTAAGGTGGTGTAACATCCAACGAACTGCAAAAAACGTCAGTCTACAGAAAAACATAAATGGTGGCTTGTCTACACTGTAAGGGGCCAACTCTGGCTTCCAAAATACCAGAATGGAACTAGGTAAGTTCTTTCAGAAGCATAAAAACCCAGCGATCTGATACACCAAAGTACCCATTTGTCTTAATAATGCAGCCTCCATCCAAAGTCCACATCTGGACTCCCACGTTATCAATCTTAGTTTCCTCTATATTTAGACCAGGAATTCAGTGTGCAGTAACCATGTCTACTGTACAACAGTTACACCACAAAACTTTTAAGATATTTCAAACACAAATAAAAGAACTCATAGGATAAATGAGATTGGACCACTCAAAACCAACACAGAATTTTCCTTTGTAAGGTACAATGTTCAATGCCAGCATTCCTTTGCTAGAGTAACAGTCTTATACATCCATTATTTTTGTGGAAAGTATGGATCCATACTTTCATGACTGCATAAAAAATGAATGTATCAAACCACTGGAAGAGAACTCCAAACCCAGGATTTTCAATACTTGAAATCTGTTAGATCTGTATTCTATAAACTTGTAAAATAACAAAGTCCTGATCCTAAAAAGGGCCTCCGAAGGCTACTTTAAAATGTAAAATAATTTATGAGTAGAACCCCTTTGTCTGAAGCAAGCCGTAAGTGAGCATTGCGGAAGAAGTGTAGTTATTAAACAGTTGTCTTTAATCTGACCCATCTCAAAACTACAGCAAGAATATACACACAATTCTGTCTTCAAGGCAACAGTGTCTGGAGATGGATAAATAAAACTGCAGGTAGATCTTGATGCTTTTAACAATGAGTGTGAAAAACCAGAGGGATAAACTTCCTTTGCAGCTGCTACTGGGAGGCTGGCAGTCAGATGTTTTGTTAGAGAAAATGAGGAAATGATGAAAAACCAGAATATCACACGGCAATCTTTGCCTCTGAAGAAGAGTGGCTGAAGGGGAAGGCGTAGGGGAGGAGAATTAACTCACCATCTCCAGAGATCAGCAGGGGCTGGCACAAGCCCCGTGGCCACAGCGTGGGCACCTTCATCTGCCCCGAGCCAGACCTGGGAGCAGCATCCCTGTGCTGAGCTGGGGATTTGGCTCCATGTCCACGTTCCTGCCTCCCTCCCTAACATCCGTGAATCCTGTGGCTGAGCTTGGAAACGACTGTCTCGAGCTGAGGATTATCAGCATTCAGGATAAAAAGGCATCGGAACTGCAGCACCCAGAGAAATCCAGTGCAGGACAAAAAAAACCTGCCACAACAGTTGTATAAATGCCTTCAAGGCACGAGCAATGGTAAAGGCCAAACAAGAACCCCAGTCTGGTTTGAATTTCTTTTTCTTTTCTTTCCCCTGGCTTTTATTCTCGCTCCCTGCAGCTCGTGCGGCGATGGCCGGAGCAGCCGGCGAAAGCCGGGGTGATGTGTCCTGCACAGCGATGAATTCACTCAGGGCTGGCCAGCTGACACCATTTCCTCACAGAGCTCAAAGCCTCTGCTCTGAGCATCCGGGGCAGACACAGGATGCTGGTGGGTGTGAGAAAGGGCCTGGCAGATGACTAGCCCAAAGCCCTGACCCGATGGGTAAGCGTGTGTCACCCGTCAGCATTAATGCCAGGCTTAGGGCAGGCTCCCTTTTGGCTCGGTTTTTCCATGTTTACTGTAGTTACAGGACAACATTTACAAAGAGAGGGTTACACAAGTGATTTTAATGAGGCAGGGTGAGAACACAGCCTATTGTCAAGGCTGCGCTTTCCACCGCCAGACCTGGCTCTGATTTGTTTCCAACACTTCAGCCACTTTCTCTGAAATCACCCAAACTGTTGAAGAGATTCCCACGCTATTCTGTAGGCCCTTTGGAAAAAAGGGATTTGCAACTCCCATCCCATAGTATGTACGTATGTACACACATGCAGATGGAGAAAATGGACTTCAGTGCACACAGACAACCTGAATTTTGTCAGGTCCTCAGGGTGAGCAGTCTGTTAAAATAGTTAATTCCTAAGAAAATAAACTGGAGCCTGGAGAACTGTAACAACCCCTTGTCTTGGGTCACCAGCAAGGTTCAGTAGTTTGGAACCATGAAGCATCACTTGATCTGACCAACAACTGGCACCAGCACCAGACTCTCCTCCTCAGCACCAGCCACAGGAGGGAGGTGACACTGTGCACCTAGGCCAGAATTTTCTCCATTTATCTGCTGCCTCCAAGGAAGAGAAACATGAGAAACTACAGTTGGGGGGAAGGAAAAATCTCTGCATTCTTCACAGCTACTGTCCATCCCAACACTCATCTCAGTGCCGTGTGGGTCTCTACTCTCTCCCAATAAGCTCTTTTTCACCCCATTCAGTCCATCCCCTTCTTTCCTCCTTCATCTCCTGCAGTCCTGCCATCCCAGTCCCCTTCCTTTGCTCACCCTGCCAGACTCTGGCCTAGCAGCTCCTTGCTCTTCTCCCTGTTCAGCAAAGCACAAACCTGGGAGCCTAGAAACCAAAACCAATGGGCAACAACAGACCTGAGGCTCTGTCCTGACAGCATCATCTCTCTCACCTGTAACAACTCCCAGGGAAGGAGGTTTCCTAGCCTTCGTAGGTGGTCTTGCAACAGTTTTATGATAGTAACGGGATGTTTTCACAACATCCAGCCTAAATCATCCTGGCAAATTAGCAAATCAGTACATTAAACTGCATGGAAATCTGGGACTTTAAAAACCACTACTACATGTTGGCAGACTGCTGGACTGCACAATGGTTTTCTTTTTGTTGCACCGAATAAATTTAGTTCTTTCAATCTCTTCTCACGTTTCTTAATCTCTTCTCATTGTTTCCCTCTGGACACTTTCCAATCTGCCCGTGTCCTCCTCAGAGCAGGGCACCCCAAACTGGATTTGATGGCTCTGATGATGGTTCCACAGTGCCACACGAGTAAGTCACCTCCCACGCCTTACGGAGGACACTCCTTCAAATACAACTCAAAACAAGACTTGTCTCTTTTGCAACAGCTCTCCCTGTTGTTTCATTTGTAATCCACTAAAAATCCTCAGTCTTATTTTAGCCATCCCTCTCCAGCTTAAAACTGACTTGGTAAACGTGTGTTTTGCTTTCTCCTTTGCAAATGCAGCACTTTCTGTCTGCTTTTATCTCTTATCTGGATGTGCTCTCCAATTTCTTAAGGTCACTCTGAACCCTGACCCCGTTCTCCCAAGCGCCTGCAATCTCTCCCAACCTGATGTCATCTGAGTGTTATAAACATACCTCCATCTTCTAAATCATGACTGAAAATATTGCAAGTTTCCCCCCAAAAAGTGACCTTGCTGATACATCACGTTACTGCACTACTTGGATCAGTGGAGGGATGAAAGTGCAAGACTTTTCCAAGCTTCATTCTCTGCGGCTTCTGAAAACACAGACATTAATTAAAAACTAATTCCTCTGGTAAAGGTAGGATGCATTCAATTCAATAAGAACTAACTAATTAAATTAATAAATGCTATGGGAAGGCTATTTCCCAGTGAACTCTGTTCCTGAGGTCAGCCAGCTACAATTTCTCAGTCACAGGCTCAGACAACCAAAGCCGTCGGATGAACCCGGCAGCACAACCTTATCCATCCTGCCACGTGAAGACAAAGATTCAGCAAATAATGAATCACAACCAGATTCCGAGATCAACACAAAAGAAGCATATCAGGGTTAAGTTCATTTCAAACTGCTGCTTTACTTTTATGATGCTGGAGTCACAGGATCCATTTTAAATTATTTTAATATTGCAGCATGGAGTAGCCAAACCAAATTTGTTATCAGACTTAACAATTATTCCATTTTAAAAACGCTAAAGTCTCATTTTAATAGATCACATCAAGTGATTGTCCCAGCTCTACTCAGGATTCCCGAACTAAGCAGGAAGATGAGGACCAGGAGAGTCTCCATCAGGATGAGCCCCCACTGCCCACCATGAAAAGAGCCTGGAAAGTTCGGGTTACTGAGTTTTATAGATGAATAGACACAACCTCTGAGAGAAGATTTTGAAAATTTAAGAAGTAGGTAATTTAAAATCTCAGTTTAATTGGAAAAAACATTTTTCCATTATTTTCTCTTCAGTGCTTATAACCCTACAGACCATTATTTTCCTAAACATTTTTCAGCAGCAGCTTTTCCATGACATGCACGAGAGTCTTCTGAAACAACTACAAGGGAAAGTGTGAGATTTCACACATGTAATACTGACATCACAGATCCAGCTAATTCTAAAAATTCTTCACAATTTTTCATTCTTCAGAACCCAGCTTAGAAGGAAGAGTTTTCCCCCTTCTCTCTCCAGAGTACTCAAGCTACTGCCCTTCAGCCTGACTGAACTACACAAGAAATTGCACTTTTTAAACTCCAAGACACTTAGTTTAGTAACTTGTGCTTAGGAAAGGCTTTCCACATTGAGCAAATTTCTTACCCATAAAACAGGAGTTAACAACAATTCCCAAGGTCCAAAACTGCCGACAGCACCAGTGAGGCTGCAAAATACCTGCAGCTCCTGACCAGGGGCAAGCAACAACACTTCTATCTGCAGCAAGTTAAGAAAACCACCTTTAATAACCACAAAATAGCTCTGTAATGAGAAACCAATGAGCACCTGAAAGACTTCTCGCTACAAAAAGAGGCAGCACTAAATAAAGCAGAGGCAGGACGTGGCAGGAGAGGCACAAAGCGCGATGCCTTTCACCGGCCAGCTCTGACCCAGCCCACACGTGTGAATTAAGCTCTATTTATAAGCCTTCCACTCCTTTTTGGTTTTGTGTTTTTTTTTTTTTTTAATGACCTTATTATAGTGAAGTTGTTATTTTGTTTCTGTTGAACGTAGCAACAGGAAACCCTGTCAGTCCTGCAAGCAAACTTTCCATTCCCCTGGCACTCCCATTCCTGCCTCGGAAAAGCCAGATTTCTAAAGAGGTGTTTGACAGGGTGGGAGGGAGAGGAAGGAGAGAAGAAAGCGCACACACAAAACCCAAAATGCCCGTAAAACATGCAAAATGGAAGCCAAATTCAATGATTTTTTTTTTCTTTCATCCTCGTTTGAAAGGAAAAGGCAGTGTCCTAATTTGCATTTTCTAAAGATTTCTTACTTCAGTACCAGATTTTTAAGTACTGCTCAGGAAAATTATCTTTAATAAAAGGTCAGTAAAAAAAAAATCAGTAGCATCTTTAAACTCACACATTCCAGTAATGAAGACTTCCATATCAGACAGCACAAATTTTAGCTTGAAAGTTATTTTCTCTAGTCCCTGGCTAACTCACCAAGCAAACAGCTACAGAAATTAAGCCTTAACTTGTTAAAAACATAATAAACCTGATTTTATTACAAGCTTTGGCAAGACTGTTCTGCTCTTAAAAGAGCTTTACTGCATGATGAGCAAAGATTTTTGGAGCTCCACCCTGCAGTGTGAACTCATCCCCACAGTATTTTCTCTTTTAACAGCTTCATAATGGTAGGGGAAGACACAAACACAGCTGCTCAAAGGCAACGTGCTCCGACACAGGCTGCCATCAATTTACCATTTACAAAACACTTTTTCAGGAACACAAAACCACACATAAAATACAGGAGTAAATACAAATCCAGCTAGGAAAGGTAAGACTGAAACAACACAGCTATTGACAAAGCAGAATTTGTATTAGCGGTGCTTTAAATTATGTTCAAGTAAAGCTAAATATCCACCTTTGGTTTTTTTTTTAATCCCAGACAGTCCTTAAATATGGCCAAGCACAAGTAATAGAATACAATACTAATGGATTCCTGACTCCTGGCATGATCTTTTTATATTGTTTCACTGACATGAGGAATATGGACTTTCCCCCCACATTTGATCCCTATACGTCCTCCCATTACTCATTTTTCTTCCAGCTAAGGCACAAACACTCCCGGCCCATGATGCCTTCAGACCTCGGAGTCTGTGCACAAACCAACAGCAACCACAGCCACGGCCCCTTCTGCCAAAAACTCCCTGGAAACACAAAGCACAAGAAGGGATGGGAAGACTCTCCAGGACCACCCCGGCAGCAGCAATGCAGGGACCTTGAAGGTGCTGCTGGCCCCCACACAGCACCAAGTGCATTCCAGGACACGGCTTTTGTCAAATCATACACAAATCTTGGTACAACCTTGCACCACGAGGAATCTCTTGGCTCAGTCTCTCTGTCACTGGCTGAGAAAACATAAATGTGCCTTAAACCAGCAGTTGAAAATGCAAGGGCTAAAAAAGCCCAGGCTATTTTTAAAAGGCTAAAGCAACATCACTGGACATCGTTCAGCTTTGCAGAGGCTACAGAAAGGAAACCAGCAGGTCACAGCAGCAGTGACATTTCTTTAAAAAGCGCTGCAAAGGACAAGGTGACAACATGTGCACTCACCGCTTCCTCCGTCTGGTCCTTTGGAAAATCCACCTCGTCCTCAGTTTTCATTTCCAACCTCCCTGTGCAAACAGAAGGTCCACAAAGGTAATTTATAAACAAACTTCTTTCAGTGCTACTAATATTCTTATGTTTACTCAAACCAGTCCCCCCCGCAAAAAGAAAAGAAAGAAAAGAAAACCCAACCCCCAAGCCCCTTCAACAAGTCCATTTGAACCCCTTCGAGTCCATTTGATTTACAAATTCTGGTTTCATTCCTGACTTTGCTGCTTCCTCGCTATTCATTTTAACAACTATCATGTCTGGGATTGAAGGAAACTATGAAACAGCAGCAAGTATAGGGCGAAACTCCTGAGAACCTGTAGGTGAGGCAAAGCACATCTGCAGATATTTGTCCGTGTGCTCTTGGCTCCCATTCATCTAGATAAAAGAACCAAAATTTTTGCTGTTTTCCTCCTTACCATAACCAAAGATAACACAAGAAACCAGCCTTGTCTGCCCTCAGTAGGTATTTTAGCATTGGAAAAAAAATTAAAATTCACAAGCTGCAAAAATTCAACCCACCTGCACTGCCTTATGGATGAGAGAATTACCCCCCTGGACTAGAGAATGAAAACCTTTGCTGCTGGAGTTTACGAAGTCCCAGCTAATTTTCCCCTTCTCCATGCTCCCGTGATGGTGTCACCACCACAGTCGTACAAATTTCTCATCCCAGCTGCTTTCTCTGCCCAGCCAAGTTTTCATTAGTCACCATTCCCCAGGGGTTCCCCCTGCTTACCTTTTTCTGGCATGAAGTCAACATCGCAATTCTCTTTCAACCCTAAGCTAACGATTCTCATGATACACAGGACACTTTTAGGGAGGTGAAGCGATTTGACCAAAGCCACCCAGATGGAGAGTGGCTGTATCAGGGCTAAACCCCCCTCTGATCCCACTCCCTCTCTCATTTCTACCAAAAAGAAACACTGGATGGATGACAACGCCTTCTTAAGGGCGACGTATGCTTGCAGTGAGTTTACCCGTCTGGGGATTTAGCAAGAGGAGCCTCCCACCTTCACGAGGAAACTGTCATAACAATTGGCACTAATGGTTTTCCACTGGCTTTAATGTCTACCCTTGTTTTTTGGGACCACCTGGTTCTGTGTTTGCAGGCAAGAAGCATTTGGTGCACTGAGGATGGGAGAAGCAAGCTTACCCTGCTAGGTAAGAAATAAAGGATGGAGACATTTTGCCCTCAGGATGAAATTTAAGACAATTTTTTCACTCTGTCACTTCTTTCTAAATTTCTATTAAGAAATATCCCAAAGGAAAAGCACTATGAAGCTATCACAGAGGTCTCTGGGCATAGAGCCCCTTATTGCACATGTGGCACCGTTAGTGGCATTTGTTACCTGCTCATCCTGCCACTCTAACAGGGGAAGGAAATTGTACTAAGTGCTTTTCCATAGGGAAAATGCCACTGATAAGAATGAGGTGAAGACTCATAAGGTGATATTCTTCTGTCAAGGAATGTTTTCTTGAAATGCTGAGATCTACAGGGGATATTTCTCCCAGGAGAATAGCTAGGGAGCAGTAATTACAGTACTTGTTAATTTAAGATGGCAGACCCCAACCATACAATCTAGCCTTGCTGGATTTGGTTTCTGCCAAGAAACTGCAACTACTCCGAGGTGTTTTGTCAGCACAAACCCATGGCATCTCTTCTCTTCTCTTCCCACCCAGCCTGGCTACTGTGGTATGATTTCATAACCTAACTCCTTTCTTTTTTAATGAGTAGCATCTACCTGCCAGACTTGCAGATAATGTGCTTGCAGAACCCATTACTCAGCTCTAATGCAGTTCTGAGTCTAAAGCTAACAGTAGGAGGAGATGCCTGAGGAAAGCAGGATCTACCTTCATCAGCTTCCTTCAGGGTTGTGACCAGTCACTAGATACTTGTCTGGATAAGGAAATTAGCCTTTTGAAGTCTTTGTTTTGGGGGTAGGCGGAAACTAAGCAGAGGCAATGAGATAAACAGGTGTATATTTGGGAGCAGCTTCACAATATAAATAAAAAAATTAAAGAGCTCAATGATCTGGCGTAATGGCAACAGCAATTATCGGCTGATTACATCTCTGATAAATTACCATGACAATAAACCCCTCTGACTACACGTGTTTCTGAGAAATGGCCCTGTGACCTATACTTCCTTTGAGAAGGCTTTATTGTATTCCACCAAAAAAAGATGTGATTCATTCTGAGAACTGACGAGTCTGGCATGGATACAAAATCCTCTGTGCAAACCCAGACTGCAGGGAAAACTCCCCAGCACTGGCACAGCAAAGAAAAATTGAAAGCTGCCACTGAACTCATGCAAAAAACGTGCTACCCAAAGCTAGACACCAACTTGAATAATGTACACAGCAATCATTATAAACAACTAATCAGTTCTGTTGAATTATTGCCATACCAGAGTTCTAGATGCTGCTTTATAGGATATCATTTTCAGAAATATTCCAAATAGTGAGCTTGGATTCATAGCAGTCACTTGTCTCTGCTTTAAGCCAATGTTTTATTTGAGTTTCCCTAACATTTTGATTCAAAATAATCCTAAAGGACTGCAAGAGAAAATATTAAATGAATTTTGTGCAGCATCTCATTGCAAATAAACAATTTCTGCTTAAGGACAGGTCAGACCATTTTATTCCAAGACCTTTAAGCCCTAAATCCTTATATATTTTAAATCAGTAACAGGATCACCTCCTTTTTTTCTCCCCTTTCCATATCCTAATACAGAATGATGACTTAACATTACTTTCCTACTTTAGCTACTATCTTATTGGACTGTCTGGTCTCTTTTCCTTTTAAAACCTCACCTAGACAATGTCATGCCTCCAAGAATCCAACCAGAAATAAAGACCTGGACTGTACAGATAGAGCTGGCAGAGCCAGAGGCTCCCAGGAAAAGGAGCCCTGCCAAGTATTGACTTACAGCCACTCCCATCTATTGAACTGTCAAACCAGCACAGCATTAAAACAGGTTCCTGCCAAAAACAGCTTTCTAATCCACCTTTAAATCTTTCTTCTTATTTACTAATGATCTCCTGACTCATGCTTACTTATCTCTTGACATATAAACATCCTAAAAATCCTGAACTCAACAAAAAAGAGATTTGCTGGACCCTCCACTGACACCCCCCTCCCCTCCAAGCCTTTCTCCTGCCTTCAGTTATTCTGCTGTCACGTATCAGAACAAACTCTGCCATCACCCCAAGCTGCACTTAGACTGAAGAAACAGCTCCCAGCATTAAAGCAGGGAAACAGCTTTATAACTCCACAACTTCATGATTTATATCATGGCAGACTTTCTCTTAATCATTTAAATGCTTTGTTTGTTTGTTTGTTCAGTGCTGGGAAAGCAAGAGGCACTGTATCATTTTCTCATAGCAAAGAAAAAATGGCAACTGAAAAAGTTCAGCTGCTTCCATTTAACAGCTGCCTGAACAGGTGGGAAACAAAGATCAGATTAGCTCCATGCCTCAGTACCAAATTCACCTACCACTAAATCTCAGGCTGGAGCAACAAACCCACTTCTTTTTCATTCAATGTACCCCTTTATCGCCCTTACCTGGTCATGTTTTCCATTAGGTCCTGTTGCATGGACCCAAGGCTTCTGTGCTGTCCCCCAAGTCCCACCGCTCTCCCCCATCACCACTCATCCACGGGGAACGCCAGTCCCGCTTCCCAGCCCACAGGAGCCAGTAAAACTCATCATCCCAGTTCCACTACTGCTGAAATACACTGGCAAACACCACCGGCTGCTCTGCCCGACAAAAAAGCTCTGAAGCCCGGAAAAGGCGGTGGGGGTAGGGCTCACTGGCTGTTTTAAATGACCTAATGCTGCCAATTAGGAAGCAGCTTTGGGCAGTTCAGAGGGACACTGGCAGCTGGTTCAAGTCGACAAGCAAAGAAAATGAGGAGAGCCCTGTAGGACCCTCTGACTCCATATTAGCAAAAATAAAGGGGGAAAAGCAAAGGAGCAGCAGCAAGGAAATAAACCTTCATGCCCACACGAAAGCTTGTAACTTGAAGATAAAGTAATCCCAATAGCACCCTCCCATTCACTTCTCCAGGGAGGATTTACATGCTAGAAATTCTTCTGTACAAATTCATAGGAGATGATGTTCTGTCCTTACCTCCAGTGCCAGATGAGCAACATGCATTTGAATTGGAAGTTTTTATATGTAACTGCAAATTTTTTGTTTCTCAGAAGAAAAACTTCAAACACCTACACATCCTCTCCAACACAAGCCTCTAGCTCTGACTTCCTTTCCTTTGCTGATGACGTGATAGAGACACGCCTACAAAGACGAAACTAAAAAGTAGGAAACCAATTGATTTTTCCTACCTGTAACAGGCTCAGCTTCTTGCACTGTCAGGCTGACATTCTTCTTCTTTGCTGAAGAACTTAAATCCGTTTCTCCATTAAGGCTGGCTCCAGCATCCACTGCAGTCTGGGGCTCAAGCCCCACTTTTTCTGCGGCTGGTAATTCAGGGGAACAAGGTGTCTCTGCTGCAAAAACCACTGCATCGAAACTTTTTACCATTTTAGGAACTTTATCCAGAGAAGAAGCATCATTAGCCAATACCAAACTCTTCACTCTCACATCTTCCAGTGACTCAACAGCCTGTAAGCGGCAGGAACAGGGCGAGAAGGGCAATGCAGGTACAGCTCGACTTTGCTTTGCGTCGGGCTCAGCCAAGCCCTCCCCCTGAGCTGCTGTGGCGGTGGGAGCGCTGTCGCTGTCGCCGGCCGGACAGACGGTGTCGGTGCTGGAGTCGCTGTCACACGTGGGCTCCTCTGCGATGGGCTGAAGCGCTGCCCGGGGCAGCACGCTCTCCGTGTCCTCCTGCTCCTCTGGATATGCTGCAACAGGGGCTGTTGTCACTGGCCTTGGCACCTCCTTACCCTCACAGGCATCACTCGGGGCTTTCGCCTCTGAGGCATCCTTTAATTCAGGGGTGCTGCCGTGGGGAGAGATTCGTTGTACGGTTTGACTGGGGTCTTGTTCTTGGTTCAGCCCCGCATTCGGACAAGGGTCACTCTCTGCACCCAGTGACTCATCTGCTGATGCAGGTCCCTGCATGGTGCCTTCTGCTGCAACTGCTGCTCCAGCCTTGCGAACTTCTTTGGGTTGGACTGTCGCTTTCAGCCCAACATCCACATTGCTGCTGCCCCCCACAGACCCCTCCAGACTGCAGGCAGAAGGTTTCACAACAGCAGCAAGAAGTTCCTCCGACAAAACCCATTCCTTGCTGTTCTCATGAGCCTCCTGCTCAGGCTCAGCTTTGCCTCCTTCAGCCTGCTGCAAGAGGCTCTGCTCTGGGGAGCCCTCATCCCCACCATGGTCCCCAGGCCAGGTGGCAGCTACCCCGCCATGCTCCCCACCGTGCTGCCAGGCGAGCTCTGCTGAGCCTGCCCTTGCCACCACCACTTCCTGGTTTTGTTTAGATTCCTCATTATGAGTTGCAGAGGGTGTGACTATTAAATTATCCTGGGCACAGTCTGCACCCTTGGCACATGGAGCTAATCCAGGGTCGTTACCTTGCAGAGCTGCCTCCTGCCCGGGAGGTGCCACTGCAGCATCTCCCTCCTGACTCACAGCCGGTCCCTCTCCTCTGGGTAGGGGAGAGGGCGATTCCACCTTGCTGCTCCTCCCCTCCTGCTCTGAAGTATTCTCTGCTTTCTCTTCTCCAGTCTGGGCAGGCTCTTTCTCTGCCAGGCCTGTGCTCACGTCCTCTGGAGGGAGCGATGCAGGCTCACGTTCCTCACGTTCGCTCTCCTGAGCGGCGTCTGGTTTGAAGCTGTTGCCCATTTCTCCTTTAATGCCAGTTTGAGCAGCAGATGGGTGACAGCCAGCAACTTCCTGACCTCCGCCTGCAGAATCTCTGCTTCCTCCATCTCTGCAGCTGCTGGTATCAGTTCCTGCTGGCTCCTTTTCACTACTCTCCATGGCTTCAGCCCCATGGTCAGCGATCTCACCACTCTCCTGGCGATGTGCAGCTTCTGCACCACTTTCATTAGAGCCACCAACATCTCTGTTTTCAGGTTCAGCATCAGGGCCATCAGTTTCCACACTGGCTTCCTGTGAGTGCAAGCTGGATTTTCCATCTGTGCAGCCTGCTTCCACCTGCCCCTCTTGCTCCCCACTCTCACTGCTGCCATGGACTTCCAAGCCAGGAGCAGGTTTTGATGCACATGCCGGAACCTTCACCCCATTCACTGCTGGCAATGCTTCCCCAGCGCTCGCAGGGACCTCCTGCCTTGCTGTGATCTGGGCATCACCTTGGCTTTCCATGAAGTCACCGTTTACCTGAGCAGTGCATGAGTCCACATCAGTCTCTTTGTTACTGCCAGTCTTGCAGAGGTCAGCAGAGTCACTGCCAATGCCACCATCTGCATTTGCACAGTCACAGGCCGGTACCACTCCCACATCTGCATCCTCCCCATCCGAACACTCAGTGCCATTGAAACCACTGAGTAAGGGCTGAGCAGCGCTGGATGACTCTTCCTTAGCTGGGTATTTCTCTTCCAGGTTTGCAGTCCTCTCACCAGGCTCTGCCATCCCATCCTCTGCCCGCCGCTGGCCCTTAGCCCTCTCAGGTGCCCCGGCACAGTTCCTGCACTCAGTCTGGCCCATGGCCACATCCAGGCCCTCCGAGGAAGCTGGGGCTTCACCTGCAGCTGCAGCCACAGCAGCAGCACCGTCAGCTGGAGGCTCCTCGGCAGTTTGCACTTCCTGATGGGCACTGTCTGTACTGCCCACGCCAGCTTGATCCAGAACAACTCCAGCCGATGTCATTCCAGCTTCCTCATTTGTATTTCCAGAGGATGGAAGATTTACAGCACCATTTACACTTGCACACAGGCTCACAGTGCAGTCCTCATCGGATATAGTCCCAGAGCCCTCTGCAGATCTTAGCCCCGCCTCTCCTTCCTTTTTACACAATATCACTGTGTTTTTACTTTCACAGAAGCTCTCTGGGCTGTTTGCACCCCCCAGGCTAACCATGTCATTTGGTGCATCATTAAGAGCTCCCAGACTCCTGCTGTTGCATTCCTCCTCCTGCTGGGTTTGGTCCGAGAGCTGCCCAATGTCCAGGTGAACCAGATCAGATGGATTTTCCTGCCTTTCTTCTCTTGCCATTTCTTCTAGGCTCTGAGAGGTAGTGGTCAGGTGACCCTCTGCTCCTTTAGCACAGCTGTCTCCAGAATCTCCCAGTACAGGCTCTGTCTGCTGCCTTAAACTCTGTAACAAGACACAAAAGAAAAAAAAAAAAAAACAAAACAGTTTATTCTGTCACGCAGTTACTCAAGACCTGTATCTACCTAATCCTATTCCACATGAATCCTATTCCTGGTGTCATCCAGGAGAGAGCTACAAATGTACCGCAGTGGGTATTTTATGTGTTGGTTTTATTAGGAGGAGGTAATATTGAAATTATTAGAATGACAGAAACGTTGGTTGAAAAGAACATCTAAAGGTCATCTAGTCCAACCACTGTCTGAAACCGGCCTACTGCCACTGCAGCATCAGGTCAACCACGACTTTATCTTGCCAAACCTCCAATTTAGTACCTACAGCCTCTCTGGGCAATCTGTTCCCATGCCACACCACCCTCCCCTGAAGAATTTTCCCTAAAGCCAGCCTGAACACCCCAAAGCTGAAATTTGTCCCTCTACCCCCTGCTACACCATCTGCCACCACTGAAAAGAACTGTAATTTTGGTAATTGCTCTTTGAGAAGCTGTAGTCCCAGTTTGTGAGCGCACTTAAATTCAAGATCAGTAAAGAGCAGAATTCAATCTACCAAATAATGCAAATATATACCAGCCTGGTCCCAAAGGACTTCAAGCAAATGCTGCTTAAGAGCACCTCAGATCCCTACCCTGCACTCCCCAGCTCTTGCCAGCATTCCTCAATTTTCTCTTTATGGATGGAAATGCTACTTCAGACATGGGCATTGGCTGGCAATGTCCAAACACACCAACTGTCTCCTGCTCCCAGGACTGAACTAATAATCTAATCTACTCCTGAGAATTGCAGGCATAATTAAATATCTGAAATTTATTTCCTAACTGGAAATAAAAATTTCAAAATGATGACATATTATTAAAATTAATACATGCATTATCATGGAACATTAGGAACATAATCAATTCCTCTCTAATCTGCATTTTCCTTCCAGAGCATCTGCTTTGTCAACCTTTTATAGTTTGATACAATCAAGCCTTTACTTAAAAAGAACTGTTTCAATATTTCCTTTCATATTCTCTTCTCTGTAGAAGAGAACATATCAATGTTCACATCTGAGAAATAGTGGTTTATTAAATTACTGAGCAACCCCAGTCCCTTGGTGTAAACCCAACAAAGCTCCCCACAGGTTTGCTTGGGGTTTTGCACCACAAGCTTTCCAAGGTCACACCGGTTTCTCACTAAATGCCTGAGACTCTCCACATACATAAAACTCTAATGAACTATGCAAAATCTGAGCTTTTCTTGCATTTATTTGTAAAAGTATTCCAAAAAATACACGCATACTAGAAGTCTAACTTGAACAGCTCCCTGCAAATTTTTTTCAAGTTTTTAGTTCTCAGAGAAATAGTACTTCACACCAAAACTGTCAGCTTAAACACCCTGATTATTAAAGCAGCCACTGATGCATCACGGGGAACTTCTGGGTATTGCATATACTAATAGGGGCTAAAATCACCACTGCTACCTTGAGGATATTTCATTTACTTGTCTTTCCCCACTCTGAGGTTTGCAAACAGTGAGCAGTGCCACAGACTCACTGAGTCACAGACCACTAAATATACCTCTGGTGTTTGCCATGAATCTCCCTGCCATTCAAAGTAACCCTGCTGCCCATAGATGCTGTCAGCTGTGCCTCCCTGGTTTTGAGGCATCCCAAGACAGGTTAGCACGGGAGGCAGCAGCATGGCATCTCCATCCCTTGTGTAGCATCCGGGATGGGACACAGGGCTCTGCGTGCAGTGGTACCCACAGGCTGCAGCTATTTTTTGCAAGGGCAAACAGCGTGCTGGGCATATGGTGGCTGTAACTCCACAGCAGAGCATGGAGACTGTGCTCCTGGTTCCTAGCCAGGATGGACAGACACAGACAACAGTGACACTTGCTTGGGAACAAGCAGGGTTTTCGAAAGGAGGGGCCGCAGCAGCCCCAGCATCCTCACGGTGAAGTCACTCTGCTGATAGCCGGAAAAATACAGCCATCACCAAAGGAAGCCAACAGCCTTTCAACTGACCCAAAATAAACCTAAATGAAATAATTACAGGGCTGCTTTCCAAATTCAAATCAGATTAGATATGAAGTAAAACAGCGGTGGAAAGTAAAGTCTATTTCTGATTTCATTGTCAGGCAAAATGTTCCCAATCTGGCATTTGCATGAGCACACAAGCAGTGAGCTGGATATGCTTGCCATGGTTTAGTGTCTTTTGATGGAAAGGGAAAGAGATTTCACAGTTAGCCTGGATTTGCCACTCATGCCACCAGTTCCTGTTGAGATTGGGAGTAATTAACATCTCAGGTACTCAGGGAAGGCTGAAAATGGCTCAGCATGGCCCATTCCTCTGCTCATCCCCCCAGCCCACTGGCTGCACACAACAGTTCTCCCCTCCCTTAGTTAAAGCAACAAAAATATCCTGTTGTTTAGATTCTGCACCTCTGCAACCCCGGATATGTGATCTGATGAAGGAACACCCACAAGTGATGCCACCTGTGACAGACGTGGGTGTTTCTGAGAAATGGCACCAAGCGTTCTGATGTTTCACCTTCCCATCCCAACTGAGAACCTGTGGCATCGATTTTAAAGCAGTGGGAGCAAGCCCTTCCAAAGCCCTACAGCTCCTGTGGTCCAACCACCACAGAGTTGGAGAGAAGCACAGCAAAGGGATCACTACGGACACAAACCTTGGTGTGGCCAAGGCAGGCTTGTCCTCTGGGTCCTACAATGAAGTGCTACTGAAACAGCCATTTCTTCCGTCATCTGTTGCAGAGACTTTCCTCTCAGTCTCCTCTCTGACCCTGAACTTTCCATCTGAAGAGAGATGTCCTCGCTGTGCTTATAGCCCACACCCCCAGCCTCACTCCAGAGCCTGCCTTAAGCTGCCCACTATCTGCCAGACAGACAGAGGGTCAGCACGTCTCCAGGGAGGTATTCCTGCCAATCCAAGGGGGTCCAAAACTAACAGAGAAGGCAGGAGCTGGAGCAGAGAGAGGCAAAACAGAGCTGGCATTGCACAGCCCTGAGCCTGCTTCTCTTCTGAAAGAGAACATTTGCTGTCTAATACAGCTTAATCAGATCTCCCCATGCTCAAATAAGAAGCAAATGGGCAGGTGTCCACCTGGATGCTTGATAATGAATCCAGAGAAAACGCCTAGGGAAACATGCCCTGAAGGATGCTGACGTGTGAAAGTCCTCCCCAGGTGCCAGGCTGCAACCAGCCAGATCTGCTTCTCTTCCATCCCCTCAGCCCTTTGCTCACCTGGTGCTGGTGGCTCTGCATGTGCATCTGAAGGTGCCGAATGTCCCTCTCCCAGCTGGCTCTCGTCCCCTCCTTGGCCTCAGCCGTCAGCAGGTACACGTCGAGCCCGCGGTGGTGTTTCACGCTGTAGTCCCCCGAGTGCACGGTGTGAGACAGGGTGCTCCACGAGTCCGGCTCCCTGGCTCCCTCCCTGGAAAACAAGGGTGGGTTAGTGGGCAGGCGAGGAGAGATCCTGCACGGCAGGACACGCACGCTCTCCTTCACTCTGGACAGTCATCTAATCATCGGAGCGAGCGCAGCACGGCACCGGCTCCAGGGCCAGACAGACAGATACACACACACACTCCTCAGTCTTGAAAATTAATGTGATTTAGAGCTAATGCCAGCCACAAGCTTTATTTCACGAGGTCCTTCTCAGGTAGAGACCAGTGGTTTTTACCCCAGACTATGACAGACTAGCAGCAAAGGGCATGACAACTGCTTTTTAAACTGGATTTTTCACAGGTGAAGATCACCACAGCAGCTGTCACAGAGCAGCAGACACCTGAAAGGCAGAACAGCAAAGGGACAAGTTGGAAGGAATGAAAACTATCATGGTACAGATGGTATAATTTCTACACCAAAGCCAGCACACTGCTCACAAACACCCAACAGCCATCAAATTGCAGCATTTTTTTCACTCCTGAAATGAATTTAACTTGCTCTGTGAAACTGCCTCTGTGCAAGATGTTCTCAGTGTTGTGAGACAGCTGTTTTTCCTGCAGCACTATCATGGGCTTTCTTTTTACCAATCCAGAGGAAAGAAAGGAAAAAAGACGCTGTAGATCAGAATGAAAAATAACTGCATAGGTAAATGTAGTCAATAGAAATTTCTATTCAGTCTCTCTTATAGAACATCAAACCCTGATTTTGCACCAGCTTGTGACTCAAAGCAGTAATTCCTCAGGTCTCACCGAGCTGCACAGCAGCTACACTGGCCCTTTGAGGTGGTGAGCAAACACTGAGGTGTTCAGCAGCTTCAGGTTCACAGATTTCACTTTGAATCAGAATTGATTCAGGAAACCCAAAATCTGTTTTAATTATCCCAGACAGAGCAGCTTGTGCACCACCCCACCACGCCCTGCATCCCCCAGGAGAAACAGGGAGCCAAATCCCAGAAATGTTACACAAACAGGGGATGACACTGACCTGCTCAGGGGTGCAAGAAATGGCAATTTCCCTGTCTTCCTTCTACCAGGGATGCATCTAGTGAGACCCAGCCCCACCTCTGAGCAGGGTTGGGGATTGGACTAGATGACCTTTAAAGGTCCCTTCCAGCCCAAACTACTCCATGATTCTATGATGTCCCTCCCTGCTGCAGAGACTAACCATTTCCAGATCTACCTTTGCTGCCGAGCTACAGATTTCCTTGGAAGGGGCAGAGCTGTGATTGTTTTCAAATAATTAGGAATTCTAGAAGGTACATAAACAGGAAATGCATGCCATCAACCAGGTAAAATGACACATAGATTTCAGCATCTTTGCTGACAGGTCTCTTACTTTAAAAGCTGCAAAACTTTCTTATGGGCAAATGCCCCCCAGCAAGCCACAGGGCTATCTCTCTGGGAAGCCAAGCAATCTAGAAAGCAAAGTCATAATGAGCAAACACTATGATCAGCAACAGGAATGGGCAGAGCAGGGTGGGGAAACGGTCAAATGGTTCATGACAGGCAGAGAAACCTGTGCTGGCAATGGTGGTGGCAGTGGCTGCCCCTGCTCTGCCATGGCACAACCACCCACCCCCTTCTGTGACTCATTTTGGGTTAAATCTGCAAGGAAATTCAGACAAAGCAATACTATGGCTTCCACCATTCACCACCATTTATCTCAGTCATGACTTGACTTCAGCAGAATTACACTTGATTTAAGCAGAGTCAATATTTCCACAGAGAAACACAAGGAAGCATCCGGTTTCTGGTGGTGATTGGTATAAATCCACACAGGCACTGAAGTCAACTGAGCCATTACAAGCGACTAAAGAAATGACCTTCCTTTATCAAGGAAACACAGACATTTTTGTCTGGAGTATTCTTTTCTTCAGCTGTGTACGAGAAACCACTGTACTCAGGGCCACTCTCGGAGTACAGCGAGGCAGTCAGCACAAAGCCCACAGCCACCCACTCAGGGGGACAAGAGCAGCCGGATAAAAGAACCGAGTGCGATGAATCTGCTACACTTTCTCATCAGCTTCAAGGGCCCTCACAGGCATCTCCAAATCAGCACCCCCAAAGCTGCCTGCATGACTTGTTGAGCCTCAAAGGGCCCTCAGCAACTTCAAAAGGCTCAGTCTGGAGCAAGATGACAGGCAGAGTCCCCTGCAACACCACGAGTGTGTCCACCCCTCCAGCAATCCGCAACCTTCACACGGCCCAGATGGATCAAATAGTCACTTTTGCTTACAAAGAGCAGTTTCTTTTCATATTCAAGCTGCCAGTCTGTATTACACTTTATGAAAAGCTTTAAACCTTTTGAGAAACCAAGAAATTTCTCACATCCAGGCAAGTACAAACTCCAAGCTCGCATTTTTAGTAGCAGTCACCTTTTTTAGACAAAATGAGGCAGTGAGATAGCGAATGGTTCAATCTATTGCCTCCTTCAAACCACCCCTGTCATACTCTGCTCCATCCCAGCACTAATGGTCTGGAGCAGAGAGGACAAATGAGGAGGATTCACAAGCATTAACTCATTTTCCCACCACTGTTCCTCTTATTCAGGCAATCACTTCCATGGCCACGTAGCTCATTTGAGAAGACACTCCTGCTCATTTCCCCTCCTACCCTGAGCTTCACTGTTTGTGCCTTTCCTGCCTATCTCACTGCAAGCCCTGGCTTTTACTGAGAGATGATAAAAACACACTTTCTTCCAGGAAAAAAAGCTTTGCTGTTACGGATTTTGTACTTCCTGGCTGTGAAAGATGTTTATTTTGTCCAGACTTGGAATTTTTATAGTGGTTGTATAGGAGTGCATATCCAAGCTGCTCTTCTAGGAGATAAAAACAGATATGCAAATACTTACTGAAGATTTATTAGCAAAAATATGTATACAAACTCCAGCCTTCAAGAACTTTGAAAATCTGCTTTTGTTCAGCACAAAAATCCTGTTTGCTGCAGTTTGCCAGAAACAACGGAAATCTGTCTTCTTATGAGATTTAACCATCCTGGGTCAAATCTTTCTCATCTTCCCTTTTCAACAGTTTCCCATCAAAATACGTAACAGATACCAGTGAACTGAACATTTCATAAGAGACATCTCTGAGCTCAACTTTCACAGAAGAAAGTTTCTTAGTTAAAAAAGCAAGGACTGACTGAGAAGGCTGATAGTGTTCCCTAGCTCTACCTTCTGCACAACCATGCCATGACCCACTGAAAAAGCTTGGAGGAAGTCTTCCAGCTCTAGTCAGTCTTCTGTCCCATGAAGGCAAACTCAGAAGGGAAAATTTTGGTTGAAAGAAAGGACAGACTTACCAGCCTGCCCTTCATCTGCAGAAAGGCGGCTCAAAGAAGGATGACAACTTCAAACAGAGAGAGAGGAGAAGCAAAAATACTTCCAAATACTCTCAGGCCATCTTCTGCTCCATCTGGGAGCTGATCAGATTGCTGAAACTACAGGACCACCTCCTGCCCATCTGGCACGTAAGACAAGATGACAGATCATAGAATCACAGAATGGTTTGGGGTGGAAGGGACCTTAAAGATCATCTAGTTCCAACATGGGCAGGGACACCTTCCGCTGCTGCACCAGGCTGCTCCAAGCCCCCTCCAAGCTGGGATGGGAAGATAAGTAGGAAGTGGTTTTTATTTAAAACTCCCAGCACTGCCCAAGTAGACTGGTCCCTTTTCAAGGCAGAGCCGCACTGTACTCGTGTGCTGAATCTCTCCTCATCTGGCAGCAGACAGTGAGCAGCGGAAAAGGGAGAGGAAAGCTCGCACCGCACGGCTCCTCGCTTCCGGCAGATATGGGCAAGAGATTTTTAAGAAGAGGGAAGATAAGTGAGAAAAGGAGAACAAAAAAACCCAAAAAACAACCAAACCACCACCTGATCAAAAGCTCTGCCTGCCCTCAAAAGCTGCAGAAACTGCTCAGTAACAAGCGTCTGAAATTCAGAGGCGCTGGTACTTGCAGCAGGCATGTTTTCTGGTACCAAGAGACAAGGTTTGAGCTGGAGGGGAGAGGAGGAGGAGGGAGGAAGAGAACAGAAGATGCATGAAAAAGCCTCAGTGAGTTAAGCAAAACGTCATGTTAGGAAGGTTTATCCCACAGTTTCACAAAGGGGCAAGGAAGGCAGTGTGGGAACTCAAGGTGTTATTTCCTGGGGATATCCCCTCCAGATTTCTGAGCTGAAACAAAACAAGCTCAGTAGCACTGCAAGCTCTTAGGATCTTAGTGCAAGCCTGACAACATCTGTGGGTTTATTTTGAAAGCACCAGCACCTAGATCCATGTGGTAAAGAAAAAATAAAAAAAAGGAAAAATCAATTAATAAAAAATTTAAACAAAGCCCCTACCATTATGGCTCCAGTGAAAAGCTAGGGAGAGGCCAGAATTTAGATGCTCTTATCTGTAAGGTAAATAAAAATGTAACTAAACTGAATTTTAATCTTACATTCTTTTTATTACTATTATTATGGTATCACAGTGAAAATACCAGATCAGACAGACTGTAATCTGGGATAAACAAGGAATGGTGCCTACAGGGATAGAATTGGTGGTGATTGTGCAACATGCCCATAGCACGGGTAATTTAAATCAAGCCAACAATCCCTCCTAGGAAAACCCAGCACCCACACTCAATGCAGTCACCAGCATTTAAACCAGTCTTAGATATCTGACCAAACAGAACTTCAGTGTTGTTTGCAGAAGAGTTGGGGTAATGGAGGCTTTGTATCTGTATGATCAACTTTGCACCCACAGTCTTCAGTGGGTGCAAAACATTAATGCACACAAACACTTTCTTGCTCCTCATTTTTACAACCATCCATATGCAGTGTTTATGAGACCCAGAAAACACCTGCAACCAGTATGTGGTAGAATGGGTTAAAATAAATCAACCATTTTCAAATTTGAAAGATATTTAATAAACACAGAATTCATAGTTCAGGTGTTTCCAAGTGTTCCAAATGCCCCAGGACAGTAGAAAAAAAAATACGTTTCTCATATAAGAAAATTCTATGTATCGCTCACTAATTTGAATAGTTTTGATGTTGAAAGAAAGAGTTAAGTTCATCTGATGTAGAAATAATGACTAACCCCTTACAGTGCCTCACACAAACATGAACTGCAATTGTGGGTTCTGACACCAAACTGAATTCAGGACTGCATAACCTACCCTTTGATATCAGATTAAATATTTAATAATTGAATTCAAAATATGTAATGCTAACTTCTCATTGATCAACACACTATGCAGCAGCAAATCATAGAGGAAAAAAGCTGGCTTGGACCTTCAACAGTTGTTTGCAGATGCACATATCCTAAGGGAGCATGTCCAATATTTCCAAATACAAAGAGTCTGTACCTCCAAACCCAAGCGTTTCTTAGGTCCCAATGTTAATTATACATTAAAAAAAATATATATAAAAATACAGCTACAAACTGTCATCAACTATATTTGCCAAAAAATGCAATCTGCATTCCATACGAGTAACCGTTATTAAATGCATTTTCCATTTGTTTTATTTTCAGAGCATTATGTAACAAGAAGGATGCCCTGCTCAGGATGTGGAGCCGTAGGTCCAACACAGAACCCAAAGTCCACCTGGAGTCTCATCAGTAAACAAAGGAAATTTAAGGTGAATCTATGAAACGCACTCAAGAGTGAAAACAGATGCCATTTGTTGCATTTTAAATAAGAAAGCACCATCATGGAGACTACTTCAGCAAGCAGTGTTTACAGCTAAAAACACCATCTCAGATCAGGACAAGTGATACGGAAGAAGAGTTGTCTCTGCAGAACCATCTCCACATGCTGCAAGCGAGCGTGATCGGCGGCCCTGCAACACAACCCCAAGAAGAAGCCATCCCTTTGGCTGCCTCTGACACAGCAGTTTACACAATCTTCTTCTACAATAATCTGTTCAAACTCCAAGTCCTACCATGAATGTCACTGCTTGAAGCAAATCTGCTAAATATGAGCATCCTAACTGGGTATCTAGCTAGCCCATGCCTGAGGCCAAAAACTCAGCAGTTCTGGGAAACCACTTATATGCATTTTCTAAATTTATCCTGAAACAGAGCTGGTCTCTCATAATCACTTACCAACCACACAAGGCTGACCAGCATTTATGGCCTCTAGAATTTTTGGGAACATTTCCAGATCAGGATTGCTGGGGCAAGGGAAATAATTTCTTCTCATATCTTACCAAATATTCTCAGATATCTTCTAAATCTCTTCTTTCTCATCCTCACCAGCCTGTTTCCATGATCTCCCAGGACTACAATTTCTGAGTGGGAAATCAGAAACAGTAAAAAGCTGTTTCTACCACATGGACTAAGCCTTCTCTCTCTTCTGTATTCAGAGGTGGCTATATACAAAACAAAGGAGAGGAGGGAGCCAAAGAATGAAAATACAAATCTTCATAGGGATGTGGAAACATGCTAGGAAGTCAGTAAAAGTTGGAGAATGATGTGGCTGAGTAGGTGGAAAGAGAGAAACACAAACTCTTCCTGCTCCATCACGTTCACACCTGGTTGCCCCATCCTCCCACTCCCAGTCTGCTCCTCTGGCTGTGGCCAGAAGAAACCCACAGCACCTCAGCATCTTTCTAATCATGATGTTAAAGCTACTAAATGGTGGTGTTTCAACTGAAAATCCTGAAGTTCAGAAACACACAGCCACAAAACTAGACCCTGTGTATCACTGCTCGTCCCACACTGCTCCAGACACACCACTGTCTGCAGCTAAACAGCATCTCCTTAACACACACTTCTCTGAGAGTCCTCTTTCAGTCCCCTTCTAACATTTTTGAATCCCTCTTAGCACATTAATCTTGTGCCATCGCTTGTAGAGACAAAGTCAGCTGTTCTCTTGCCACACCACAGCAAGCCATACCTCAAACCCAGCTCCCCGAATAGCAATCAAATGGATTTGTTGCTTGGTTTGGAGTCGAAGAACAGACGGAGAAACATCAGCACTAATTCAATAAACCTTACAGCCCCTGATTCTGCTTAGCCAGAAATAAAATATATGCATACCACGTGACTGATTTTAAGATCATGCTTAAACATTCTGCTGAACACAAACTGGGTATTTCTGAAATTAAACACTTGCTTAAATGGCCTGCTAAATTGGGGTGCAAAAAAACCAGAAGGCAAATCCGCTTGCAGCTCTGGCTCAGAAAAGCAGAAAAGTGTTTGTAGCTATAAAAGTAAAGTCACTGAAAAAGGTTCCTTATTTGAGAGGCACCAGGGAGATTACAGCCCAGACTTCACCAATTACTTATGTAAAATAAGAACAATAGCAAGTGATAATCATGGACTGCAAAACATTCACAAAACCCTTCTGCTACCAGCAAGTTATTCCTCATGTGTGTTAATTAAATCATTTTAATTTTGGAAATACAGACTTGTACTGATTTACAGTTTCACAGACTGAGCCTCTTGATTGTTACCAGGAAATCTGAAGGGAAGACCAATCCCAGAGCGGTGCAGAAACACTTTAGAGCAAAAAGCAGAGAAACCAGCCAAAGTAAAAAAAAGTTTACAATAAAAAACTCAGAGACTGTTGCAACTCTTTGCAGAGATTATAAAAATGTAATTTTGATTTTTTTTTCAATCGGTTTTATTTTTCTCTCGCTTCCCTTTTTCAGAGGACATAAATCACTCTCAGCTATGAAAGAATTACAAGCGTTTGGCTTGGCTGGGGATAGAAACGTTAGTAGACAGAAATAAAATCAGCAACCAGATCAGTGTTTGTATGTTTTACAAAGCAGCACTTCCAACCTCTCTGCGGTCCCGCACGCTCCCAGTGTCTTGGAGCCATTTTCCCCACTGCAGTGAGAGCCGGGCAGAACATGGAGCTGGCAGGGGATTGTGTTACTGCCCTGACTGCACTGGCAAACACCAACTCCTGCACTCTGCAGCTGTCCAGTTACTCACAGAGTTCCACCAGCCTGTTTAATGACTGTGATGCCTCTCCAGAGCCTGCACCCTGCAGTCAGCATCACCAGCTACAACACCAGGAGCAACAGGCTTCAAACACGGACTCGTCTCTCTGGAACTCGCCCCTGCCGCTTGGAAACTGTTGACACTCAGAGAAGGCTTTGCAAACTGTGCCGTTTCCAAAGTCTTCTTTATATATAAATCTTTATATATTTATTTTCCCTATAAAACTACTGCCCTTCTGCACTATCCTATTCCATTTGCACTGCAGGACACTGTTTACTGTGCAGCTTTCATCTTGGAGATAAAACAAGTCCCCTCAGGAATGATACACAACTGATGAATGTTTATTGATGATGAATATTTATTTGCTTATATGAATATTTATTAATGAATGCTGCTATTGACTCCCCATCCCTGGTGGCCTACATGGGCTCTGTGATAGCTCCTTGTTTGGGTCTCAAAAGAACCAGCACCTTTCCTGTCTGAGGATGAAGAGCCAGTGCAAACCACAGAACAGAATACTTCCAGGGATGGCAAACTTACATAGGAAGCATCTTTCTTTTTTTTACATGAAGTACTGCAAAAGCTGAGAAGGGAGAAGTTCATCAGATAAACAGAAATTCGAAATGTCACCAGTGTAATTAGTTTTTGAGAAAAATATTTACACTGCAGCTGAATCAAGCTACTTTGCAGACAAACCAAGGCAAAACTACAACAACGGAGAAGGTTTTATGTCTGCTCTTTAACGATTGTATCCTAATTATGGCAAAATTTCATCCCTTCCCAATGCTGGCTGGGAGAATCATTGTAAAATGCAGGGTCCCACAAATTAGCAAGCAAGAGAACAATAAATCCCCCCCAAGGATAATGCATCACAAAACACGCTGCATTCATTTATTTGGCAAAGTGCAGTTTAATTACTTGTAAAAATAATGACTCCTTTGTAGGGGCCCTCACTACCATGCGTTGCTGCTCTGTGTTTTGCTGAGCGGGACGAGCTGTGTGCCAAATTTGTGTGCATGGATTATACAGCGTGAGCACAGGGAGACTGCAGAAAGGAGGTTGTACAGCGTCCTTTGTGTTTTGACAGCACATAAATGACACTCGCTCTCTTCACGGAATTTTCTGTGTTTTCAAACTCAGTATTTCTCCTCCCAATAGGGATTTGCAAGTCTCAAACCCATCTTATTGCAGAAAATGCTCAGCATAATAAAAATCACTGCTGGGGAATCAGGATGTGCCCATTTTGTCGCTGTCACCCTCCTGCAGGGAAGGGCTGTGGCCTCCCCCCTGTCACTGCTCCAGTCAGTCCCAAGGTCATATCACAATGCTCCACCACCATCCCGCCCATTGAGAAGGGGAACCATGACTTCCAGCATCCACGGATTTCTGTTTGTAGGGCTTCATGGGAATAGGAGAGTTTTCAGAGTCATGGGACCTGTGGCATGGCTGTCAGATGTTTATACATTGTATTTCCACCCAGCAGTCCAACAGGGAAACCAATCACAGAGAACGGTTTAAGGATATACTAAGAAGAACAGGAATTGGGACCTTGATGGTAACATTTCTGCAGTTGCTTGTCTGATTTTCAAAGACAAACTGCAAAGGTCATCAGAGAAATCCCAAGGATTGGGCCAGCTGCATCCCTTAAAGGCAGTGGAATGGGACAACATCATGGAATCCCAGTCCTCTTTTCATTCCACTAAATGAGAATTGCCATTCCACTGCCATTCCACTGGAGCCAGTTGTGAAATACTTCACCAAATACATGAATAGCTGTTGTAATAGTTTTGTTTACTTCCTATTTTTATTTAAATTACCAGCTCTACTCCCATTTGAGTTGCAGTATTTGCTGTGAGCTCTATAATCAAGTTTTGGCCATCTCAGGCTTCCTGACAGTATGTAAAGCCTGTTAATGTGGTTAGTCTCATCTTGGAGAACCTTCCTGCAGTTACAGAATGAATTTGCACATCCCATTTTTACAAGATATCCTGCGAGATGGTTGTGTTTTCACAGTATGACTGTTGAACTTGATGGAGAAAAATGTAACACTGTCATCTTCTCTGTATTAATGCCAGCAAGGGTGGCAGGAGAAGTTATTAGAGAATAGGTCCCATCCCACACTGCACCTTCTCCTTCACCCTCACCTTTCCATGTGGTTGCCTGAATTTAAAGATAAAACTTAAATACAATCATTCCAGCAATACAGATCATATTTCCTGCCCCCCCAACACTGCACCCAGCAACTATAGAAAGCAGAATAATTTACAATTTGTAACAGGAAATGTTGCGTGATAAAGCGGACAACACAGCAGACTCCTAAATATGACATTGGGTCACTCAACATAAACCCCAAGTATCTGAGAAGTCAATTCAGAAACACAAAGTTTATAACAAAGCTTAAGAGAACCAGGCATCAGAATAACACACACGGAGACCAAATCTTTTCTCCTATACAAACAGCCCCCTTGAGACTTCTTTAAGCTCTTTGTCTTTATTAGCCTCAGCTATTAAAGCTAGATCTCCAAAACATTTGCTATTCAAAAATAACTTGCCATCTTCTAAAGGATTCCTTGTAAAGCAGTGCAATAAATGATCATACCACTAGTTACTTGCTATGAGTTGTAAGACCTGGCTTCTTCTCAAGACCACTCACAAGAGACCTGTTTCTGTTAATTATTCTGTTTTTAAATATTTGCATTAATTCTTACCTATTTTTTTTTTAACCTATACTGGTAAAATGCCTATTCTCTACAAGATGCTGCCTTCTTTCAATATAATGATCACTGTCTCATTTAACTAAAAAACTCCCTCTCTAAAAAGTACAAACACAACAGTCCACCACTACCACAACGCTTGCTACCTCCCCTCTTTTGGGCAGCTGTGCTTGCTTGAAGAAAAGCTTTTTCATTTGTGTTTGCATAAGATTTGTCTTAATTAGTCAATAATACAGTGACTCACTTTGGGCTTTATGAGACAGCTGGAAGCACTGAGCAACAAGAAACATTCTCCCCTCAAAAAAATATTATTGCATTTCCCCAAAACCCTCAGGACTGCCCCCATTGCTGCTAGCAAGAATGCTAAAAGCAGAATCATACCAAAATTGCCTTTAAGCGTGGAGTATAGCACTTGGACAGCACTGAGTGATAATGTACAGCAAAGCCAAGCGTGGCGGAGAATGGAAAACCAGCAGAGGAACCGCCAAATTTCATCCTTACTCTGTCAAAAGCTGGTGCAGCTTCTGGTAGCCCCTCTCCAAGGCCAAGCTCACAGGCGTCGCCCCTTCGTTGTTGTGGATGCTGAGAGCTCCTCTTCCACCCGGCTGCTGGAGCAGAAACCACGTCAGCCGCAGCAGACCCAGCCTCACCGCAAAATGCATCAGTGTTTCCCGAGGGATGTTCTCTGGGAAGGGGAAAAAAAAAAAAAGGAAGAAAGAAATGGGAATTTGTAGGTTTGTGGGTTAGGGGAATGTTATAATCCCACATCCCAGCCCCACCACACACAGCGGCTGGCATGGAACTGACAGCCCAAAGGAACCTGCAGCACCTGAAAAAACAGCCTGGTTGCCAATATCCAGGAGACACCAGTCCTAAAGTGAGGGACACGCTACGGTGGGACTGGAAGGGCTCAGGACCTCTCATGCTGAGACTGACCACAGGTCAATGTGAAAACCACACCATTTCCTAAACAGCCACAGCCACCACCAAGCTACAGCACGTCCAAAGAGAAGCATGGTCAGGTGGGTTTTCCTGGATGTCCAAACCTTCTCCTCACACACCCAGGACCAGGTCTTAGGGACAGACAAATTTCGTTATCTAACGGGATGCTGATTTGTCCCAAGGCATGAAGAAAAAAAAAAACAACTACATTTGATGCACAGATCCAAAGCAGTTATAAAAGAGAACTGTTTAAAAACTCATATAGACAAAAAAAAAAAAAAGAAGCAAGGGTTTTCTTTCCTGGTTTGATTATGTCTCAGACCAGCTTTTCTCAGCTTTATACAGTAGCTCTGTCATTCTGAGTAGCAGCATTTATAATATATAATATACCAATCTCTGCTGCTGCTTTTTGTGTTTAATAACCGTGACCTTCTAATTTGGTAAAAGTCACTCTTGAGCCTGAGCTTTCATCTCAGAAAAATATCCCCCCACTCCAAAAGCTGCAGCCCTAGAACGATGCTCTGAAAAGCTTTAACCAGAAATGAGCTCCAGATGCACTGCTGAAATCCAGCATTTGCAGATCAAAGCCTGTTATTTCTGTACGAAAGGCAAAAGCATTTGGGTTAAAAAAACTGCAAGAAATAAAAATTTGTTCTTTTAATTAACAAAGGATTTCAGTATTGACTGACAGCAACAACAACAAAAAACACCAACTGGGTCTCAGAAAGCCATGCCAATGAGAACACTTGGTATAAACCCTTTAATATCACAGAAATGATTTATTGAGTTATTAATTTGGGTGCCAGCCAAACCTATACAACAGGTTTTAAAATGCTCGCACATAATGGCCTTAGGATTTAATTTTGTATTTTTTTATTTTAAGAACTGTGCCCCAAGAGAAATCACTTATTCAAAGCGCTGCTGTTTTTCCTGCTCACTTACTTTCTTTAGGGAAGTCATTAAGACCTTTGGTGAAAAACACAACAAAGCAAAAATGGGCAGTTCTCCCCTGCCTCACACACAATTTTTCACAACTTTTTGGATCAAATTCTGAAGAACTAATCTGTATTCAAGAACCAAAGGCCTTCTGGCACCATTTCTCTTCCGAATGACTCCAAATCAGGTCTCTGGGCTACAAACCAAGCCTTCCCCCTAACCTCCTCTTGATTACCGTAAAGCAAAACCAAGCTGCCCTGAATACACGAGTGTGTCTGAATGGAGGTTCCAGCTGATCAGAGAAAAAGGGAATGGCTGAGCTCTCCCAGAGAAAAATTCTCAGCCTTTGGCTAAGTAATGAGAAGGATTTGGGTATTAAATGTTACAGAGCATAATGATTTAGAAACAGCACAAGGAGGTTAATCAATGGTTGCAGCCCTGGATTTAAAGAAAAATGAAAAATAAGACACCATATAGACAGACACAAGGTAAAGGGTACTGTAAAATGTGGATATAGGTAGGACTTATCCACAGCGAAAGCAAATGCTCAAAGTTTTACTCAATGAACTTGTACATGCACGAAGCTCACACACTACCTGTACACTGACTGGCAGAGTGAACATAATTAATGTGGTGTAACTCTTCCTACAGAGAGGTAGGAGGCACAAAAGCACTTCTGTTAAAGCAAACAACAGCCATCCAAATACAGGATGTGTTGCACTGGTCTGACCACGCTCTGTTCTCGCACGGGATCGCCTGTTCTAGCTGCTTTGCTGAAAGGGAAAATCATCTTCATAACTAGAACAGACAGCCTTGCCCCAGAGCTGAGCAGCGTAGACCTGCTAAGCATAAGCACAGGTCCCTGGACCAAAATGCTTCCTCCTGCCGCAGCTGAGAGCATTACCAACAGGGAGAAGCATCTTCTGCTCACCAACTAAGGGTTCACCACTGAACACACACTACCAGCCACAAGTTCTGCAAGATGCAGACAGATACTCCTCTTGTCCCTGAGCAAAATGTGTCCCTCTCTCTGTCTCCTATGTCCACAGATGAAATTGCCCCTCCCAGTTGTCCCAATCTGCTCATATGACTGCACCTTCTGAGAACATCTTTCCTGTTCTATGAAAACAATCTCCTTAATCACTGAATCAGTGGACAGGGTAGTTCCAGAGTTTGGATGGAGGTGTCTGCAAATGCAACTGAAATGAATGTGGCCCTGCCCTGATGCCTTTGGGCAATGATAATGTGCACAGAGGATCGGTAGGAGAAGAGGTGGCATGTTGCCACCAGAGCATATTAAACACACAAGCTCACTATCCACTTTTGGAAGGCTCTGCCTGACACAGAACCTGGCATGAGGCCACCCTAACAGATGGGCACAGATGATGGCAGCGAAGAGACTAAGTACTGTACATCCAACAACTGCAGGGGCCCCAGGCAATGGCTTTGGAAGGTTCTGGAGTGTGCAAAACTTGCATGGTGACAGTTAAAAAGGCATGTGCCATCTGTGGGCTGGATTAACTACTAATATATAATGAAAATACATCTGTTGGTGTATGGTGTTGGTCAAAACTAGACAAGAGCTGGCCTGCATCAAGTATGGACACTTTGCTGGATGGAAGGGGGAGGACGACAGACAGACCCGATCAGACTTCCTACCTTTGAAGGGATGAAGCTTGCCACACAAAATGCTGGAAATCCAGTCAATAATTTGAAGATGGTCATGGTGCAAAATGCACCTCTCAGGCATAAAAGACTATCAAAAGCTTTAACATGCAAGAGCCAGAGCTCCTTCTCCTACCACATACCAAGCATGAGTTCCTCATCTTAAAATGGCTGTCGTTTGAATGTCAACAAGAAGCTTCTGGTAATTAGGAAATTGTGGAAATACAAGACACACGATACTGAAAAGGCCAAGATTGTTTTGTTCCTTTCTCGTTTCCTAGTCATAGGCAGGAGTTGAAACATATGATTATTGCCCCATAATGGCAGGGTACTCTAGTCCAGCTGGCAAAACACAAGACTTTGGATATATTATTTTTGTGTAATTTTTTTCTGCTGTGATACATGAACAGACAGTTTATCTGTGCAACTGAGAACCAAATTTCCATAGAAGACTGTCAAATGTACTTTGCTAATAGTACTGGATTAAGGTTTAAGGTGCTATTAGCACAAAACAAATAAGCATTGAAGGAAAAAAAAAAAACTTTGGGTATGACATGCCCAAGAACACGAAGTAAAAACTTTCATTTTAATCCTGATTAAATAACAAAAAAACCCTAGTGTTCCTTTTTTAAAATAACTTTCCAGATAGAGTAAGCTACACCTAATGCTCAGTTTATCCTCCATGCCCTGAGACATCTCACGGGCCAGCCATGGAATGGGGTAGCATTGCTTAGTCTTCCTGTGCTGGTGACCTTTACTAGCTTCTCACCCAAACTCATGTATACTCAGCAATTTGCAAATCTACCATCAAATCTGGCCTCAAAATCTTGCTTTCTGCTGGAAATGCTCTCACTGCTCAGATCAGACTTTGAGAAACAAGGGTAAGAAACCCCAGAACCAAGCTGCCACCTCACGCCAAGGTCCTAGAGGAAGGCTCCAGCAGACAACTGCACTGCAGAAAGGTCAAGGCAAAGATGTTGTGTTTGGAGTTATGAGCTCAGTTAATAAAAAGATGTGTGGGTAATTCCTTTCTTAATCTGACAAACAAGAAATTTTTCAAAGCACACCAAAAGATCTCCATGTCCCCATTCCTGCTAATATCAAATGGAACAGGAACATTCTCATGCCAACAATTTCTCAGCCGCAGACTAAACGGTACATCTCAGTCCTGAGCAGCACATTTCTGATGCTGTCTGAACAAGAGTTGCTTTCTGCTTCCCATTTTCCACTGCAGAGGGCACTAAATTTAGGTATGGAAAAGATTTTTTACATCTTATCGAGGACTGTTGCTGAACAGAGCACTTTGTGCTGTCGGCACTGAATGCATCATGCTGATTTATACCACACTGTCCTTTATCAGAGAGCACAGAAGCTGAGCAGCAGACTGGAAAGGATATGAAACCCAACCAAAGAACACCTGTAACTATCACACTGAAAGGGTTCCAAGAGAAACTATAACAAGGGTGCAGCAGATGAACAGATTAAAGCTCCATGTCTGAAATACATAATCAGCAGCATAACTTTAGCATCCTCCCATGGGAAAAAAGGCTAAGTACTAATAACCAAATTCTGAAAGTTTTTAAAAGGTTTTTTAGGATTTTTTTGTTTAAAATAAGATGGTTTTTTTGATTACTTTCTCTCTTCAAACATGCTCCCTTCCTGCAAAAAAAAACCAGTTCATGATCTCTATTCGCAGTGACACTCATGTTGTCCTTTACATTGAAATCCTACTGGTTTTGTACATGAAGCTATTAAACCCATTACCCTAATACATTCAGACTATTTCAAACCAGGGCAGAGAGCTTCCCTCTACACCCACTCCCTACCTGGCGAGGTCAGGGAGTTTAATCTCCCATTACTTATTGAAGGAGGGTGTTTATCCCTCAGCATTTCTGGGAAGCTGTACGTATTCAACACATCACTAACTGCAATCAGTTAAGTGTTTGATCTAATGTGATGGTCTCCTGGTTATCTGCTTGAAAACCTGGCTCACTATCTCACAGCAGTCCTTACACTCCCAGAGGAATTGCTCCATATCACGGTGATCACAGCAACCCTCTGCCAAAATTAACCAGCTCCTGAAGCACCACCTCAGAAAATTACCAAACTGCAGAAGCAAAAATTAACCATAGCTCTGGGTTTCACCACTCCTTTTAATAAGAAAAATGAAAAGACTGTTTCCTCAAAGGTTTTGTCAGAATATTACTTCCAAGTTATTTTGAAAGTGATCTGTTTACTAAGTGATACAATTAAGCTCTCTAGCTTTTCATACCTCAGCCTTAGATCCTCCTTAATTTTTTTTCCCCTTTTTTTTCCCCACTGCAACATAAACAAGCCATAATCATTACTCATACCTCAAAACATTCAGTTGTGGTTTTCTAGTTAGCTTGTTTTCCCTTCAGTTATTTAAAATAGAACATCACAGTCCTGTCTTTACATTGCATGCATCCTCAGGATACATATTAAATTTTGATTTCTAGACATAAAGTGTAACAATCTGTTCCATTTAAATAGCTGCCTTTAAATGCCACTGAGAACAGTAAATAGCCCTACTTTTGACAGCAGTAACAACTATGTTCTTTAGAAAGTTACAGTACACTTGTAATTATTAAGACAGACATGATTATATGGCACCTGAAAAAAATGCTGTGTTTGGAATACCACAGTAACAAGACTAATCCTTAATTATGGATATTCTGAAATTGTGGATGCCATTGGAGTTCATATAGATAGACAGATAACTAAGAGCAAGGCCCAGGAACTGTACACTGTGGAGGGACAGTGAATGGCTGGGGAAGAGCACAGTTGTGTCTCAGGGACTATGCTCTTCCCCAGCCACATGCTGTCCTGGGCTCTCCTCTGCCTCCCAGTTCATCCCACCAAATGGTCGAGTACCCTCTGCCTGTCCCAGCAAGAGAATAGAGCCCAAGGACCTCTGATGTCAGAAATCTTAGGTGCTCCCGTCCCCAGTTCTGTGGCTGTGTCTGTTTACTGACACAGCAGATGAGTTCAAGAGCCTCAGGAGATAGAGCTGGGCAAAACTTTTAGCAGCCTCTGTGCCCTCTGGGGTGTGACAGCAGTGAACTCCCTGCCATCTGCTCGGAGCCTGGCCAGGGCTGGGTGCAAGCAAAAGCAAGGAGAAGCCTCCATACAAAGCCACCCCCCACCTCAAAATTCAGCCTGGAGTTGTGCTCAGTGGTAGATCTTGTACCCAGCTCCTGCCTGCAGAAAGCCATTACTTCCTAACTTTGGCAAAAGTTAGACTCCTGCTTCAGGACTTTGAAAAATCGACCTTTAAATGTGGTTGACAGCAGCAGCTTCTCTGAGCAGCAGTTCCCCATCAGGCTGTGGCGCTCCGGGAGCTGGCGGAGGCTCCTGGCTCTCTCCTGCCTTCAGAGGTTTTGCTGAACAGCAGCGTTTTGTTTCCAGCCCACAAGAGCCCATAGAGACGTGCCAGCTCAGAGGCAGCGCTGAACATCTTTCAAGAAGGGATCTGACATTTTCTTTTGTTCTCATTTCTATAGTACTTTCTCCTTCGAGAAGGTTATTTGAAGTTATCTGGTGCTGACATTTAGGGAAATGTGAAGCCTGAATTGGAATAGCTGTTCATAGGTAGTGACGCAGCGCAGCACAGGGTGTGCCACTGCAGGCACTGGCCAGAATGTGCCTAATTGTTCAAATGCTCCTAAAGTGCAATTTTTGCAGTGCTTTTCTCTCTCCCACACACAAATTGACACACAAGCACCAGTATAAAGGTGCTATATTTTAGCACAGAGGTTTTTCTAATCTAGCGCTCCATCATAAACCAGGGACATCTCTTCCATCTCACTCTAGCAAAACAGAGTTTCGTGACCAAAAGGATGCTTATGCATGCAAATCTATCCTGTCACAATCACAAAAATTCCCCCAAATTCCCTATGTAGAAATAACTCACTGCAAAAAAACTACCAGATAACTCTGCCTCTAACAAAAAGGGAATATGTTTTATAGCACTAATATTCTTGGATGAAATTTGCATTTACTGCCATGACATTTATTCACTTCTAGCTACACGCACCTCACCACAAGATGCCAAAACACTCAAGAGTTACAGAATTTGGCACTACAGAGCTCCCCCTTCTCACTGTGGATGCCATGGATGCTCCATAGGTCCATTAACATTCAGAACCCTGCATGGCCACAACTTCTAGGCATAGAAGCACATCTGAGCAAACCAACTAAATCTTATGGCCTGGATTCCCTAAGTGCTGATTTTCCAAAGAATAATCAAAGTCAAAAAGAGAAACCAGATCTCAGCCTTCCTGCAAAATCAGCAACAATTCAGAGTTTCAAAGTTTTCGTTAAGATCACTGTGACCATATTCTTATCACTTAAACCAGAAATGTCTGAGTTATCACAGCTTTTTTCAAATGTAGAAAGAAACATCAGTGACTGCCACACAGAGGAAAAGAATACCAAGTGTTTATCTTCTTGTAAACATACAACAGCTGCTGAATTTCTATCAAGTAACCATTAAATATGATGAAATATTTTAATGTCTGCTAACACGGGAATTGCCTGTCCTTGTATTGAGGTTTACAAAAGCAGTCAGCAAGCTGGACAAAAATAAAGCAGGAAAATCTCCTGTGGAAAACCCTGTTGCAGAGAGCAGAACTGAGCCTGCTGCATGGAGCAAACCCCATCCCAGCCCTATTCAAGCGTTTGTGCCATTGCATCCTATAAAAGATAGCAGATGTCTCACAGTCACATTCCTGAAGTGAAACTATTCGCCAAAATACCCTGAAAATTTCCAGCAAGGACTTGTACATACTGGAATTAGTCCCCCGGTCCCATGTGTGTTGCCTTTATCCCCTTGTGACAAAATAAGCAGAACTCCCAAGAAAACGGACGCCTCAGTGTCCAGAACACCTCAGCACTTCTGCTTCAGCAGCCACCAGAGACTCTGGGCCAGCCTTGGGGTTTATTTATAAGCTCTCAGTAGCCCCCACTGCTGTGGTAAAGGGTCAAGTTTTCCCATCCTTCCCTTCTTTTACCTGCAAAATTGTCCAGGCTTATTCTGGGGAACTGCTGTGTTAGGCCAGCCAGTGTGCAAGCAGGGAAGTGATACAAGCAAGCCCTCAGGGGAAGAGCCCCAAGTTCTCCAAGAAAAATCACATGTATTTTCACGTTACAGTCGCTTTGCACCTGTGCCACAAAACCGACATTTACTACAAGCACCAAATTTGTGGCACAAGGAAAGTATTTCCAGGAGCATCAGGTATTCTACACACAGGGCTCTTTCAGCATACAGCACTATGCTGATACACATGCCATTGTCACACACACAAAAAACCCCTCTCAGGGTATATGTGAAAATACTGTCAGCTCGTGCTGTTTCATAGGAGAGGACCCAGAGAAATCGTGAGTCAGTGCCTTTTGTATTTTAAGGTGGCTGAAGGGCAAGGCATGGAATGTGGACGGACATCACATCCCATCTCTGAGCAGAGGGGCCACCACACCTTTCGGATGGCACATGGCAGGTTCCCAACGCGGGGAACCCTTTCCCCCAGGCTTTTTACCTCTCTCCCAACCTGCAAATCTCACTGTGCCCCAGAGGCCCTCACCGGTCAGGGACTGGTCCGCCCCCAGCACGTTCCATTCTGCCGGCAGCTTCAGGTGTCGAAACGCCAAGGCCACTTTCTCGTCCAAAAAGTCCACGTCTGCAGCAGGTGGCCTTGACCGGTCCAAGAACCGTGTGAAATTCAGCGCCTGCTGGTTGCCAGCACAGGTGGCCAGAAACTGGGCGGCATCGTAGGCTTCGTCCTGGACAAACTGGAAACTCTCCTCTGCCACAACCAGAACGGGGTGACCTTCTCTAGAGGCACAGAGTGCCACCTTCACTGTCTCGCAGCAGTCATGGCCTGCAAAATAAAATTCAGACAGATGGTAAAAAAAATAGAAAAATGGCATGGGCTGAGGAAACACAGCTGAGCAATTCCTTTGACACACACACTCTTTGCATTAAATCAAATAAGACCAAGTTATTGAGGGTCACAACTCTAAAATAACACCATTTTTGGAATTTATATGTATCATCAGAGATAAGTACTTCTTATAGACTTTAAAAGGAAAAGATGTAAAACTCTTCCCTGTCTCAGTATAAACCAACAACTATAAGCCACCCAGGCTATTTATATTCAGCAATAAGCAATCTCAAGAGTTTTAAGTAATTTAAATAAAGATTTTGCTAACGTACCAAAATCCAGATTATATGGACAAACTTTTCTTTTGCAGCTCCGCAGGACTCCAGGAACTCATCGGAAACTAGAATCTGAGTGCTGCTAAGCTACATACTCCAGATGCTGTCATGACATTGGCTTGCACTGAAAACACTGAAATTTCACCTAAAACAAAGGTCTACATGGCTACGAGAGCACGACCTGCCTGGGCATGCCCTGTGTGTGCTCATTGCTGCACCTGCCCCTTGCATTTGGGTTCACATAATAAAACTAAAATTAAGCTGCTTCTGCTAAATAAAAACATGGAAATGGCCACTTTCCATATTTACAAAACAAGAGGGTTGGAAGTTTGATAACTTTTATTATTTATTTAGGGCAGGGGAAACTGGAGAAAGGAGGCCCTGTCATGGCAGCAATTTCATTGACTCAGAAACTTGAGGAGAAAAAAAAAAAAAAAAACAAACACCAAACCAAACCAAACACCTTTCTGGAATTTTAAAAGGAAAAATATACTATGTGTCCAACACAACCAGAACTTGTAGTTGTCAGACATGCCCCTTCAATAATAAGGTTTGTGTTTCAAGTTCACTGTGTGGCAGTTTCTTGTTCCAGCCTCAGACTGACGTTATGGCTGTTTTTGCCAGAACAGCATGGACCCTGCACTAATTACTGGAAAAGCTTCTTTTTGCCCATGACCTCAGCATACTACCAGATTCATGAAACCCTGCTTAATTAAATACAAAATGACGATTTATTTTTAAAGGCTTGAAAATTCAATTTAAACCCCTATTTGTGGTCAGTGGGAAAGCTTCCTTCTTCTGTTGGGGCCTTTTGCTGTTGATTTCCCTGACAAAAGGGAAAATATTTCCCTAATCTTCATGGTCTTTCAGCCAACCTCACAAATCTGTTCTGAGGCTTTTGGCATCTGTACAGATTTTGCCTGCTGAAAGAGGCAATCCTGAAGTTAATTGAAAGGTCAAAACTGCTATTAGGACACTGTGGCTAACACCAAAATTGTCAGAGATGAGGCTGCGGCTTCCTAAGGAGAGCAAATGCAGCTGGAAAGGTATCAAAGACAAGTGGAGAAGGGGAGGAAAACACACATGGATGTTGCTGCAACTGCTCAATACAACCAGGAAGCTCTCAAGCTGAAAGGTGAGAAAACTTCTTTGCTTCCAGCACCAGGTATCTATTAGCAAGAGGATGATGTGAAAGCTGAAGGAATAGATTTACTAGTTTTGTTGTTTTGAAGAACAGGGGCAGAGAAGAACTTCTACTGCTCTTGAAAATACTGCATGTGCATTCCAATAATTACTGTATTAGTACTCAGCTGCTTAGATGAAACCCATTCACAGATTCCACTCATCCTCACAGTAAAAGCCCCAAATGTTCAAGGGAGAAGTCAGGGGAATGATACAACTTTGGGGGACCTTGCCTTTAAGGCCATTTAGAACTGTACATGCCTCCCCCTACACCTTCTGGCTTTGCTGATCGTCCTAAGGACATCAAATATGGAGCAGGTAAGACATTCATTTTGTTTACAGCCTCCCCAAAAGCAGTTATCTCTGTGCACACTGTCAGAAGGCCGTGCCAGCCTACAGGAGCTCACTCAAGTTCTGTGAGCTGGGCTCTCCCTACTGCAGAGCAGTGGAAGGTTGCTAGAATGCAGAGTTAATAAAAACCTAAACTTAATAAAAGATTCCTCAATAGCATGAGAACAGCTAAACCTTAGGTGGTTTTTTTTGTTTGTTTTGGTTTTTTTTTTTGATATTTTCTGCCTATTCCCTTAAGAATCCCATCTGCAGAATAACCTAGAATACAGCTACTCTGCCAGCAGACTTTCAGGATTGAAGCAGCAGGCAAAAAGGGCCCATGAGCAGCTACAGAGAAACCATTTGGGACAGTCACTTCCTCGTCACAATGCCAAACAACTCTGCTATGGGACAGCAAAAGCTCCTCCATCGAGACAACTACAGAAACCTCAGTCAAGCCGTGTGGTCTGCTTAAAGCAGCACATCACAGATGTACACAACGTTCTCTTGGATGGAGTGTGTGTTAAACACCAGCTGCAAAATGCCGCTCAAGGGAAGGTGATAAAAAGACCATGCCCTGATCTCTGGCCAACAAGGATTCTACTGGAACTTCCCCAGATACTGAATGCAGCCTAGAAGAGAAAGTGACAGAGCTGACGATCCATTTTTATATAACAGGATCAAAGAAGCATCGTGCTAAACCCTAGGGAATGCTCTTCAGAAGGGCAACTGCTTGCAGTGCTTTGATGTGCTGCTTCCTCACATCTGAGAAGATGTCAGACGTGGGGGTAAGAACATGGGACAGGTTCTGACTTTTGGCAAGCAGTTCAAATGAAAGGGGAGCCAGTATGTAACAAGAGCAGACAATACCAGAAAGATTGCTCAAGAGGTCTCTGCCCCCCTGCTTTGAAACAGCTACAGGAACAATGTGAGCAAACATGTCCCCAGTACAGGAACTTTCTGAAGGAACCATCAGTGGGGCAACCCTTCTCACGACATCAAAGACCCAATGGCCTGGACTAATATCTGAACCTCTACAGCCCTTGTCCCAGAGCGTTACCAGAAGGGAGCTGAGCTTTCTGGCACTCTCAGGAGGTAGGTGGTTATCACTGCAAGAACAGCCCAAATCTATTTTCATGAGGTTAAGTAACTTGTCCACAACCACAGAGAGCTCCAGGCACTGCCAGAACAGCCAGTATCGCTCCTGCACCTCACCCTTCTGCTCCATCTGGCAGGCAGCAGGGCTTCCTCCGAACATGGGTTAAGCACCAAGTTATGCACTTTGCAACCATCAGGGTCGTCAACTATGGACTGCTGTAACCCCCTTATACACCTGCCCAGAGGCGGAACAGAAAAATGTCTGACATTAAAAGGGAAAGAAAACCAAAACCTGAGTGTGTCAGCAGGCTGGTTTTGGTGTTTTGGTGGAATGGAGTTAATTTTCTTTGCAGTAGCTAGTGTGGGGCTGCTTTGGATTTGTGCTGGAAACAGTTTTGAAAAATCCAGGGATGTTTTCCTTCTTGCTGAGCAGTGCTTACACAGACCCAAAGCCTTTTCTTCTTCTCACCCACCCCACCAGTGAGCAGGATTAGGTGACAAGGAGTTAGGAGGGGACACAGCCAGGACAGCTGACCCCAACTGACCTGAGGGATACCCCAGACCATATGGAGTCATGGTCAGTGTATAAAGCTGGGGAAGAAGGAGGAAGTCTCCATTACATGGGATGGAGCCCTGCTACCCTCAGGATGGCTGAACACCTGCCTCCCCATGGAAAGTAGGGACCTAATCCCTTCTTTTGCTTTGTTTGCATGTGGCTTTTGCTTTACCTATTAACCTGTCTTTATCTCAACTCTCAAGTTTTCTCACTTTTACTCTTCCAGTTCTCTTCCCCATGGCACAAGAGGCAGCTGTGTGGGGCTCAGTTGCTGGCTGGGGTTAAACCACGAGAGTCAGGAAGAGCAATGAGCTTATTTATAAAGGTTTGCATTTTCATAGGTTGAAAACACATGTAACTGAATAAATCACACGGATGAGTGCACCTCAGAAAAGGGATGAGAAATCTCCACACTTTACAACACCATCAGGTTCCCAATACTACCCAGCACCCCTCCCGACTGCCTTCAGTCTTCTCCAGAAATCAGGCTCTTTGGCCAGAACAGCAATCAAAATGGTGAAATACTCAATATTGTCATGCTGGTACCATCCAGCAGTATCCTTGTTCAAGTTTTAACTCTCCTGACAATATAAAAGTGTTTCTCACTAGCTAACATCTCAGACTACAGGCCTACGCTTCCCTTCTTCATACTTTTCTTTTTTGCCACAGTATGAAATGTGGTCATTTGTATGCTGTCTTGACAGTGATAAAAGTCAAATAACCCATCCCTTAACTCCAGCAACATTGCATTTTATCCCATTTCTCCTTCTGCTCCTCACTTTAAATCTAGCCTGGAAACAATTCATGACTTGGAGCCGTTTTGAGAAATACCAACACATTGCAGGAAAAATACAGAAATTAAAAAACTATTTCAGTCTATGCAGAGATGGGTGCAAGGACTAATTCTGTTCTGATAAAGCGAATTCCTCATCTACACATCAAACCATGCTTTAAAAATTATTTTAAATGAGACAACAGCTCTTGAACTGAAGAATTATTTACTGGGAATGAATGAGGACACTTAATGAAGCTTGCTCTGGGGAAAATACAAGAATGAAAAATGAAGACATGGTCTGTCTGTTCTTATCCCTGAAGAGATGAGATGTATCAGCACGATAGCACTGCTTCCTGTACAGGGTAACGATGCAGATCAATGAGCAGGAGAACAGGGGGAGATTTCTCAGCTGTAAGTCATTAGCAGATAAGTTAATGTACAGCTTAGACCTGTCCATCTAATTGCTACCTGTGCCTGTGATCTGGGGTGCAGTTAAAAGGGCAGCAGCCAAATTCTTCAGACTTTTTCTTATTAAACAAGGCCTTCATGGAGACAAAACACCCCTAAACAGAGCTTTATTAAAAGATGATTTCATTTCCTCCTCCTCCAAAAGTGGAAATCCTGTCCAAACCTCCTATTTTCAGAATTCACATTGGAGCTATCAAACAATGGGCCCCCAGCCTGGGCAGCTATTTAAAGCCCTGCTGGAAGCACATGTTTGGGTTTGCTTGGTAGGTGACTAAAGACTAATTCTATCCTCCAAGTTACCATGGTGCAGCTGGGTTGAAAGAGGTCTTACAGAGAGATTTAAGGACAGGAAAACCAGATAACAAATGCTGTGAACCTCATGAAGTATTTCAGATTTGCATCCAAGAGATGTTGCCATCTGGTGGCTTGTGGAAAAGGAAGCCAAGGGATCTCCTGTGACCATCCAAAAAGGGGTTCTTTTCTCCTTCAGAAATCCTGAGTTCTGGGTCTTGAAAATCAGAGCCCATCTTTGAAGTGCATTTGTGTAATGTACACAGTTACTGTGTTCACTCTTGCAACACAGGAAGCCTTATGAAATATGCAGGCACAGCACCAGCAAGGGACAGGAGCCTCTGTTAGTCCTTTCAAACCTCACTGGAGAGGGGAAAGAGAGATTGGAGAGTGGGTAAAGATTTTTTTAAAGGCGCTTTACACACTGCAGATGCCCTAAAAACCTAGAGAAGTATAAGACCCCACACATTACATCTTAAATAATTTCAACACAGATTCAGTCACTTTTTCCTGTGACTGATGTCATCTAGTACTGGCATCATTTCCTTTTAATTACACGGCCTCAAGCAATTAAATACACCGAAGAGGATGAACTGCAAAAAGTCTTCTTGGCTATGCTGTTTTAGTCTATTTTAGGGGTTTTCTTTGTTTCATAATTAAGAGTATTTTCAAATCCTCAACTGGTATTGCCAAGTGGCCATTTGTTATGCAACTTGTTTACCCTTCTGGTCTACCAGTACAAAGATTGTAATTCATGAAATACAGCTTTTTCTATGAAGAGTTGTTTCTTAAGGGAAAACAAAGTCTGTGGTAGAAGTAATAAAGCATGACCATATGTAAAGGATTTCACAGTAAAAGAAAAGTTTGAAATGAAGATATTTCCAAGCTAACTGAATTTAACTTTTGTCTATCCTTTTAACTAGCAGAAAGAAAGTAAGGAGAAAAAAAAAATCAAAAAAACAACAACTCTTGAGAGCTATGGAATTAAGAGTAAGTTAAAGACTGAAGCTGCTTCTCTGCCTTGGCTTAAGCATGGAGAGAAAGCTCCCAGTGAGTCAAGGCATTTGGAGTCAATGGGAATGTGTCAGCCCTGTGGAAACTGCTGGCGAGCAGCTACCAGAAGACAGTCAGTCTCTCAGATACTTTTTCTATTTCCAATTTTGATTCTCCTCCCCTTTGAAACCCACACAAGATTCCTGCACCTTTTGAGATCAACAAACGTGAAAAAAGCGATTTTGGTATTACAGAGCTCGGAGTGGATACTACACATCACAACAGTACTCACCAAGGCAATTACATCTCACAAAATTTACTTCTTGTTTAGGTGACCTGGCTCACAGACAGGGTATTTCTCACCCTTCACTTATTTGATTAGGAGGTGCTGCATCTCTGGATTTCTGGACTGTCTCTCCCTATTTGAAATTTCATTTCAAATTTCCCCTGCGTCTCCCACACTTTCCAGACTACCAGTCGTTAAATGCAAAGCCAAATGCATGTCCAATCATACAGCTGCTATGGTGGTGGCATACAAACTTGCACTCAATTCACCACACAAATACTCAAGCTCCCAGCACATCAGCTCCTGCAACAGAATTTCCTCAAATCTCCCCAAGAGCTTCCTGCTGCTCAGAGACATCCACCAGCCATGGCAAGCTGTGGTTGGGACTTTTGACTTGTGTGGACAGTGATGAGGTCATTCCTTCTTCTGCTGGTTTGTTTGCCAGATTATGATTTGAGGACTTTTATTATTGGGCTGGGTTTTTTCCCAGTGGGAAAAAAGCTGCTCTAGCAGAGAGGCAGGAGATGAGGCTGCTGTCTTGCATCAAAGGTTTCACTTCCCGGCTTTATACAGATTTCCTTCACTACCACATGCAATCTGCTTGGCCTCAGTTACCCTCCCTACCCTGCAGAGATGGTGGGAAGAAAAAACGCATTAAGATTATGGCAGTCTCAGCTGCTACAGGAAAAAGGACTTGCTGAAAAGCTCAGTTAATAACCAACACCAGCAGGACGAGCACCTGTGACCTAAGAGGACACATCCATCCCCAACAGTACAAATTCAGCAACCAACAACAGTTTAACCACAGCAGCAGAGATAATAATTTCTCTGCTTCCTTCCCTGCTCAGGCCTCTGATATTTTCTTAACAGCCAAACTCCAGTGACCAAGCTTTTGCACTAATGAGATCCACACTGGAGCAGTGCCAGTGCCATTACACCTCCACCTGCCACCTTAACGCTGTGCCTGATAAAACAGTGCTTGAAGTTGTTCTGCAGAACTACAGAGTGCCTCTGGTACTGAGGAAAACTGCTTCCACTAGGAACAATTTCAACCAGATGACTTAGAAATTAAAGAACTGTAACAGTGACAGCAAAGCCAACAGTTAAATAAGGTTTTGGTAGCTTTTTGCTGAGACAAACAGAAGCTTCGTTGGATGATGTAACATGGTGTCTCCTTAGGCTGGCAAAAGAGCTACTGAAAGCACACAAAACATCAGCTCCTGGCTAATTCTTGTATCTCAGTAGCTGATTTTGACACTTCACGTTATGACTGATCAGCTCAGACAAGAATCTGTTTCTTACAAGGAGAAACTACTTCCGTTAAATTAACACAGCCAACAGCAGGGCAGGATAAATAACCCATCCCACCCCATCCTACCCCATCCTTCAAAGCAAGTGCATAAATACAGGCAAGTATTCTGTACTTTGAAGAAGTGATGACTCTGTATTTATCCACATCTTCAGGTAAAAAAAAAACTGCTCCCATAAATTTACAATCAAAATTCCTTCCTTTTAGTATGTACAGAAATAAAAGCTCACATTTGAACAGTAGTACAGACTATATATATTCAGTTTTTAAGGCTGATGATTAAAAAAGCTCAGGAAAGAGGCAGATTGCTCTAGCAATTATATAAAATGCAGCAGTCATTTAATTCTGCAGCAACAAGATTTTATTTGGGTAAAGTCTTTCAGGATATAGAGAATTTTCACATACAATGACAATTTATGAGTTATTTTGATAGCTTATGTTTCCATTCCATTTTCTCTAATTCTTCACCTAAAACAATTTTATGTTGTTAAGATTTCTTTTTAAATGTGATTTTCTTTGAAAGCTTTGCTAAAACCTTCTGATTAACTTTGGCAGCAAATGTAATAAAATCATTTGTCTGTCTTTTACACCTCCATACATCAAAAAACCTACTGAAAAAGTCAAGAAACAAAAATTACAAATCTGGGCTTGTTTTTACGTCAGCTTTAACAGAATTACAGTCACTCCTTTCACCCTGGCCACTGATGGACTTCATCTGAAGTCTCCTGGGGACCAAATGAAATTTTGAGCACTTGGGGCAAGAAAGAGGGGAGAGCCTTCAAGTGCAGAAGGGAAGCAGAGGAGGTTCAAGGGAGGCAGAGAGGCTCCTGAGTCAATTAACCCTTCCTGAATCCACCTGAGCTGTCCCCAAGGAGCAGCTGTGCTCCCAGGGATGTGCAACACTTCTTGCATCGCAGGGACAAATGAAAGATGCTCGGAGCTGGAAGTAAAGGACGAGATTTTGGCTAACAACTGTTTGCAGGAGATTCCTTGCAGAGCACTTTCTAAGTGCCCGGGGCTGGGTGTTGGAACAAGGGCTGGTCTCACACACACTGTGCCTTGTTCATGGCTAATCCCAGCGAGGTCAAATAACACTCTGAGTCACCAGAGCCATCGCCACGGCAACTGCGAATATACAGAGTAAACACATGATTACAGAGTCACTGTGTGTCCAGGAAGGAGGAGGAGGAGGAGGAAGAGCTGCATTGAAGTAAGTCATTCTTCCACTGAAATCAGTGTAGTCAGTGCTGAAACAACACTGGACAAATGCAGAGGATGTGAAAAATATTAGGCTTTTCCCACTTTTTGCTTTGCCTTTCCCCAGCACCCCCTTCAGCACTGAAGTGTTTTTTTTCTCAAGTAGTCTCACCAAAACGAGGTATGAGCACAGATGAGAGTGTTATCCACATGGCTGCTTTACTCTGAGATGTCACCTTTTCCTTGCACCACAGCCCTGGACAGTGCAGGAATGAGACCACCCTTCTGAAAGGTCCCTTAAAACTTTGTCTGAAACAAGCTGCATTTTGGGACAGCACACATCCCAGTCTAGCATCACAGGCCACAAGATCATGACTATACTGGGTAAAAAACAAACCAACAAAACAATCCATTATTGCTAAAGGAACAATTAAGAGAAATTCCCTCTTTTCCTTTCGAATCAGTGAACGGAGTCAGATTTCCCACTAACAGCAACAAAACGAGCTGCAGGGAGCCCTCCCCAGTGACTCAGTTTTATCTGGGGCTGGCAGGACAGGCAGTGCCCCGAGCATCATTCTGGTACCACCTGGCAGCCAGCGCCCTGGCCACATCCAGCACTGCTCCGAGGACAACAGCGACAGGAAAGCATCGTTCCTGCCCGGAAATCCCATCCAGCACGCTGGTTCCCACATGGGCTGAAGGGAACACTGAAGCTTTTCAGTTCCTTTCTTGGCAGAGCAGCCACGGCCCGAGGGAGAGGTGAAGTCATTGCGAGCAGGGCTGGCAGAGCCCCACGCCCACCACACAAAAGCAGGGAAGGAGTCACCCCCTCTTCCTCTTCTGGGAGAAAACAAGCACTAATCTAATTGATTGCACGGGGCTCCAGTCATCAGGAGCCATAAAAAGATTTCTCTTCCCAAGCCAACTGAACAACATGAACAGCACAAAAAGAGGAGGAAATGAAAAAAAACTGAGTGGCCAACTTTTAGCCACTCATTCCCAAGAGAAAAAAAAAAAAATCAAATTTTAGTCCACGTGCATCTCTCACAAAACAATACTTAGGAGGTAGATGAAAAGACAAACCCAAGAAAAACACTTGATGGCCTGAGTTACACTGTGTGTAGTGAAAATGTCAGGCGTTCTTCTCACACTGGTAGCAATGTGCTGCGTAGCAACAAGTCAGACTGAAAGGTTAATGGTGAGGACTGCAGCCTGGAACACACTCATTCCCACGGTCCTGAAGTCACCAAAGGGAAATGCTGATCCGTTTTGTTTTGTTGGCAGCACAAAGGACAAAAACAGTGGTGGGCTTTCATGTGGAAACCCACCTCATCTGAACCAGCCAGGGAGAGATGGCACCAAGCAGCACATCACCTGCACTGCAAGAACAGAAATGCTGTGTGGGGTCTGAGCTGAACAGGATTTAGGGGAAAGGGCTGTATTTCACCAGGAAGACAGCAATGAACCTCATAGAGTCAAGCAGATCCTAAGTGCAGCTAACACTTACTGGGCTGGACACCATTTGGGCAATAGCACCTCTAAAATAGCACGTGTCTTCCACCATCTTTCTTGTATTTAAAAGCTTTTTACTACATCTAAAAGTAACTGTAAATTTTCTACAAGAGATCTCATAGTTACATATTAAACAACTGCAATCTCAGTGTCATACAGGTCTAGCGAAATCAAGAAAGAGGTTTTAAAAAGGCAAAAGCAGTCATACAAACCACGTGTTCTACTCCTTGCAAATGTGTAAATGAGGAAAAAGACAACCAAGAAAACAGCATTACATTCCAGTCCACTTGTAGTAACCAAATTCCACAGACTGATACACTGACGTGCAAAGAAAGGCGATTGTTTACCAGGAGAAATTGTCTCCAGACTCCCAGGATTAATCTTTCTCGTGCTTGTGCAGTGTTGGACAGTTGATCCAGTGAAGACCAAATAAAAAACTACATCATCTTCAACTTTATCTTCCTCAGTCAGCTGCACTGTAATAACAGAGTCACCCTAGGAAAAAGGACAAGAAACAAGGTTAGCTTTACATGACCAAGAACTGCATTATCTAAAATAAAGCTACTCTTCCTACAAGGTTCACACTCTCCATTCATACACTCCTTTCACAAGACTCAGATATGCAAGTCAACCTTAGCACGAAAGCCAGCCAACATCGAGGAAATATGTTGAACGCAGCTCTAGGAAGAGACATGTAGAAATCTCCAGGGATTCAAAACAACAAGTTAATATGGCGAAATCACACCAAATCTAACAAATGTGCACACCCCACATTTATACAGACATCTCCCATCATATACGCATTGGTAAAACAACAGAAATGAGACAGTGGCCTAAAATTATCTCTGTCTTCACAAATTTGAAAAAATTCCCTAATTCTTGCTTGAGTGTTCACATTTTCCCTGTCCAATCTAGCACTGCATCTATAGTTCCAACTTGATCACTGAACACATCTCTAATCCACAATCCATAAACACACAAGATACCAAAGTCTCATATCCACTGAGATTTTTGTTCCCCCTTCCTTACAAAGAAACAGTAACTATGGTGGTACAGACAGTGGTAGCTCTTCTCACTCATCTATAAGTTCATGCCTTGGTGAAAAGCTCTGTGTGTTAGCAAAAACAGCCATTCTTCAAGCCTTGAGAAAAAACCTCTCACGATCTGTTGGTTGAACTCTCCTGCTTAGTATTATGGAGGTTTTATTTCAGTATCTCAGCATATTTTATCATTCAGCTCATCTTTGCTCTCAGGAAAAATCGTATTTATAAGGGGCGCACGCAGTTATCACAGTTAACCCAGCAAAGGGTACAGTAAATACACCTGAAATTCCTACATCTGCACGGAAAAGAACAGGGGCAATATGATCCAACTTCAGTTTTCCATGGGGAAGGGAAAGCAAGGAAAGAGGATGGCTTACAGTTAATGCAGGACTAAGTGAAGCATTTTCATTTGATGAAAAAATCAAAGATTCATTTAGGTTGGAAAAGACCTCCAAGATCATCAGGTCCAACTGTTAACCCAGCATTGTCAAGCCCATCACTAAACCATGTCCTCAAGTGCCACATCTACACATCTTTTAAATGCCTCTGGGGTCTCCCCATACTTTGTTTATCAGCCTGAAAAAATTACATAAACTACGAGACACTGAGAACAACAGTCTGTGATGTGACCTTCTGCCCCTTTTCTATCAAGATCAGAACCAGGTGGATGCCCCAGTTTTATGCTGCAGCTGTGGCTGCCAGCTCCCTGCCACCACCTCACTGAGTATATGGTTACAGCTGCAAATCTGGAAAAGATTTTATTATTATTGCAGATTATGTAATTCTGATTTGCATATTCAAAAGAATACACGTAATTTCCTTTAAAACCTCCCCCTTAAGATCACTGAGTTCATCCCTTCTCTTTGTCAAATACAACTATTGCAGAAAATTCCCAGACTTCCAGGCCCTCCTGTACATCCGTCCCACGTTAGCATCGCTTCCCACGCTCTGCCTCACGTCCCCCTCTTTTCTCCCTCAGCTCCTTTTACACTTCCTCCTCCAAGTTTATGTCCAGTTCTCCCCTGATCCAGCCCATCTGGCACCTCTTGCCAGGGGCAGGACTGCACCTTGTTTTATAGAAACAGGATTTTGCAGGGCAAGTACACAACCAGCCGCTGGTCTTAAAATCAAATATGTGGGTCAGTGCTGTAACACAGGCAAGAAAACCAGAAATTAAAAGATAAACAAACCAAAACAAAAGAAAAAAACACAGCAGGGAGTCTATTTTGCATTTTCAGAGGTTGTAGAGTTACAAATGTAAATTTTAAGAAGGTCTCACGCGATAATATCAGACCAGACTTCCAGCTGGGGAGGAAGGAACCATGTAGCAAAAGTCTATCTTGTATAGAGGCAGTGTTAAAATAAAAACAGGTGCAAAAAGAAATAAATCAAGCTTTAAATTCAAGCATGACCAGTTCACATGCTGAGATGAAAACTAAATATTCCATTTCAAGCAAAAATATTAGGAATATTTTATCTGGATCCAGATTTGAGCTGATGTTCAAAAAAACAAAAGTTCAAGTTTTAACCTACAAACCTTTTGTGTTTTGGTTTTTATATCTGTCTTTGTTCAAACTGTTTCTCCCTTAAGGCAAGAACATACACAGTACTTAAACAGATTTAAAATGCAGGTGACACTTCAGAACACTCACCAACAGCACTGAGTGTTTAACATGGTATCTATTAAAAGAGATTTTTCTTTTATTTAACTCAGAACTCAAGTACAGTGAGTCTAATTTTTGTGAAATCAAAGCAAATTGACATAGGGTTTTCGTGGGAAGACACCTGTCTATCCATGCAAACTACTCAAGATTTCTAGGAAAATCAATTTAATTTGCATCAATATTGCAAATGACAGTTTGTATATTTTGTTATTTACAAAAAACCTAGTAAATACACATAAGAAACCTCAACACCAGAGGTTCCACATAACCTAAAATCTAAGCTGGAACTCAGACATACAGCTGAACTTCTTATTTAGATACCTGACCTAATTTTGAAGGTGGAAGGTGGTCAGACCAGTGACCTCCGGCAGATCTTTCCAACCAACTTGTTCCACTCCTTAGATTTTAATCCAGTTCATTTCAGTTACTGTTTAAGCCTAGGGGGAGCGCAAATTATCATCAGCTGGTATCAATTGAAAAGGCTCTTCAGCTGTGTCCAAGCAGCACTTCATGGTGGGAGGATCTCTACCACCCTGATCCCACCTCTTCTAGAGGACCCTTCAGCAAAGACTGTGGAACACTGAGCATCTTATTTATTGGATTTTTTTACTTTAACTTTTAAGTTGTCTCCAAATACCTTTGGTAAGAGTGATAATGTGTCACTTAACTGCTGTGTGCTTCAGTTTATTTACAGGTGTCACCTGAGCTAACCCACTCGCTGTGCCTGGTACAGGTCACTGGGCTGATGTGATCCCAGATCCCAGAAGAAAAAAGACTCTCTTTCTTCAACACACCTCTCTACCTCCCAGTTACTGACAATTTCATTGTTCACTGCCAATTCTAATTTGATTTTTAAGTTATTCAAACAATGTATTTATTTGGAAAGGAAATAACGCACAGAACAAATCCCTCTCTTTCCAAGACTTTTGGAGTTAAAGAAAATCAGTTACAAATTCAGCCAAACTCCTCCAACCCACATAGAAGACTTTCCAACAGCCCTATTGCATTCAGCCTCCAAAAACATTTTAATTGAAATATGTTTACCTTTATTCATTTAATATTGTCCAAAAAATGTCATCTGCTCAGTATCACTGCCACACAAGGTGGTTATTATAACCCTTCTTTCATCCCAAATGGCTAGAAATGGGAGGCCAGCCTGCCAATAACCCTTTGGTGAAAGTCCAGACAGATCAAAGCCATTCTCTGGAATGCTCCAACAAATAAGAATAATTTAATTTCAAAACTAGTTTGGATCGACTAATATTTACTTGGCTTAAAGCCCATTGGAAATGAAAACATTCCATCTTGGTCCATTCATGAAAGAGGCCACCCTGTCCCTTGTTTGGATCTGAAAAATCCCTGGTCTCAGATGTAACGGGATGTAAAGAAGGTGGATGTGGCTCCTTCCTCTACACATATTCCCTTTTCCAAACTGAAGGGAGAAAGCAGGTCTGCCTCACCACGGGACAGGTGCACTGGAAAAGCCAAGCCTGACCTTGAACCTTAAACTAGAAAACAATTTATAAAGGGATTTTAGAGTGGCCCATCTCTGAAGTTTTGGCTTAGTAGGGCAGCAGAAATACAATTATCTCTAAAAAGGCCAAAATGCTGTTATTAGAAATAAACCCCAAAACTATCTAGACAAGGCACCTGTTTGTCAGCATAATTTGCTGGCATTAGCACAACTCCACCTTTTTAGGTATCAGTTTTTCCAACACTGCAGTTAAATGAGTGTGGATTGTGCGTAGGCAAAGCACAAACAACTCTGAGCAAGCCTGCTAAAATGGACTATTTACCTTCAAAGACTTTTTTTTAATAGATGACCTCAGCAATATTTGGAAGTGATAGTGAAGTGAACAAAACCTTTAAGCTCAAAAGAATTAAGATCACTTATGTTATCACTTCAAAAATACTACCCACCTTCCAAAAAGAAATAATTGTTGTAAGCATGTAAAGACATCTTTCTTTTCCACTTGAGGCTCTGGAAATCTGTCTGGTTTGGGGGAATTGGTCATCATTTGGGACCATGAAAAACAGCCCTGGCAAACGCAGAATTCCAGACTTCAAGATGAAAACTACGAGATTAGCTGGCAGTAGCGAAGGTTCCCCGAAGGATTATAGCTCTACCAGAAACAGGTACACTTGTCAACAATGGACTAAAAAAGGGAAAAAAATATTCCTAACATGATGGTCAACAAATGTTCACATTTCTGAAAACGAACAAGAAATTAAAAAAAAAAAAACAAAAAACAAAAACCACAAAAAAAGGCAAGCTGTATTTTTGTAGCTGAAACATGGGATTTCTAAGCTGGTTTCCCCGCCATGGTTCATACTGGGAATTCTAAAGAACATTACTTAAGCCACTAACCACCCACTCTGACCTCCACACACAGAATCTAAAAATACTTACGAAAATGAAGTGTGCATTAGATGGCAATAATGCAGCACTCAAGTGTTACTTTAGCATTCTGCTTTTAATGAGAACACACCAACAACCAGTAATCATTAATTTGTTCTACCCAGAAAAGCAAAATGCAAAAATTGCTGCTGACCATTGACAGCCAACTGTGGCTGTTTTCTCATGCAGCAAAAACCTACTGCATGGGTTAGATGGGTTAGAGATTCACATGAGGGTAAGAAACCTTCCACTCAATGTTTCCTTCTAAGAGTTGTTGCAGATTTTGGGGCTGTGATGTTTTATTGAAGAGGCTGGATTAGATGAGTAAATGTAACCTGCCCCTCTAAACAAGTTTTGTTTTGTTCCCGTTACTCATAACATGAATCAGGCCCTTGTTGAGTCACTGCTTTATTGCATTTCTGCTTCTTCCCCTTTGGGAAGCCCTAAACAGCTCCCAGGAGAGCTTCACTGTACCCAGCACAGCATAAAATCACAGCTGTGGTTTCTTCCTCCTCCTCCTTCACTTCAGGCTCATTAGTACCTTTATTTATTCATTTTTTAGATGGAGTTGGACTTGCTGTTACCCCAGCTACTGCTTGACACAGAGTACACAGGATTGGGCTGTAATTCCAGCACAAGGCAAGTCCTTTCACATCCCTGTGCTTTGAGTTTCCCCATCAATGAAATGGGAATCGTGGTTCAAACACACCGAGTAATTTTCATCCAAATGGTTTTTAAAGGAACAGCTGGCTTTTCAATCACATGACATTTTCTTTGGAAAGTGTGCAGCACCTACAATAAGCTAGACAAAATCAAACGCAAAGTTGAGACCATTACACCTCAAACTGAGAACTGCAGAGGAGTCTGAAAGCAGCTGGAGCATGGCAAAGGCAACTGGAAGGCACCTTTATAAAACATAGCAGAAATCATCATGTAAGGAAAAAAGGACATTATAATTGTTTAGATGCTCGTTGATCCATGACCATCTACCTCTGGCAGTACACAACAAGATCAGCAGCTAAACTTTTGCTCCCAGACAGTTCCCATATCTCAGCTGAGTACCCTGGAAGATCCCTCCCATCTAAGTTTACTTTGGGTTGGTGCAAACTTGTGCTTAAACCCCCGGAGAATGACATCTGGAAAGGACACATGGACATCTCCACGCAGAACAAAACCAGGCGCAGCCACACAGGCTCCTGACTGCAAAAGGAAGTGGGAGTTTGGGCAACTATTTTTAGAGCAAACATGACAGTGCTCTCATCTCCTGGAATAACCCTTTTGATTGAGAAAGGCTTAGATCCCAGTTCTTCCAGGTCTGAGTAAGTGTTCCAGCCAGTCAGCTGTGACGCAGCACTATCACTGCTGCCTCAGAAAACCGCAGGATGCTCTTCTTCCACGGCAAGAAAATAACCAATATCCAGCAAACTCTTCCAGGCTACTATTCCCAGGTTGACAAATGAACAGCTCACCCTTGAGGGGCAGAATCTGGGGATGGGTCCTCCAAAACACCCAGCTGAGACCCCTTCCATCTCTGCCCTGGCACGGGGTGAGTCTGTCAGTGGATCTCAGTGCTGCAGCCTGAAACATCCATCCCCTTTTCCAGATGTGGCCATTTAGCCTGCAAGCTCCCAGCACACGGATAGAAAAGGAAGGGACCATGGGAGGAGGTCAGAGGTATCTGTTACAGCGAGATAACAGCAATCATTACAGACATCCTCAATTTCACCACTATGGATTGACTCAGAGGAGCACTTAGGGGTGGGGTGGGGGGGGAAATCACATCAAACACAGTTTATTCCGCAGAACTCCAGGCCCCAGGAGCAAAGGTAGGGCTGTGAAATCTGTCTGAACATGAGCAGCTCTAGAAATCCCTCCTCGCCTGGAGATATCCCCCATGATAAAGGCAGTGACCTGGGTCAGGAGTGTGGAGAAAGATGGATGTCATTGGGGTGGAGTGTTGCAACCTCCTGCAGATAAAACCTTCAGGGAAAGACTCCAGAAATAAATAGAATGGCAAGCTGCCAAGTTTTGGGGCAGATTGTGTCCATTTTCATAGTGAATGACTTCAAACTCCTTGATCTTAAAGCATGAAGCAGAGAAGTTTTCCCAATTAAAAAAAAAAAAAAAAAAAAACCACCCACAGAAAAGAAGACAACAAGAATGACTCCCATGGTTTAAATTAAATAAACAAATTTAAAAAAAAAAAAAAATCTACCTCCGGATCTAACCTTATTTCCTTTTTAAATTAACAGCAGTGCTATTACTTCTACCAGTGCAAGGTTTCAGGTTAACAGCACAGATACTGAGCACCTCTGTGATGAGAAAGCCAGATTTTGCAAAGCACTCTCTCATTCTTCAGAAAATACAATCACAGACCATTCTGTCTTGCCCGCAGGCCACCAAAAGAGCAGAATGATGGTACACGTTTTTCTGCCAGCCCACAGAGCAAATCAAGGTGATACCTTCCATATTTCATTAACACTGCACTGAGCCAAGTGATCTCCTGTTCCAGTGCTAGCCACAAAGCCATGACTGAAACACTGACATAGTGACAAAATAACTTTCTTCTCTCCACCACTTTCTTCCCTCAAAGGTGAAAAAGAATTTGGTCCAAAAATAAGATTAGCTTAGCATATTGATGGATAAAATGTTGACACAAGTAGGGATGCAGAGTCAAAAGACCATTTATTCAAGACTCTTTGGGCAAAAAGAATCTGTGGGAAAACAAGGACGTTTATGATAGATAGCCCTGAGCTGTCGCCTCCAGGTCCAAGCTGGCTCTCATGGATCCATCCTGAGTGTGACCTGTGCTAAAAAACATGGCATGGACACCCTCAACTTGCCTGTCTGCAGAGCCAACATTGTTAGGGCTGATTTATTAACACCATCTCACAGCCACAACCACATCCCCAGCCAGCCTGGGTGTCTAATCCTGCAGCAGGATTTGTTTGCAAAGAGATAAAAGGTTTGAGGAGAGCAAGGGGTGGATTTCCTACTCTGAACCAGTGCAAGCAGCACAAACTCCTGTGGAAACAGGTATGCTTCAAGAAATCCATTATTAGTGGCCCAGATCCTTTGCCAGAGCATGTCTCTGTCAGTCTCCAAATCAATCATCTCAAAGATGAGTCTTTATTGAGTGTCAAGATGCTATTATAACTATTACACACATATTAATCCATGCAGCTCAAAGGAGATCTCTACAGACTGCCAGCAGAAATCCATCAAAGTAACAGGATCTCATCAGTGCTGAAAGAGACACATGATTTATCTTCATGCAGAGATCTTCCTGACGTGCCACTTTGCTACCCAGAGCCAGGCAGGTTATTAGATTGGGCTGTTAATAGCTAATTTAGCTGCATCACTGCCTTAGCACGGGGCTCCACGTGCTCTGCAGCACTCGCTCAGAGCATGTGTGGTGCATCAGCTCAGTGCCAGCCTGTGCTGCACACAGACAGCCCTCACAAAACCAAATAGCCAAGGCCATTTCTAGTAATTTTTAGAACACAGAAAAACATGATAAAATTAACAGTAAAATTAGCAGCAAAGTCAAACTTAAGGAGAAAAACAGGAAGGATAAGCAAAGTGCCATTCACCCTTTTGTACTAAATGTAAACACCCAGGGGAAAACTGCGATGGGAACTTTATTGTTTTGGTGAATTTGGCAGTACAGTGAAGAAACTGATTTAATTTTCATTATTCAGGCAGTTTAGTGTTAGCCAGGCTATCCACTTAAAGAATCGTGCACTTTCTGGCCTGTACTGTCTGAATAAGCAAGTAGTGACAGTAACCCCAAGCCCCTTCCACCACAAGCCCTGTACAGCTCTGGTATAGAGGAAGAGAAGTTGTGAGGTACACAAAAGCAGTACCACATTGGGGTTAACCTTTAAATTATGCAAGTCTCCATGCAATGTCACAATGAACATGAAGACAAGACAAAAGACGGGGAAATTTCTTTGTTGTAGAATGTCCCCTCCAGTACCATCCAGTTTCCACAACAAGTACTGATCTTACTTTTAGGCTTTTTTCCGAAATTCTGGAAGCTACTTCAATCACTTCCTAGAAAACACACCCAAATTGATGTGAGTATCTTGCTCTGGCCTCATCCTAAAGCCTCTTCTGTTCTTCATTACACTTACGAGAACCAAACCAGGTAATTCTATAACCAGCTGCTTGAGTGATTGATAGGATTTCCTACTAATTGCCCATCTAGCAATAACAAAATTGCAGTGCTTAGGAGCAATAGCAGGCAGTCTGAATGTGTGCAGTGACTAAGAGAAATCCAGCTACTCTCTTGGCACCAGAGAGATGCAGAGAGTCACAATTCCTGGAAGATAAAGTACATATGATGACATATTATTAGAAGCAATCTCCTACCACTGGAATATTTTCACAAATAGCCTTGAGGTGTCTTAAAGAAAAAAAAAAAAAAAGAAAAAAAAAATCAGGTTTGAACACTAAGAGCCAAAAGCAGAAGAGAGCCAAAGGATGGCTTTTTCCTGGTACTTCAGCCTCCTCTACAGTACAGCAAAACCTTCAGAGAGAAAGAGCTCAGTGTGTTCCAGAGCACTCATTTTCCTGCCAGCTGCAAAATATCCTCGCCAGTCTTTAAATTTTTCACAGCTACAGTACTTAGAGCTACTGCAATGAGTGAGGCACTTTTTAAAGTGACATTTTTGCCATTAGAGAACAGAAACCATTATAACCATTACCTTACTGAAGAAGTAACCGCCCCCAACAACTGGAGACAGATGAAACTTTTCTAATGTTTAAAAGAAACACTTTGAAACATCAATACAAACACGGGCAACCCTGAAAATGTGTTCTGCGACAGAACTGCCACTTGATGGCACTGCACAGCATCGAGCTAGTGATTCACAGTTACTTTATTTTCTACTTAAACACAATAAGGAATTGTTTTACTGAGCCAGGCAGAGGACAAGCACTTGCAGGGATACCACATCCAGCACAGCCTTTGGAAGCAATGGGCAGCACTGCAGGCAGAGTGCAAAACTTGTGAAATTTTGGCTTCATGAAATCAACATCTTCATGAGCACTGCTCTCACATCAGCTGTGCTGTCACAACTGCCTCCAGCCGAACAAAATGACTGTCAGCACTTTGTTACAGGAAATACAGCAGGGACATGTATCCTGATGAGTAACATGGGAAATGTGTTTGGTCATTCTAAAGGTAACACAAGAATATTTGTGAACTCTCTATAAGAATACATCCCACAGTGGAAGAGTAGTTGAAGAGTATTTTCCTTCTCTTAAACCCAAGTGCAGATCTCCATTGCTTTTTCCTCCTGACAGGAGAGGAGGCAACACTGTCAACGATGCTGGGCATGGGACACCATCTCTTAGGGTCTGTCCAGGCACTCCCAGCTCATCAGCTACCACAAGAAATAATGAATCCCAAACACAGAGCCCAAGACATGCACATTATTTCACCCAATTTTAATGTAACTCTTAGTGTGGTAATCTAAGGATTCCTTCTGCAGTTTCAGAAAACAAGAAGAAGCAATCTGACAGCTCCCCAAAAGCAGATCATTGTCTCTGCTTTCCCACCCCTACCAGCTGTACCAGCTCTGGCATCTTCTGCAAGACATATTACAGTTCACACGTAATGCTGCAAAGTAGTGCTGAGTTAAGGGCAGAATTTCAGAGAAGTGCTCCAGACTTCAAGCCAGACTGTTTATTGTTTACCAGCACTTTCACACCCACAAAACAGGATCACAGAAGAAAAGTTCAAATAGATAATGAAGGGAGGAGGGCTTTGAACCCAAATCCAGCACTTTTAGTTTCAGACAATATGGAAGAGGGGTTGAGAAAAGCCCTGTGAGCTGCAATTTAAGCAGCAGCTTAGCCTGGAGGAAGATGCTGCTGATGGTCTGGCAGCCTTGTCCAACTTCTCCAGGCAAAGGTGCCATCAGTAAATGCAGAAAAGTGACCATTTCACAAACAGCCCTATGCTAACATCACACAGATCTCATGAGCTAGAGGAAGTTTCTCTTAAGAGGAGCAAGCCAAGCAATCAGCCTCATAATGACCAGACTGCAAAAGGCTGCACTGAGGTAAGACAGAACCCAGAAGCAGCAGGGAGCTTGCCAGGGGATGGTGCTGAGCTCAGGTGGCAGATGCCAGACACCCATTTCCACAGAAGGGATGGCTTCTTGCATGATGCAGACTGGAGTTTGGGAAGTGGAGGATGAAAAGAATCTAAATCAAAGACGTGAGTGACAAAAACTTAAAAGATGAGGTCAAGCACAGTTTAGTGGGGAAAGTATTTTGCCTGGAGAATTAAAGCAGAGCCAGACAAGCTGCAATATGCTCCTCTCAAAAAAAAAAGTTTATTCAGGCGCCCCAGCTGACTTTCTTAAAACCAACCAAGCAGCAGGTTCTTCCACAAGCGATGCAAGCAAACACTTTATTTGTAAAAGGTGCTCAGAGGCCTTCACTCATTCATTACTCAAAGATATTTTGAAGGTGGGGCAGAAAACTAGCTTGTCATTAAGAAGAAATCAAGTACCCAACAAATAAAAGACAAGAGGTTTATCAGATCCTCTCACCACAGAGCTTAACTAAACATCAAGGCTGGCTGTCCTCTTGTCTAAGGACCTTGAGAGAAACAAAGACAAGACTTCTGTACAGTCACTTTCGTGAGAAATTCCCACATCAAAAGTATGTGTGGTATGTTCTACTTTTTCTGCTGGACTGACCTCAGATATTCAGGCATCTCAGTGGCCTTTGTCACCATAGATGCCACTAAGCAAACAAATTCTGCTTTAGTAGAAGAGTAACTTAACCACAGCTGCCAACCTCATGACAGCATCTTACTGCAGAACCATAAAGGTATTTCATTTTGTCCTTTTGTCCCCTTGGTAGAGACTTCTAAAGAACATTAATTGTCCAGCACACAACAGTGCACAAGTGACACCTGAGATGATTTCAGCCATTGTACGAAGCCGGATTTGAGGCACACACAGGTACAACACCTCACTGCACTCAGGGACACGGGGAGCCACGGCACTTGGGACAGACACTGCTGCCACAAGCCTCTATATTGGGAACTTTTTTCTTCAAACCTTTCATATTAACTCAAGAGAGGGGAGGGGATATTAAAACATGAACATCAGAGGGTATTACAATTGTTTTTCTCAGGAATACACAGTGCACTTCAGGAGGCCATCATTCTATATGAATATGTAAGTGGGAGGAAAATATTACAAGCACCATCCTTTTCTTCAATTTTAGATTAAAGCAGGACACACTGGGAAATTTACAGGAGTAGTTCATTCATTAACACAAGAGGACCTACTGTACCCAAACCCAGGTTGTATTAAGAGAGGGTCAATGCATTCTTTCTGAGGCTTTTGAAGTTCATACTTCATTAAGTTGCATGACATTTTGCCTTGGAAGTGGGAGCTCTCATCTCTATCAAAAAGTCTCCTTGAGAAACTCTGCAGGTTACACAGCTCCTAAGTGGCAGTTTAGACAAGAGACTCCATCCACAGACCTGATTAAAGACCAAAGTCAATGGCAGCATTTTTATCAATTAAGTGTTTGCCCTCTCATGCAATCACCAGTTATGACACATTTGGGTTTGTCACTCGAAATAACGTGGGCACACCTTAGACAAACCATGCAGAGGAGGAGTGCTGTGATTTAAAACAAGTTTGTTCCTTTTAATCTAAAAGGAAAAAGGAAAAAAAGTTTGCAGCAATACATCATGCTTCTCCAACTGGTAATCTTTTCCATTTCACACCCACTGATCATTATCACCATGAAAAAACATTCCCGTCTTAAAGGCAGATCTAAGGTTGTAACCTTGGTTGCAATCAAGAGTAGATGAGCTTAATGTTTCCCAATGCATTCCCTGCATGTCACCCCAGTGCTTTTCCAAAACGTTCATACCTAATATTGCTCTCAGGTCATTTTTCTTAAAAAAACCCCAAACCAACACTGATTTCAGAGATGTGACTGGGTTAAAAAAATGATCAATAATTCTACAAAGACCCCACAGCCAGCAGAGGCTGAAATCAGAAGCCACGCACATCACTTCTGAAGGGAGATTTTCAGGACACTCTATGCAGCTGAAGACATGACCTTGATCATTCCTTCACGTGTAGTCAATATTTCTTAAAGTTTGGGTAGAAATAAGGACATGGCTTGCAAGCATTGATCCTTTTGTAATTAAATCTCCTGCTGAATAATCCCAATTAATGATAATGTTTTTTAAAAAAATCAACACTTCATGTTTGCAAAGTGCTCTCCCATGGATGTTGGAAACAGTGGAGTTTAATCTAAGTGACTAATGCAAACAATTTCATCTATAAACAGAGAGTTAATGAATCACAACAATAAAAAGGTCACCTAATAATAAACCTCCATTGTTTAAAGCATTGTTAATCCTTTTTTTCCATCCTCCTAGATGATCTGGATAGCCCAATATATCAGTGACAAGAGCTAGGAAGTGCCTTACAAAAAACCTTTGACTTTTGGTGATAGTGAGATACAACTTTTATGAAAGATGATGATTGGTGAGGTCATTGCAAGCACTTAAGAAGAACAAACAAAACTGAAGTACATGACTTCCCACCTCTCATCCTCCTGTTCCACCCCAGCCCTTCCAGCAAACAGAACAGCTTGGTCCTTCAGCTTTGAGACCCTGGGCTTGCTGAGCACAAAGACCCAGGCAGACCACAAAAAAGGTTTGAAACACTGTCCTTCATCCACTACACTGTGCCCGATAAGAATTCTTGTATCAACAGGACAGCATTGAAATACAAGAAGGATGTGAGGAAAGTTAGTTTTGGATTTAATCCAGTGTCTGTACATCAATAAAGATGTTCCCAACTGCAGCCTGAGGGAGATAACCACAGGACTGCCCAGCCACATGGACTTTTTTTTGCCGCTGAAGAAATTAATGCATCTTAAGGAAGTGGGTTTGAACATTTTCATTTCAAATTCACCCCACAGTATGCAGCCATAAGCTCTGCTAAGTCCCACCAGCCTTTCTAAATGCAATTCCATGCTGACAGTGGTAGGGGTGTGGGAGCTGCTTGCCCTCCAGCCCACGTGAGCACCGGCATCGCGCTATCGCACCCGAGCTAAATTGGGGAACACTTCCCTGCCCTATCTCTCCTGGCTCCAGCTCCTCTGCCCCATGACTGCACCGCCACGAGCAGCTCCCAGCTCCAGGGCCAGGAGAGCTCCTTAAACAGCTTGTTAGTGGAGATAACAACAGCTCTGGGTGACACATTCGATGCTCCTGGGGGACCTGGCTCCTGGGGGACAGGAGCCAGCTGTTTGCAGAGCAAAGGCTGAGCAGCTGTCCCAGCCCAAACCCAGTTCCTGGCAACCTCATCAACAAGAGAACAACCAGGCAAGGCTTAAATGAGACACTGAATCACAAAAACACGATACTCATTATTATAGGATGTGTTTTCCACCTCACTTCTTAATCTTCGCACTTACAAGGACCAAAAATCTCATCATTACAGGCCGTGACCTCTCAGTGGTCACAAGCTCTGCAGAGACAGGACAGATGATTTTTACAGAAGAGGTAAACAGAAGTTCAAGCAGCCAAAAGAAAGTACCAAGGAGGATACAGCAGGTGGTCTTCCTTCTTTTTATGCACACTGATTTGAGTAACACAAGAATCTCTATCTATTGGTGTGTACATGCAAGCATCATCTTTTCCATCACCCAAAAAACTCTGGCCCCAAGTACACTGGACATCTCAGGTACCCAAACTCCTTTTCTTAATTATGAAGTATTAATCTGGGCAATCTGGTAATTATCAGATAGGATAAAATATTGTCTAGCTCTCTAATTGGCTTCCAGGAACTGAACTGGAGACATCATTTTTTACTTTCTCCTCCTAAAAGGAGCTCAGTAATGCTGCTGATGAAAACAACTATCTAATGGATCTTTCAGGATGCAACTCATGATTTAGTAAAATAATAAACAAAATTGCATAATCCTTACTCTAAGATATTAGCTTAAAAGAGGAAGAGTGTAAAGGATGCAAAGGTGTCAGAAACAAAGGGTCAAGTGTGGGAGAAGCATATTTTCCTGAGAGTAGACAAAGACAGGGGAATCCTCTGACATGTCAGTATTGCCTGTTGTTTCCAGTCATTTACAGAGATGAAATTCCTTATGGAGGAATTCACAGGATACTGTTCTCAGTTACTTGAAAACAAGATCTAGGAGCCTGCATGTGAAAAATGGAGTTGCCATCACTTTGAAGGAGGAATGTGGTGAAGTTTATTTGCCTCCCAACAGCCAGACCACAAGATCGCTGTGTCTGCCTTTAGAAAAATAGAAATACCAGGAAGATACCCTTTTCTTTGTGTTCTGCTGGCACCTAACAACGCTCAGATGTCAATTAGCAACACATGGAAAACAATATTGATGGATCTTAAAATGTACAAAGCATTTATACTGAGAGCAAACAGAGAGACTAAATCTTGACCTTTCAAACTTCCTTAAGCTACCACAATTTGTTTGTTTTGAAATGCAGCTGATTTGTGTATATACCTGTCCAGGGGAGGAGGAGAGAAAAGGGAGACACTGATGTATTAATAATGTAACTTTGCATTGCAAAGAAACACCATACCAAGTGCCATATAATCATTATTTTACACCAGGCTACATTTGACCTCAGCCCAGTTCTCTGTCACGTGGGGATGAGGACTTCTAAGTGTACCACTTCAGTATTACATATTCAATAAAACCCCACACAAAATAGTGGCAAAATAAACTAATTCGGTAGATAAGACTAAGAAAACAAAGCCTGCAGATTAGCGAAGTCATACACTGTTCAAATGACATAAGGATAATTTTACTCTGCATTCTGTCATTCCTGTGTTTCTACTGTAGCAATTCCATCACATATTTACACCTAAGTTCCATTTTCTCTTAATGTGTCCTAAGTTTAAATTAAGTTTCTTCAAAGTCAAGGTACATTCAGCAGGCTTGAAACTTAACAAAATTCAGGCATCGTTTAGTTTCAAAATTCAGGATATGCCGTACTCCTGGAAAGCTACTCTCACAAAATCAGGTCACACCATGTAGTGTTCTAATCTAGCTTCAAGCACAGACCTAGGACAGCAGGTAGAGAATAAATTCCAATGCAAACTTCTAGTTGGTAATTAGAGGTAGGCAAAATTTAAAGCCTCCATGGCATTAAATGTCAATATGATCCATTATTTACAACACACAACACTCTCCAAGATACAGGTCTATCACCAGTCCTGAATGTTTCTCCTTCCTTCCCCTTAAAAGCCACATTTGCAATCCATTTTACCCTCAAATTTTCCATCCTGGCATCCAGCTCTGCCCTCGTTGGCGAGGTCTGTGGGCAGGACCGTGAGCTCCGACAGCTCAGCCTGCTCGGAGCATGGCAAGGCAATGTGGAAAGCAAACAGTTACAGACCTGGCTGGCAGCTTTGGCACAGATTTAACACACGCTCGCACACCCCCGCACATCCAGGTCTAATTTGACAGTCCCCGTGTTCTGCAACAAAGCTGCTATTCAAGAGCCAGGGGAAGCTTGTTCCTTATTAATGGAGCCATGGAGGTTACGAGCTTTGAGAGGCTGACGTAAACCATCCCCTGCTGCAGCCGAGCCCTTCGCTGCCTCCAGGTCCTCCCTGCCACGTTTAAAACTCCAAACAGAAAAATATTATCGCAGTGGGCAAGCCCCACACACTGGAATGCCCTGTTTTCCACAAAAGCAATTCCTTCTCACCACCTCTCAACACATCAAGTCACACGAGCACAGCCACGCACTCCGGCACGCTTTGGGGAGGAAAAATAAAAGCGGGGGATACCTGCACAGAGACAGCATTATGTGCCTCAAAACTCACTTAAAACAGTCTGCTGGAAAGCCAGAGGAGCTCTGTGACTTACCTGAGAGCATTACCACTGAGCATTTGCAACTGAATTAATACAAATAAACTCCTTAGGGAGCAAAGAGAAAAGAAGCAGCATCTCCAAAAAGCTGATGGGAAATGTTTTGTGTGAATAGTGGGAGAGGCAAAAAAGTGTTTTAATTTGTACTCACATACAACGGAGCTTGCTGTGGATTAAGTTTCATGACCTCAGAACACTGAAACAAAAAAAGCAAAAGCAAGTTTAAGCTATTTTTCATAAAATTTAGGTACTTCTTTATAAGTTGTTTTAGCACCCACACATTCCTTTTTCCAATAATCACTTTTTCTCTTCCCCTTCATGTCCATCTCAGGTCATCTTTCCTCCTAGCAATCCTCACTTCCCATCTGCTTTTTATGAAAATTATCAATCCTTAATTGAAAGCCTTCCACCAATTCCCCCACTCCTCCATGAAAAATCATTTACAAACATATGTAGTTCTCTCTGCTGCTCGAGAAATCCAACTACTACCTTGTCCAAGTTAATTTGGTGTCATTTTTTACCCCTTTTGCTGGATTATTTGTTAAAAAAAACATTTCAAAACTATATAGAAAACAGACTACCAAAAATGCTCTGAAGGAAAAACTTCCAGCATATATGATGCTCATGGTTCTCCATTAGCATTTTTCATAATCAAAATCTACCATTATTCATCCTGCAAAAGCTATTTTAGTCAAGAATCTTTCCTCTTTCAGGTCTGCCCCTGGAATTTCTCTATAACCTGGTGAAATTTTCTTATATTTGAATCAGTTGAACCAGAATTTCTCTTACATTAGTTCCTCCATTCCACCAGAAAATATTCACTCTAAACAAAAGCTCTAAGTTTTCATTTAATGTGCGTATTAAGAGATCCAGGATCCTAAGATGAAGGAATGCAAAACAATTAAAAATGGAATTTCTGCTGTTACTCATGTCTGCAGAACTGGTAATGCTCTGCAAATACTTCAAACCTTTTTTAAAATAGATGAAATACCACTCTGCTTTTCACACAAAAAACGCAGGATCTTGTTCATCCTTTGTTCCTTTCCAAATCCCACAGTTTGCCTTTAGTGAGACAGAAATTAAACCACAGACTAAGTTCTCTTAGCTGATTCCAGCTATCCTTGCTCCCTCACATGCTCTCCTTATTTTACAAAATGTTTTTGTGCCAGTTGCTTTAAAATACCAGAGCGACCTGCCAAGCTTGTGCATCAAAACAGCCCCTCTGCAAAAGGTCCTCTGAGGCAGCCAGTGGACGGACAAATATTTTGCAAGAGTTTTAAATCTAGTCCAATTCATACCTGTTTCAACCTTGAGATTCCCCTTTGTACAGCAAGAACACCTCAAAATGGTTATGCCTGATAGTTTTCACTCTTATTTTCAGCTCTTACAAAGACTGACTTACTCAGGAAAAAAGGGGATTAGGAGCACTAGCTGCCATTTGGGCAGGTGAGCTCCAAGACAATCCTCCCTTGTGCCCTACACAACATGCTCCTGGCAATGCCAGTCCTACTGAGGGCTCAAAAAGAAAAGAGAAAATAGAAACAAAACCAAAAAATGCACAAACCCTGTCAATCGCCCTCATGACCTACCTGAGCCTCTCCTGTTCAGAACCTGGGTGTCCTGAACAGGAGCACAAAAAGCACTACCCCAATAAGAGCCTTTACTGAATCTTATGGAAATCAAACCATGCTTGAAAAAAACCCAAACCTTTAAGCTCACTTCACTTTTAGGATTTCCCTTTACTGAATCTTATGGAAATCAAACCATGCTTGAAAAAAACCCAAACCTTTAAGCTCACTTCACTTTTAGGATTTCCCATTGCTATAAACCAATTCCCTGTGACTTCAAATTCATGACAGTTTTTGTTGGGGTTTTTTTCGGCAAGAGAAGTGCACAGCAGCGGCAGTGAAATAAGGTGACACTGCTGAACACTTGGCCTTGTCAAAAAATCACGGGTGTACTTCCTGCAGGAAGATTTTTTTCCCCCTCTTATCTTACTAGTCGGCTTTTACATCAGTCACTTGAAGTGATTCCTTGGTTCATAATGCACACGTCATTCCAATTTTTCTAAGGATGCCAACTTAGTTTGCAAGGAGCCAAGCAGGTTTGGAAGATATTTTATTTTGTTAGGAAGTTCTTTGGCAAAAATATAGGAGAAAAACTGAGTAACAGATAAGGCTGAATGACTACTCTGCGTCAGCAAAGGACTAAATTTAGGTTTCTACACAAGTGAATTTCTCCAATCAATAGACAGGCAGGGAGCAGCCTCTGAAAAACTTTAAAAACTTTTAATACAGTAAGAAGAGCAAAGACAAAAGGCAGATCATACTGGTCATAACCAAACCAAGACTCATAGGGACCCTAATATAGTCAGTAAGTTGGACTACTTCAGGTGTAAAAATGAGGAGGGGAAAAAAAAAAAATCAAAACAAGAGGCTAAACTTTGTTTTCTCAGAGGAGCATATCCTTCAAGCCAATGCCTGCTCTGAACCCCAGAGAGATATTTCTATATTTTGGGGCGGGAAGAACTTGCTGTATCAGGCACAGGAGAATGCAGTGAGAATAACCGGCCCTGCTGTGAGGTCTGGAGTGCCCATGAAGTGGCCCGAAAGGCCCCCAGACAGAGCAGCTTAAAGAAACCCCCGCACCGCGCCAGGCCCCGGCGGCGCCCGGAGCCACACGGAGCCAGCCGACACCGGCAACTGCGAAAACCCGGACTGGATTTCTCCGGAGTACGGAATGGGGGAAAACCCGGACTGGACTTTTTCCGGAGTACGGAATGGGGGAAAACCCGGACTGGATTTCTCCGGAGTACGGAATGGGGGAAAACCCGGACTGGACTTTTTCCAGAGTACAGAATGGAGGAAAACCCGGACTGGACTTTTTCCGGAGTACGGAATGGAGGAAAACCCGGACTGGAT
>VZTE01001668.1:1318123-1369740 GCA_013397775.1 Eulacestoma nigropectus
CAAAAAACCCGGAAGGAGGAAAACCCCGGGCTGGATTTTTCCAAAAAAAAAAAAAACAAACCAGAATGAGGGAAAACCTAGACAATATTTTTCCCAAAAAAGGGAATGAGGGAAAACCTGGACTTAGCAGCTGAAGCATCATGCAGGTTACTGGTTATCTTTGAAAACAGAAATGTATTATATGGGACAAGGTGAAAACACAGGCTTGCAGTAGAAAACAACCTAAAACACCCAAAACACCACACACACTTTTATGCTGACAAATATTAAATATTTCCTAGCATTTACAATCCAAGTAGTTACCCACTGCATATTTTAATAAAGGCATGCACCAACCTTAACTCTCCACCAGAGAGTTCTAGCCACAGATTGAGTTGGAAAAAAATGGCATCAAGACCAAGATGCTAGCTGTCCTAGGTTACAGTGTAAGATGTAACCAATAGTATGTATTCTACGATCATCTTCACAAGCTGTTAAAGCAGGTGGGGCAGTGCTCGTTATCTCCTTCTATGACTCATCCCTGATAATACCCTCCGGGAGCTCTCTCTGTTTAATGGGCAATCAAGGACCTGTCACATGACTCATCAAATTACATCACTCCATTGTGAGCTGCTCCGCCCAGGGGGAGGAGCCAAGCATTCCCACCTGGAGATAATCAGGGGTTTGGAACAGTGCCAATAGCCCCGCCTACTGGATTCCCAGAGGACAAGAGCTACACCACTGGACATTCAAGGGAAGACCAGACCCTTTTCTAGAGGATCACTGCTTCAACAGGACCACTACACCCGGACTGCTACCACCACCCTGACTAACAGGGTGTCAGGTTGTATCCTGACTCTGTCAGTGTTCTTGTACTATTGCATTTATTTTAATTTTCCTATTAAATTATAATTCTGACTTGTGATCATTCACTAGTTTGTTTTCAGACTAGTACAGTAACTTCAGTGCCCAACATTTTAATGTGCTTTTCTTCTCTGAAGAATACATCAGACTCACTTTTCCCTTTAGGTTCCGTTTTGCAAATGCTGCCACAGCAGACTTACTCAGGAAAAGCCTGGTTGACACTTTACTCTAGAAGAGGAAAATTTCATCAGAAACTTAGGTTTCCTTCAGGAGTAGCTGTGCTAACCTCACTCTCTGTGGCACAGCATGACCACATCTCACACTGCAAAATTACAAATTGTTTCTTCATAATTGCTCCTCTTCTTTCAACTCACAAAACTCTGGGAAAATGTTCTTATCTAAACATATACTTTAGGCAGTGAGAGAACATGCTCATTTTGCTGAAATATCCTTTCTGAGGCAGAACAGGCCCAAAAAATGTACATGATTCACTTAGCAATTGCAATGATGGAGTCACTTGGTGTGGTACTCCCAGCAAGGAAAATGAGAGCTCTGTTCCCAGGACACTGTATTTGCACTGCATCCAGGGAATATCCCACAGGAAGTAAAACCCCAAGCAACAGAAAGTATTACATCCCTAGCCCAGAAAAGAGAGAAAACTTATTCAAGCCCCATTTTTAAATAAATTAAAGCATCAAATAATGAAAATCCAAGTGTACCCACTACCCCACCTTTTGCACCTGAGCCTTTCTGCAGCTCGCTCATACACACATTTTGCAGACACCTGAAATTGTTTCTTTCCTATGCCTTTACAAAGTGGCCTTTCAGGCTGGTCCCTCAGGAATAGAATGGGTTAAGTGCCCACAGGTCCCAGCCTCCCCAGTAAATAATTTATTACCCCAGCTCAGGGACAAGGAGCTCTGCAGAAGTGAGAGCCCACGCTGTGCAGCTGTTCCCAACCAGGCAACTCTCCACAATTATGTTATAACACAGAATTAAGCTCGGGGAGTGGAAATCCATCCCTTCATTGCTGATGGCTTCTTTCTTTTTTTCAAGTTATGCAGCTATTTTAAATGTTACAGAGCTCATTAACATGAAGTTCATTAAGCAGTAACCACTTTATGAATGAAATGAGAAGATTGTCATTATAAGCACAATTATGGAAATACTAGACCAGCAGGCAGAAAAAGGAAAGTGTAGGAGAATGCTGCTCCTGAACTCCAAATTAGTCTTTTTTCCCAGATCCTTCAGAGGTGGCACACCCAGAAATCAGACGTGAGGCAGAGGCTGGTTCCCAGGCAGGAGTTCAGGTGAGAAGCTCTTGCTGCCTGTGCTGGGCCTCCCCAGAGATTTCGCCGCTGTGGCTGTCTGCAAAAAGCCATCCCCCTTGGTCACCCCAGAAAGGGTCTGGCATCTTCCTCAGTACTGAGCACTGCTTGCTGCAGCTCACCACACTCCCAAAATTAGCAGGAAGTTAAGAAACACTATGACAAATCCAGCCACAAACTGCTTCTCTGCAGCTGGTGTCGTGCATTCCTCCTTTAAACATGATGAACTTGGAGGCCAGCTCTCAGCAAGACCCTTATTCATTCCTGATAAAGCAGGTTCCATTCATAATCTTGCCAAGATTCTTCATTTCTTTCTCAAGGTCTGAAAATAGGAATAATTCCCCTGCTCAACCCCACTGAAAAAAGGAAAACCCAAATAAATTAAAATACAGACTTGTCTCTCTGCAAGTACCAACAGTTTATGATTAATCTACCCAGCTGTTGCCACAGCTCAGTAACACCAAATGATTTGGACTCAGTCTTGTTAAAGCACTGGTCTTGTAGGCAAAACCATGGAAAATATGAGGCACTGCGGTAAACAGGTTAGGGACACTGGGAGGAGAAAAGAGGCAGCTTGCCATGGTTTTCCTCCCTCCCTCCCTCGACAGAGTTCACACATGGCAAGCACCCATTTCCAGGCAAGACTCTGGCAGTTTCTTTGCTTCAGGCTAACAGTTTTTACACATTCAGGTCTTTTTGGAGAGAAAGGGTGTAACTCCATGAGTCAAAACAGCTCCTGTCGGCATTGCAATAACCATATAGTCGCTTTTAGGTCAGATCCATCCCGTGATCTGGTTCACCCCACCAAGAAGCTGGTATTAACCGAAAAACAAACCCAGAAGCCTCAGCAACAGGACTGCTCTGGGGCAGACAGACCGACAGCCGTTGTGCCGACCGGGAGGCACCTCAGCTCTGATCCCAGCTGGCTCCCGTGGAAATCCTGGGGCTGTAACCATATGCCTGCCCCAGGGACATGAAAGCTGTATCTTAAAATATTAGGGAAAAACAGCTGATGTTTTAAGTGTTAAGTGCTATTTTATACCATGGCATGTGGTTGATTCAGGAGGCAACACCACATATCCCTTTTCTAGTTCCACCACAAAGAGATTGCATTTTATGGCAAAATAACTTGGTGAATTTGTTTACATCACTGCATTTGCTTTGGTATCAGCATGCCCTCCTCCTGTCAAGGCTAAGCTTGATAAATGGCTTGACAATGGGCAAACTCATTCTCCCAAACCCCTCATCCTCCATCCTCGTGTATACCTGAAAGAGCTGCCAAAACATTTAACCTTACTTTAACTGCATGAAGCAGTACAGGTGGCTCCAAGATGTTCTTCAGGTCCTTCTCACACCAAGCAGGGAGAAGTAGGGCAGGTCACGACACTCAGCTCCTGGAAGAGGGAAGAAGAAGAAGGAGTCACCGGGTGCAAGGGTCAGCATGGCTGAGAGTGGTCCCAACACCCAAAGTGGCACTGCAACACCTTCACCAAGGGGGATGGAAACCATCCTCTCCCTTGTTTCCTGCAGCAGTCCCATGTGGTTCCAGGAGCACACACAGGACCATGGCCACACTATGGACAGGGCTATTTATAGACACACATGGGCACCTGGCACCACCTAAGAATAACTGCGCTGCTGAGTTGTATTTGCTGCTGTCCTGCTATTTGGTTTATCCCCAAAGCTGCTGATCTGCTGTCCATCACCATATTCCAAACAACTAAGCTGGCCTTAGTCCTTTGCATCCATCAACACAGCCCCTCTCAGACAGACCAGCAAACACTTTGTGGACTCCCTCACACCAAGGTGTTTTAACAGGAACAAAGGTAGATGATGGCAGCTGGTGACCAGCAGATGAAGCCCAAATCTACCAGGATGTCTCTTCCAAACCCTTCTGTGTTGCCTGCACTTTTCCACAGGCTGATTTCCTGCTCTGGGGCAAAACTACTCAGTAGATTCATCTATAGGGATGGTCTCCAAAGCACACCTGGAAAGAGGAGCTAAAGTGAATCAAATGTCAAAAGGTGAAAAAGCCAAGGTTGGGCTATAGTTTATTAAAATGCTGTGTGGGAGATTTTATTAGCTAAATCAAAGTTATCAGGGTATCTCAGCCCATCATTTGGTTACCACACCAGGAAAGGTTGTGGCTACACACACACCACCAAACACAAGCGCGACACACCAAGTGCCTCCTCCTGTTCTGCCAGAGAGAGACTCTGCCCCTGCACTCTCCCTGTTGAGAAAACATCCATAATCTGGGAATCTCACAGCCTGAGCCAACCTGCCGACCTCAAAGTGCAATTACAAGCACAGAAGTAACAATGGCAAAACTAGTTACCACCTAGGAAATCAATTGTACTGTGTGAATTAGCTGGAGAACATACTGTACTGGAAGGTGAGGCACTGCACAACAAATCTCACTCCTTCATCTACACGAGAACGGCATCACCCGAACACCTCAATGTCAATTTTACACAATGTTTTTTTCTTATGATTAACAGCTAAAAGTCTCCTTTATCCATTCGGATGAGAAATGGGCAGAGTATTTGCATGGCACTACAAGGTACTGTGTTTTACTACAAATATGTATATTTAGATATAGACCAAACTGGAAAAACAGACAAAATTTCATCCCCTTATTCAGCTTAAAGTATCAGGATTGTGTATGAATTCCTTTACTGCCATGTCACACATTTCTGAATTACACTCTAATGCCAAACTGCTGGAGCTGAAAGTGGAATTACCTGAACTCTTAAATCCCAGTTAAGAGCACACAAACACTCTTTGGATTCATTAACCAGTAAAAACCACCCTCACAGTCACAAACAAGCAGACTGGAACTTTCCTCTGGCATTTTTGTAGTGTTACTCTCAAGACTTCAATTTAAAAGATGGTTACAGTTTGATAAAGCAGTGATTAACTACTTGCCATCCTGTGCTGATCTCCAAGGAACAGCTCTTTCCAAGGCATGTACAAGAACAATACAGTAGTTTCATTCATTTATGAGACACTGATAAGTTGGCTTTTAATACCTTATTTGTATATTTTGGCAAAGAAAGCAGGGTTTGCTGCTATCCCTGTGAACCAACAAGGACTGTGGGTATGGCTAACATTGCTAGGGTAGATAATGAGCATGCTGTGAATCACTGCAGGTTTTTTCCTCATATCCACTAAGGAATGAGGGTGTGTGTATGGAAAGCTCACTTGGATGCTCAGGACCTGGAAAGTATTAGCAAGTGGAGAAAATAAACTGGCCTAGCAATGAAAAACTAACATAGATCATAAAATTCTTCTCCACAGTTTTTTATCTAGTTTTATTCTGTGGGAATTTTTAAATTGCTACAAGAAGCAGCAAGTAACATTAAAAAGTCCTAGATATATATTTTAGTTCTGTATGTGAAGAGCCTGCACAATCAATAAGGTTGTCCACATCAAATTATCAATACCCCCAAGACCTGATTCCTGCTTCCCATGAAACTGTTAAGGGACAACTCCCACATGCCTAAGCACACCCATTTCAGAAGGATTTCCCCATGGGGATTTCTTTTCCTCCTCCTCCTCCTTTACAGAGAAATCATTACCAAGCGTAGATCAACACTGACACAGCTCCTGTTTTCTGACTCTTGAAAAGATGGGTTTAAAAAGTATGTTTCATGGGTGAGCTCACACTGCTTTACAAAGAAAAAATGACTCAATATTATCACAAGAAGATGATGACATACAGTAGCTTTATAAAAAGCAACTTGGTTTCTACACTGCTCTGCCAATATTTCAAACAACCTCTGGATAATTTCTTCCTAAAAGGGCCCGTAGTCATGGTATCACATGAGAATGTAAAAGAGAGTCCTTCTGACACTCACCTTTACACAACCTATTTTGCTTAGGTTTAATAAAAATAGGGGGAAAATCCCATTTCTTTTGCTAGGACAGGATTATTTGATAGCAGACTGTTCATGGTCTTGCTCTCTCCACACTGAAACAGCTAAAGCAAAAATTACCCAGGCCACTGATGAATTACTGAAACATTCTTTATGAAGAAGGAGGAAAACAAAATTTAAGGACAGTGTTACAGCTATTTACAATTTTAAGAAGACAACATAACTGGCCCTGTGGATTACATATGCAATTGCCGTAAGAGATGAGTCCTTTACAAAAAAGTCCAATGGATTAGAGGTGATCTGCATCTGATACATCCTCTAGAGGCAGAGGAGTAAAGCATCAAAAGGTACTCTTGTTACATTTCTGAATTAAATGAATGGCAGTGAATAACACATACAAAAAAGAAATTATTCTGTGTTGAAAATCTATTTGGGATGAATCAGTTGGGACTCTTAAAAATGCTTGGTAGAGCCCCAACACGTGGACCTCAGGGTTTCCAGTTACTTTGCTGATTCCTCCTCAGCAAACACCCACCCTTCCCAAACACTCCCCAGTGCCCGGCACAGAGGAAACCACTCCTCAAATTTTTCCTTTTTTCCCTGAATCTAAACCTATTTTGTTTTTCTGAGAAGTGTTTCATGTTTTGTTGCTCTGCCATCTGAGCACTTTGACACATCAAATGAGTTATCTCACCATCTGATTGTAATTGCCATCTCAAAGCTTTCAACAAATTCAAAAAGCAGCATTAAGATGAGGGCACTAACGCTCTAGGAGATGGATGGCTGATTATTTGGGATTATTTGATACAGCTGGAACCTTTTCATGGAAAAGACACTCAAGTACAGCCAGTCCCCAGCATCCAAACAAATCTCTGGGGTTTTTCTGAGTTTTGGCTGTTGCCTGCTATAAAACCTCCTCACAATTTCATATCAAATGCTGTCAAGGAAGACCTTGCTTCTCCTCCTCATGTCCCGGATTGCTGGGTGTACAACTGCATGCTGCTGTAATCTTTTGCTCTGAATACACAGCCTATACTTGCATAAAGGACATCCTTTTCCTGCTTCCATCGCATCTCCCAGGAGAGACTGGCTCGCGAGACCTTTCCAGAAGTTTGGCCCATGGTCAGAATTGTGTTTCCTAATTCCTTAGGGAAGGGAATCTGGACACACTCCTCGGACAACCAGAAGGTCACACCCAGCCAGCAGGGGTTTAGGAAAGGCAGGTCCTGCTTGACTAACCTGATTTCCTCCTATGACAAGGTGACCCGTTTAGCAGATGAAGGAAAGGGTACAGATGTTGTCTGCCTAGACTTTAGGAAAGCCTTTGACACCTTGTTTCACAGCATTCTCCTGGGGGAACTGGCTGCTCGTGGCTTGGATGGCTGTGTGATTCTGCTGCTCACTGGGTTAAAAACTGTCTGGATTGCTGGGCCCAGAGCGTGGCATTGAATGGAGGGAAATCCGGCTGGCAGCCAGTCACACCTGGTGTTCCCCAGGGCTCAGTACTGGGGCCAGTCCTGTTTAACACCTTTAACTGGACGAGGGAATCGAGGGCACCCTCAGTCAGTTTGCAGATGATACCAAGTTGGGCAGGAGTACTGATCTGCTGGAGGAAGGCTCTGCAGAGGGATCGGGAAAGGCTGGATTGATGGGCCAGGTGGGGGTCAGCCTCTTCCCCAGTGTAACAACTGACAGGACAAGAGGAAACCACTTCAAGTTGTGCCAGGGGAGGCTTAGATTGCACATGAGGAAAAATTTCTTCACCAAAGGGTGGTCAAGCACTGGAACAACTGCCCAAGGAAATGGTGGAGTCACCATCCCTGGAGACATTTAAAAGACACCTAGAAGCGGCACTTAGGGACATGGTTCTGTGGTGGTCTTGGCAGAGCTGGCTAATGGTTGGACTTGATGATCTTGAAGGTCTTTTCCACGCTATACAATTCTATGGTCCTATATAAATGGAAGAATAAAATATTATTTGCCTAAAACCTGCATTGCTTTGGACAAGTGTAAATGCAGCATGATCCTCTAGCCATTGCATCAAGCTACATTTGTACCATAAAGAGTAGAGGGCAGATTGCAGCTCATCACATTTTGACACACACACAACATTCCACTGAAAGTAAATGATGGGTTTTGTTTAGAGAGCAGCATCTGACTTGGCATACTGGATGAAGAAAAGCCAAGAATTTTAAAACAATAGAAAGTAAAACATATCCATATTTCACATGTCTGTACACATTGCAGAGTAAGCAATAATATTAAGATGTTAACTGCAGTCCCATCAATCCTGATTACCAAGAGATGGGAGACAAAAATTCTTTTATATACACTAAGTCAGCTTTTGAAACCCAAACTCTCGTGACAGCGTCGCCTTGAACTTGTAAACAGAAACAGTCCCATGTTGGAGTAAAAGGGAAGTAAAGAAGCAAGAAACCAAGAGCCCTGGACAGACACAAATTTTCTCTCTAGAACTTGGAGATCTGCACAAAACTGGAAGAAGTTTGATTTTTAATTCACCAGGAATCACAACAAAGAAGCAAAACAAAGAGACCAGTGATGCTTTATGGCTCTCTCCCTTGCATCTTGACTGCAACCTGGGCTCATAAATGCCTCTTGGGCAATAACACACGGCAACCTGTTTCCCCAGGAGAAGATGAGGTGCCCTGGGGACTCTGCAAGCAGTGAAAAACCCCTCACCTCTGAGAGCATGGTCCTGCACAAGTGCTCTTCAGAGGTATACAAGGTCTCAGCCTGCAAAACTGAAGAAAAGAAAAACTGGAAAGAATAATAATACTTTTGTTACCCATTAATTTTTACTAATAAAAGCAGGACTTGGTCCTGAAATTTGATCATCTTTAAACTGCAGCCTGTCACCATGTTCATCCTAAACAGCAACTGCTTCTTTCCAGACAGCCTTGTTGAACCACATCAGGATTGAGATAAGGACTTCAAACTGTTTCCACAAGACCATAATGGCTGACTGTATGTGGGAGATATTAAAACTTAACTTGTGGACAGTTTAAAACCTGTGTAAGGGATTAGCACTTCACTGAACCACCATGGCAAGACCACCACTCTCCTTCTCACTGGGAACCAGTATCAGCGTGATTAGCTAAAAGCAAAGCAAACAGCAGCAACCTGCAGTAACATCTCAAGTCCACAGACACTTCTAAAACACTCTTTTTTAGAAAACTCTTTAAATTCTGCAACAGGTTCTTCTCCCCCTCTCCTATACCAAGATATTCAGGTGACAGTCTCAGTAAGTTGTGCCTCTTGCTGGAATGGAGCAAAACTCAAAACAAACTCCCTTCAGAAGACCAGGAAACAGAGGAAGCAGGAACAGTGAAGGCAAGGACTACTTCAGCATGGCCATCATCAAGAGCTACCAATGCCTCAAAGGCACAGGAAAATGCCACTTAACCACAGTTCCCCACTTAACAGAATGGGCCTATTTTCTTTAAAATACTGGGTGCAGGTTGTGACAGGATGTGCTAGGCATTTCCTGGGAAGGTGACACATCACCCTCAGAGTAAGACATGGACCTGAGAGAAGGCAGAGTGGTTGGAAACAGGATTCATGCAAAAATTTCAGTTTGAAGGGCTGTCTGGTCCATCGCCCTGCTCAAAGCAAGGCCATGACATCAAGGTTATGAAATTATCCCCATGCTTTCATTGTTCAAAACTGTCCCAGTCAATGTGGCCTGTTTCTCAGCTCCCATATGTAAAATTGAGCTAAATAACGTAATTGAACTCCATCACCACAGAAGGAAATCAAACTCACCATTAGTTCAAGGCATTCCTACTCCAGCCATGAAGCCTGCACAATTCACTTCTTTAATCTGACTTTCTCCATGTACAAAACTGATTTTCTTCTTCACTTCCACACAGTTTACAAAAATACTCAATAAAATAAATTAATTTTTACTGTACTTAGAAGGGAAACATGACAAAGAAGGGAACGTGTACATGTACAACACCAGCAGGTAACATGCACTGACACATTAATTAATACAAGGCTGTCTCCTCCATGTTAAGGAGGTGTCTTGGTATAAAATACAAAGAGCAAATCTATATTGTTGTCTCCCACTGCAGCTCCTGCCAAGCCCAACGTCCCTCTGTGCTGAGCACCATGGATGCAGCAAGAATCCCTCTGCCACCGTGTTAAACAGAGAAATGCTGGGAGGGGACACAAAGAGACAGAAAATGGCACAACTTGCCCAGGGCTTTAGAGAGGCTGCCAGTACAGGCTGTAATCTGGCTGGTATCACCTCTCCACCCACGCAGCAGCGATGGTTCCCCTTTCTTCAAAAGCTGTCTCCATCCCCGCCCGCTGCTGCCCGGCTCTGCCTAACACCCGCCACCCAACCGTGACATTAAGTCACTTCACTGCTCGAATCAACATGTCACTGGAGCTGCCTAGCACTTAATTATACGAATTAGGAGATCTGTATAATGGTCCTAAACCAGTAATGAAAGAGAAGGTTTAATGATGCAACAAAATCCTGCAACGCAGCACTCAGATTACGGGTGGGTTACACAACAGCTCCAACAATTCAGCATTTAGGCTGCAGACTTGCATAGTGCACATCGCATTTTCCCAGAGCCACCATCTGACTCCAAGCATGTGAGATCCACTCAAACACACCCTTCCTGCCTCCCTTGCCCCAGAAGCTCAAGGATGAAGGTGAGGCTCAGTTTCTGAGCAGTAGTCATCCACATCCAGGAGAAGAGATGCCCTAAGCAAAGTCAGCCCTTTTCCCAAAGTCACATTCAAACTCAAAGAGATTTATCTGAAGCCTGTCCTAGCAACCACTTGTATCTCACAGGTAAGTGCTTGCTCCTCCCAGCATTAACACCCCATTGCACAGAGACGACATAACTCCAGTGAAACCTGTTCAGTTGACAACCGGAGTGACTTTTGCACTGTGCCATGTGAGTTAACTCCCAGCTGCAGCCTGGTTTAAGAAAGTATTATCACAGCTTTAAGAGAGATATCACCCATCAGCTGACAGCAAATAAGACAATTTAGGTATATGATGAGCACTCAGCATGAGCTGTTCATATGGAAGAGAATGCCCCTACCCCAAGATTTCTGAACAGGGTTCATTACTAAATAAGCTCAAATACTTCCAGATAATATTGATTTCTATTCATAGCACTTATACAGCTTAAGGGAGAAATCATTTGGTTTGAAATATTCTTTTAGAATCTATTGACCTTTCACGTCAATAAACACAATACCAAATTGCAGCTTAGCAGGCTTATTTTACCTTCTTTTTTTGTTAAGTGCTCAGATGAAAAGCACTGTACCAGCACCAGGGCTAAGAAGTATTATTTAGATTTCAAAAAGCAGTTAAGTGTCATGGTCAATCCACATGTTCAATATCAAAAGGCTCAAAAGAAAATTGACAGGACCAAAACTGCAATGGGGATGGAAGAGTGACAGTACCAGCTGGGAAGCTGCTTACCAATATTTGCACATGCTTGTTCAAACAAAAGCCTCAAGAAGAGATGCTGTGCCTTATCTAGAAACCCTTTAACATGTCACTAGTATGTCATTGTTCTTAATAGAAAAATGTCATACTCATATTCCTCTGTCATCTGTAAAATACACTATTAATTCTATTAAAATCCACAATGGAAACTTTTCACCTCCAGGTATTACCATTCCTGCACATTTTTGCCAAGGCAGAAGGTAGCACAGGGTGCTGTTACAAGCCACTTGCAGCTGCAACAGATCTGCATTTACTACATCAAAGCAGATGGCTGGAAATAACCAGCATGCAACCACAGAGCATCTTTTACCCTGCAAACCCTTCAGCAGGTTGCCAGATTTGCTTTCATATAGATCAACTTCTCTTTTCCCTCCCTCTAAACAAGAAGACTGTTCTCATTCAGCTGCCCTTTTTCCCCCCCTTCACCAATGCAGACACCTGCAATAAATTCCTCTTTAAAGAGGCAGATTATAGCAAGGCAGTGTATTATGAGCAGAAAAGCAAGAGACATTATCAAATATTATTAGCACATGGCACAGATTTTTCCCAGTCCCCAAAGAGTCCAGGGCATGTAACTCCAAGTGCATGCCAGGGGAGGAAGCAAGCTTTTGCCACCAGCAAAAAGATTCCTGAAACAAATCAGCAAATGCTCATATAACCTCTGTCTCAAAGCCTGACATCAAATACAACCTGAGACTAACTGAGCCTGCTACTGGCTCTGTGTTCACACAGCAAAGTGAAATCCTGGAGCTGCCTGCAATCTCCCATGTGTTTCACACACAGGCTGGAGGTGGCCAGAGTAAGACCTACTCATTATTTTCTCTGCAAAGCATACTCCTCCCCGTTAATCAAGAGTTACAGCCAGTCACCCAACTAGCACTGTGATGACTTCACTGCCAGCTGCTAGGCATCCTGAAAAAAACAAAAACAAATTACATGAGGTCTACTGTCACTTACCAAATCCTACTACAGGTATACCAGGCTATGGGGCAACTTTGCTGACGTACCTGCCAGTACGTCAGGGACTTATTGCATCTCTTCCCCAACCATCCCCTGAAGCAAAAGATCTTTAGTTACAGCAATGACAGCAGTTTTCACTCAACAGAACACCCTCCCCCTCCTCACCTACCCCAAGCAGGTACAGCAGAGGAGCTTTTTGCTCAGTGAAGGAAAAATAAGAAGTTAAAGCCAACTAATTGCTGGGGCACACCCTTCTCCCAGTGCACCTGTAAGTGGCCACTTGTGCAACAGCACCTGACTGTCAACAGGACTGTGGGCACTACCCAGGCACGCACACAGCAATCAAGCAAAGGCACTACCCGCATTTCCACGGGCATATAGGGTTTTCAAGTGCTTATCTACACCTAAGCAAGTAGTGATTCACCTCTTGCAAACCCAGCCTCAACCTGTTACTATCTCCTCTTTCCCGTATTCCTGCAATTGTGGCTAATCTTCCGGTCAGACATCGTCTGCCTTCTTCAGGACCTGACTGTCATCCAGTACAGCACCAAATAGGGTTAGCTGGTAACAAATCAAAAATAAAACTTCATGAAAAGTAATTAAAACCCCCTGACAGGTTTTCCTGAGGTGGGAGGGTGTCTTCAATTGCACCCATAGTCTTTTTGATAGAGCGTGCATAGATAGCCCCATCAATATTTTTTAGTATCAGCAAATTTTTTGCCCCCTGCTTTGATTGAGCTGATCACAGTCTGCTTGTGGTAACACATTTTGGTTGCCAGCTGACCCAGAACAAGACTCTCAGAAAGTATCACCTCTGTGCACAAAGTGCATCTTGCAGAGGGCACCAGAGGAGTTTTTCCCAGCCACGCACAGATGCTCACTAGTTTGCCCCTACACAAAAGCTTTAATGCCACAGATTTAATAATCTACCTGCTATTCCAAGAGCATGAATAAATCCCCTACTTGAAAACAGAGAGGAGTAACTCTAGCAGTAAAAGTAGTGCTCTGTAAACTATCACTTCATGAAACAGATACCTGTCCCTACCTGTGCCCAGACTGACTGGTCCTCGATCAGTGTCTAAACCACAGATCCAGTTGCCTGGTCTTGGGCCACCAGTTTGCTCAATGCTTCTGTTATTTTCTTCTGAAGGAGAACATTTTGAGACAGGGATTATACCACAGTATTTAATATTATTCTTACCTTGTGTCAAATGCTTTTATTCTCTGTGCTTTTCATTTGTTGATGCTTGAGCTATCTTTTTCAAAATAACAACTTTACTTTTGGGGTTTTTCCCCCCTCCAGGTGCCCTGCCCTTAAAAGCAGCAGACTTAAATCCACACATTATTCCATACATGACACCTGTTCCTAAACAATGTTTTTCTGATCTATATTTACAAAATGCTCCAACATACACTTCATTAATGACAACTAAGGGCACATGCGCTTTTTCCACAGAATGTTTAGGACTAGAAGGAGTTAAGCCATGGAAAGCAGTGACATGCTGATGCCAATTTAATTTTTGTGTATTCTATGCACAAATAATAAGAAATAATATGCTTTAGATAAATGAATAAGTTCTGGCATTTCTACAAACAACAGAAAATGAAGACAGCAGAATTTAACGTCTGCCCAGAAATCTAAACAAAGAACGGGTTTAGATGAAGAAAAGTATTCTGAGACAATCACCACACATTCCCTGATGCATTCAATTTTCTTCCTAGCAGTTTTAAATAATCATTCTTACCCCCACCAAAACAAAAATACAAGGAGTGCAAGCCTACAGCACAGGCATTTAGCACTAGAGGCTGCTAGAGATCACAGACAACCCATCAGATCCCAAGAAGTGGTCGGTGCCAGAGGTGAAAAAATGCTCCTTCATTAAGAGTCACAGCCTCACAGAAAATCTCAAATAGCCTTTTGAAAAGCGAACAGATCTTGCAGCTCTTGGATCATCCAAGGAAACCTGACACTGACCAGTGCTGGGGAGACGCAGCCGATTTTTAGAGGTGCTCTTCTGCAGGTCGCTGCCAAGCCTCCTCCAGTGAGGGATTTCATCTCCAGTAAGGTTTCAGCAACTGCTTTATGCCAGCCCCAAACTGTTGCCACCAACAGGTTTTGTTCACCCCCGAGTTGCCACCAGCCACACATCTGCTGTTTGCTGGACCAAGGGCCAGCCAGGTCGACACCCACATTTCTTCTGACACATCAGTTTTCTGCTGGAGTGGGTTCCCTGATGTGGGAGATGGGGCCTGAGTGTTGGGACAGCCCAAGGAAAGCCCTGTGCCTGCCTCCCTCCGGCACCTTGTGTGCTTGGAGGGAGCCAGCTGAGAGACCCGGGGCTTTCCCCAGGGACCTATGGGAAGGGCTCTTCACTGGCTTCTAAACTCCTCAGGGTGAGGCTCTTTCTGACATCTAAATTCTTGGCAGTGACGCAAGAGGAAGAGATCACCTGAGAACTTCAAGTGGAGGAAGGACAGCCAGCAGAAGCCGATTAATTCCTAAGCAACACAGATCTTCCCATGCAAACCTCCAGAGAGGTCATAGGCTAGGGGGTATGCATGTGATTAAGGAGGAATGGCAAAGGTGGGGTCAGTCACAGAAACAGAGAAAAAACGAAGTTTTTCCAGTGTTTCTAGAGGAGATAAACATCTACCTACTGAATTTTATTTATTTGAGGGTGAGAGGTTGTTCTTTTCTTTTTTGAGATGACATTAGGGTCAAAAGCAAGCATTAGGATCACTGAAGTCCTATTGCTTCTGTCGAAGGCTGAAGAATTTCACCTTCACATTCCTCTCAAGCCCGTGACTTCAGGATTAGGCCCATTTCTAAATGCTTACAGGAGAAATTCAACGTTGGAAACCAAGCCAAATAACTCTAAGGGATTTGCCTTCAGTAACTTTTCTACAGCTTGAACTACAGCTGTGTTCCTTTACAAATTCCACCTCTCAACTGCCAGAGCACCAGGAGAGGAAAGCAGCAAAGTGCTATGGCTGGAAACAAAAGCTCAACACGGAGATGCAGCAAAGATCAAATCCAGTTCTGCTGCAAGCAAGACCCTGCTCACTAACGCACTGATTTGGTTCCTGCTGTGCAAGAACACTTGAGGCTGGACTTTCTTTTTTCATCGTCAAGGGTACAGAACGAAATTATGAGCCAACCAGGACTAAAAGGTTGCTTTGCACCCCTGGAACCAGCAAGTAATTTCTCTGACCTGTTTTGAAATAAAACGTGAGTCTCCACAGGAAGTAAAAACCAAGTTCTTTACTCAAATCTTGCATGCCTCACCTGACCATGGTTTTGAAGCATCTCTGCCAGCCTCAACCATTCCTTAAGCAACTGAGGAAATGAAATACAAAACATTAAACAATGCGGAGGGTCAGACTTAAACCAACAAAGACAAGGAAATTGCAAGTTAAGCTTCTTGCTCTGCCCTTGATTCACCTTGTTTTGTTCAGCTACTACTCTGTTCCCAGACCCTTCCTTTCTCCCAATGCCAAGAGCAACAGGACAAAGAAAACAACGTGGTCTAATCATAGGTGGCATTCCCTCCTATCCAGGTCTTGTTTGTCACCCAAAATCCTAATACAAGCATATCTGGTTTCTTACTTCAGGAGCCTTGCTGGAAAGCCTTGCACTGCTTGCCTGGAGGTCCAGATGTGCCCCTTCCTCATGGTGATGAGGACATTCTCTGGCCAACACCTCCACCAAAAGGGGTTGCAGCAGCAGGACAAACCTCACATTCCACTATGGTGCACAAAGAACAATAAAATGTGAATGACAGTCATATTCTCAAGAAAAAAGATCACAAGCTGCAGAGGGGAAAAAGAAGCAATGCTGAAACTCTGGCAAGCCAATGTCTTTGCAAAGTAGAAAAAAAAAGCAAGATTGAAAATAAAGGTCTCCAAGATGGTTGTTTTTTTTCACCAACAGCATGTACTATTTGCAGTCATAGTCTGTGTTTGCAGCACTTCGGTAATGGACTAAAGAAGTTTCATAAGCTTGTAAAGAAAAGTGCTTCAAAATTTGTGCATTAAGAAAGCATAGATGTTACATAAAAGGCAAAACATGGGCAAAATATCAAGTGCTGTTACAAATTTGAGGAAGACTAAAAGCATCTTTTATTTTCCATACTCTATGGGAAGGATCCAACACAGGACACAACTGCTTAATTGGGAAAAAATGCACATGGCTCAAAGCCTACAGGCTGTCTTCAGATCAGAGGCAAATGATGAGTATCACAGGGCTTCTACAGAAGGTTTTAAAGAAGGGCCACACTACCAACCCACCACTGTATTTTAAAAGGATTCACAATATTACTCCATTTCTTCTTCACACTGTCTTTCAACAGGACAGATCTTTCTCATGGCATAATGCAAAACTAAAACCTGAGAAAGATGAAAGACAAGAGCACCAATTTGGGGACTGAAGATGTGCAAAATACACCTGGTGAACTCCTTGGGAAGCATAACACAGGGAATAAAGTCCACTTCAAGGATCCATCAGGTCTCTGTTTTGCTTTTCTTTTCTCAGTTGAATATATTTGCCAAAAGGATTTCTCAACACTTTCCAGCTGCAATTCAAACCCTCTCCCCTACTACTGGATCTTACACTTCCAGGAATATCTCACAGTTCAGTCACTGGTAACAGGTCTTCCATCACAAAACCATGGAGACGTCCTTTACTAGCAGTGCTATTTCCACAAGCATCCAGGGTGTTAACAAGCACCACATGCATAGAGATGAGGAGATGGAGGAAGTTCATAAAAAGGTTTGCTCACTATGAAAATCATCTTCAACTTCCCACAAGTATGGTTCCACAAACACTTGCAGTAAGGCAGGTTGTATTATTCTCTTCTCTCTTGCCCAATAGTTGCTATTACTGGATCTGGCAAGGCAGCATGTGACAGAAAAATGCAGCTGCATTTTTGGCTCAGAAGCCTCTACAAGAGCTTGTGAATCATGAAACAAAAGGACCACAAAAAAGCAAAAGAGAAGAATGCAGATTCAGTTTTCTTTTTATTGTAAGCATGTGTCTCTACTGCATAGTCCTGATGCACGTAAATAACAAAAAAAATAAGTCAGTTTGAAGTTCCTTTAGTCAGGTAACTTGGGCTCCATCTGCCTGAGGCCACTTGACATAGAAACAGAATGGAAAGACTGCCACTGACCACAGAGAGTCTGAGCCACATAACACAGCACGTGCAGAGATGTGCCTCTGAGCTGTGCTTTTCTACAAGTCTAGGGTAATATGTGAGGGGTTTTGCTGTTTTGGTGGTCTTGATTCTTTTTGTAGAATTTCTCCCGAGAAGCCCAGGATCCCCTCATTCCCAAAGCATAAGGCTGAGCTCTTCCACAACAGGCCTTGTAGTAAAACCTCCCTCATCCGCCTGCTGTACAGCAAATAAAGTTTACAATGCAACAGTTTGTCTAACGTGCCAAATTTCTCCGATTACCTACATGACACTTCACCATCTTCATTACTCTCACCTCTCATGACTGATCAAATGTTTCAACCTTTTTCGTTTTTTCAAATGAAAACAATCCAAATGCACCCCCTTCCCAGACTGCTTGGACTGGGTATGATATACACAAGGCAGAAGGGAGCGTGAGAGCAGTCTGGACTGTGGACTGCAGAAGAATGTCTCAGGACTTCTCTTTATCACCAGCTCATGGATTCTGTCAGCAAGAAGCTGTTCCCACACTACTTCATGTGTTCTGCCTGCAAGCAGCAGCCCAGCTCTGAGCCAGCTCAAAAAAAGCAGGCTGGAGGAGAGCAATGGAAGGGGAAAACAAGGCACCAAGAATAACCCTTTAGCCAGGATCAACAGCACAAGTCCACTGAAGTTTCCATCCTCTAAAGAGGTTTTGTATTGGGTGGATGGAATATGACAGAAATGAACACTAAAGGTGCACAGAGGCAAAACTGTACAGTGCTGCTCATGCAACTACCAAAAATGCCAGTTCTGCTCAGTCCAGCTGCTGCATTAAGATATAACCACCTTAGAAAAATGATCCTTTATGTCCTGTATTTCTCCAAATAGAAAGTTGTAAAGCCAGCAGCTTCTTCTCATTTCAGCTGGGTCCCATCAGCACCCTAGCTCTCACACCCAGCATCACTCCTGTTAAAAACCAGCTTTGATCATTGCTGCTGGCCCCACAAACTTACTCCACATCAGCACCCACGATGATTAACCACCAAAACAAGCACGTCTTGCCTCTCAGGTACACCGTGTTCCTACGGAAACATTGTTGTTACAAGACAATGCAAGGCAGAGGCGAGGACTTGAAGGAAAGTTCCCTGAGGCAGACAGAAAATCCTTAAGTGATTTTTGATAGAGAATTTTCCAGCCCTTTCTGAACTGGAGTGACAGGAGGAAAAAAACCACTAAATATCACCCCACACCTTCAGAGGGCAAGGAGTGGAACATAAGCAGCGAGAGGAAAGTTTCTGAAACAAATGTCACCAGATGCATCACAGCTTAAATTGAAAGGATGAGCATCCAGGTTGCTGGTGTTCAGATAACAGTCACGTGCAGGAGGATTGAGCAAGGTGTTCAACACATGCAAAGAATTCAAAGAGTTTGCTCAAACACAGCAAAGAAATATGGGTATAGCCCAACACAGAGACAACCACAGGAGCTTAAGGAATGTACCTCAACAAAGTGTAGGCGCCAGTAACTTTGTTTTGTAACTTTTTCTCCGTTTGAGGATCCAACTCTGTCCAGTCTCCAGTGACAGCCACTCGCTTTCGCTTCACATGGAGAGGTTCCCCTCTCCAACTCCTTACTCTCCTAAAAGTGCTGCTAGAGAAAGGTGTGAAGGATGATGTTGGATCTTTGGGTCTGGCAGGTCTGATCCGAGGTTTCTTTTGGGAGTAGAAACTCCTGATTCCCCCACGGAAAGGTGACTCCCAGCAAACTCATTCCTACTCCACCACCCTCCTGTGTTGCATTACAGGGCTTTGCTGCTCCTGTGCATTCCAAGTCATGGACAAAGTCAGGAACCTCCACCAATGCTCAACCAGCCGTGCTTAGGTTGGTTAGATATTATAACACCACAGTACTTAAAACTGCCCTTTCAGGCACTCTGTGCCAGGCAGCCCACAAACAGCACACAGAAACACTGCTGCGTCTTGAAAGACATCATAACTTTTGCCAATGTTCTTTATTACTCTTCAGGAAATGACGGGCTCATTTTTCAGAGTGGTAAATTCCAATAAATTCTTCTTAAACTGGATGGAAATCTGAAAGTTTACCAGACATAATAAATTGTGTATTATCTGTATTACCAAGCCAGCCTTAGACAAACAAATACATCTAAACTAGATTGCAATCTGCAAATCTTCCTCCTTGTGAATAGCAGCTCTGATTTTAGTGGGGCTACTCCCATCAAGGAAAGAGGGGTCTTCTCTTTTTACACTATGTAAACCATGGGAAATAAATTCCTCCCACACAAAGCTCTCACATAATCCCTGCTGCATCTTGCTCCTGGCTCACAGGTTGAATATTCATCTCCACACAGCTTCAAAAGGTGTACACTCTTCAACATCTGTCAGGCACTTTTTTCTTTTGTAAAATGAGGAATGTACTGTGAATTGAAAGAAGTTTGGGTGGGTTTTTTTGCATTCCCTTGTAACAACAAGATTTATGTCCCTTGCAATTAAAAAAATTATAGTCCAAAAGCATCTCTAAAACCTTTAAAGGACTAAATATAGAGACCGACCTGGAAGATGACTCCTTACCACCATCTCCAACACTAATAATTCTTTCCAGCCTAGGGCTCTAGGTAATGATTGTGCATCAAGGTCATGTTCTTGCCTGGACAAGTTTATTTGCTGTATGTTTTTAGTAACATACAGACCACACACCTTAGAAAGTCATAGCAGCACAGAAGCATAAAGGCTGACAGCAGTCAGGAAAGAACACCAACTTTTCCAGTATCATCCATAAAAGTCTGCAAACATCATCCTGCATTACTATTAGTGCCTAAAAAACCTACACCCCCCCTGTACGTCCACAAGAGGACTTGTCACGTGGCATCACTTATCACACAAGAAAAGGGGACAATGCACAAGGGTCACACTTGCACACATCTTCCTTATCTACTCTATAGGATCTGATTTTTAAAGTTGCTCAAATAGATCCAACACTGTACATTAAAACAGAAAAACCACCAAATGACACCAGCAACCTCACAACACACTCTCCAACCTTGAGATGACAAATATCTTGTTGATCTTTTTCCCCAGGGCTTGGGAAAAAGCTGGGAGAGACAGCAAGCAGTGGCAGATGCAGAGCACACACCCTCGTGATTTCACTGGAGAGGGGACAGTTACATCATAAATCAACTTAGTGTTAGGAGGCCACATTGATAAATGTCACTCCAGAGCCTCCAAGTGAGTGACACTTCAACTATTCCATGGTGCAATATGGACGTAAGTTTAGAAAAAACTACAGATGCAATCAATTCACAGGAACACCAACCAGCGAGCTCTATGGTTCTTATGTTCATCCCTTTTTCTTCCATCTTTATACATTTAATTTGAAACATCAATCTGTGCACAAGCTTTTCAATCTATGCAATACAGAGACCAACAGTCAGGCTTCCTAGATGCTTTGATTAATTGCCAGCAACTTATGCCTTCAAGTATCTGATGTTTAATTAAAAAACAAGGATTAAGCCAAATTGGTTTGTTAGTCAGACCAAGGTCAGCTGATGTAAAGGGACTACAATCTTAACAGATTTTCCTTATTGCATTGCAAGGCTCAAGTACTTTGTTTCACTATGCAAATGTGCAGAGGTCATGACAGAGCCAGCATTCAAATAAAAATTGTTCCAAGTCACTAAATGTGTCCCAGGTTCTTGTAATTCCTCACGCAAATAAAGAGCAGCAAATGTTTATCCCTCTGTTTTCCCCAGTGTTACTGGTTTACGTTCCTGTAGCTGAGGCAACCACACCACGCCAAGCAGCTTTCAGCCTTTCAGAAAGATTAACTTCTTAAACAGGCACAAACAGCCAAGGTTCAGCTCCAGCCAGCCAAGGTGAATGGCAGACAACTCATGGACCAGAGCACAGCACAGGAGACCATGTGATAACCTCCTTGTTGAAATCATCCCCCCAAGTAAAACTCCACTCACGGCAGGGTCAGCTCTGAAGTTTTTAGATTACCCCAGGTTTGATTTGTTTGCAGAACGTCATTCCTTGCTAAACAAAATTACGGAAAAAATGAAGTAAGGAAGGAAAAAGGTGGTAATGACTGCCTGGAAAGAAGAGGGAAAGGAGCACAGCAACAAGTGCAAAAGGCATCCAGAACAAAGTTTTATCACTGACAACATTCATGACACCTCACAGCAATCCCAGGACCGAGGAATACTTTAAATTTGCAAAAAATGCCAACTTTCCAGGTCCTGCTGCACAGTGAACACCACAAAGACAACGGCAACTCACGTCTAGATCTCCCAAGAGACTGCAACTCCAGGACTCCCAGGAATGTTGGACACAACTAATCATAAATGAAAGCAACACTTAGCTTTGTAATACATACATCAGTTGAACAAGTGCTAACCAAGTCTAACTAAACTGTACAACCAACTTCCTCATTCCCTTTCTTCCTCTCCCATCCCTGGGAAAAGACGTGAAATACAAGTTATTGCTGCAGTAGGCAAACATTAATAGCGACTGAAACCACTTAACCATCTATTCTTCCTTCCCTTCCCCTCATTTTTATTTTAAGAAAACCCACAGAACCACCCCCCACCCCAAGAAGGGTTCCAGCACAACAGAATTTTTTCATCCTTTGCTAGATTGAGCATAGACCTACTTCAGGATTAAGTGCAACTCAACACACACCTTATTTCAAGCCATAAATATCAAAGATTAAGAGATGCTGAGAGAACTGGTTGACAGGACAAGACAAAAAGAAAAACTAAATTCTTCCATACCATCCATGCAGCGAGCTCACTGCACAAGGGTAATGGCAAGGAGCTGAACCCGAGTACGTGGCAACTGATGGGGACTACTCACACATATTTTTCAGGGATCTGCCAAACACTTCAGATTTCACAAGAAAAACCCTCTGTTCCACAACTCAGCTCTACTCCTTTTCACTTAGCTCAAAGTGTGACCGACGGTAGGAGCCTGATCAAATTCCTTGCTTTATCCACGCCTGAATTAAAGCCTTGGCTCAGCAGACCAAGTTACACGAGCTTTCCCTTTTTCAGAGGATGCCGGCCAGTAGTGCTGGTGCCAGCACTGCAGGTAACACCAGCAAGTCCCAGGGAGCTTCAGTTTGGTTACAAAGAGATTTCATCTCTTGGTGAAGCAGTTGGTATTTCTGCATCTCTTGTCAGACACTCCAGTGCTCTGTTTTCATCTACTGGTAACATACTAAGCCTCTTGAAAAATCCAGCCTACTCTGATCTGGGAAGTGGGAATTTCTTCAAATAACTAATCAAATCATACTCACATGGGTAAGTTTCAGCTCTCTACCACTGATGAATATCAAAGAAAAGTTTCAAAATGTTTATGGGTCAGATAGAGGCAACTCAAGTGCCTCACAAAGGCAGCAGTTGCCATTACAGGATGATTCTGCAGAAGGAGCACTGCCCCTGGCCACAGCAGCCACATCAGCTCCAAATGAACCTTCCCCCAAACTCTCCTGGGAAAGCACCTTCTGTGTCCCTGTCACAGGGAGCACCTGCACACAGATCCATCTGCAACCTCAGTCCAAGTCCAGCTGCTGCCCTTGAACGCCTCGTCAGCTCCAGGGATCTCCATGACCACCACGGGGAGAACAGCAGCTAAGGCTCACCCAACTCATCTCTGGGGAAGCAAATCAAAGTCCAAATAGTTTCCCTAAAGGGAACCTGCCAGACCTCTGTGCAGGAGAGACAAGGAAGGAAACGGAGGAAGAAAGCTTTTGTTTGCTGCCAGGAACCAGAGCCCAACCTCATGGGTGTGGGGAAGAGCATTCCTGGAATAGGCCATGGGCCGATAATAACCTTCAAACGGGCTTCTATGGAAGAGATGATAGAATGGTTTGGGTTGGAAGGGACCTTTAAAGATCATCTAGTCCAACCTCCCAGCCATGGGCAGGGACATCTATCACTAGGATCTGGCTGCTCCAAGCCCCCTCCAACCTGATTTTGAACACTTGTGGAGCAGAACTGCTTGCTTCTCGAGGGACAGACTCACAAATCTGTGACAGGAAGGTGGACAAGGAAAGGACTGATGGCTTGGGTCGAATGGGAGGAGTGAGCAAACAAGGAGAGGACTGGGTCAGGAAGAGCCTGTGCGACTCAGCCAAGCGCTTGCGCAGCAGGAGCTGGAAATCTCCACGTTTAAGAGCGTGCACACATGCAAATGCAGTATTTTACAATCCTACAGCACTTTTAAAGTGCTCCCAGTGCTTCATGCTTGTTAATTAAGCAATAGTACTTCACAAATCAGAAGCATAAGACTGAGATACAGCTATGTCAACTTTTAACAGTATGACAGATATCACGGTTTAACCCCAGGCAGCAACTCAGACCCACACAGCCACTCGTTCACTCCCCTCCAGTGAGATGGGGGAGAGAACTGGAATGGTAAAAGTGAGAAAACCCATGGATTGAGTTTAAAAACAGAACAGGTTAATAGATAAAGCACAAGCTGCACAGTCAAGCAAAGCAATACAAAGAATTCATTCCCCATTTCCCAAGGGCAGGCAGGTATTCAGCCATCTCCAGGAAAGCAGGGCTCCATCATACGTAATGATGATGTGGGAAGACAAACACCATCTCTCTGAACATCTCCCTCCTCCTGCTTCCCCCAGCTCTATACGCTGACCATGCCTCCATATGGTCTGGAATATCCCTTGGACCATCTGAGGTCAGCTGTCCTGGCTGTGTCCCCTCCCAACTCCTTGTGCCCCAATCCTACTCACAGGTGGCGTGAGTGAGAAGCAGAAAAAGCCTTGGCTGTGTGTAAACTCTGCTCAGCAGTACCGAAAACATCCCTGAGTTATCAACAATTTCCAGAGCAAATCAAAACCACAGCCCCATATTAGCTACTATACAAAAAATTAACTCTACTCCAGCCAAAACCCGTGGAAAACTTTGGGAATAAAAGCCACTTTTAAGAAGTCACATACCCCAAGTCCTCCTGCCTTGCAGACCCCGGGCTGTGTCCCACAGCCAGGCAGCGCAGCACTCTCTGAAAGAGGCCGGTGTTGAGGATTTGAATCCAGACTCCTGTTTCAGAGCGTGCCCCGATGCCTCGCACACCGCCAGCGATCCGATCCCTCTCCAGCCGGCTCCCTAAGCCATTCCTTGATCGCCAGCCAAGCCCCACGCAGAGGTAATCTTACCAAAGTAACACCGGTATGTGCCTGTAAATTGTGATTTCGTGCTTGACTTGTGTTATCTGTCTCCTCTTGCACTTTGGCTACACAAATTATCTTCAGCAATTTCATCTTAAAGCTCATGTTTTACAGTACTGATTTCCCTTAAAAGTATATATTTTTTAAATTTGCTTTTATTAGTTCAGCCACATTTGCCAAGTTTTAACAGACGACTGCTTTCTCAGCTGCCTAATTTCAAATTCACCTTTACATACAGCTTAAAAGGGGGCAAAAAGTCATCACAAGTAAGTGGGATGTGATGCTTAACATCAAGGTTTATGCAAATACACTTTACAGTATCAGTTGAGGGTCAAGAATCATGAATTTAGTCTGCAACACAGGAGAATTAAGAAAGAAAAAGGATGAAACCTAGCCAAAACTTGGAAATATGTATACTCCTGATTAATTCAAGGCTACTAGGAAAAAGCAGATGTGAAGTCACACCTTGTTTTATTCAAGGGAAAAGCCAAAGTGTACAAGAGCCAAAAAGAACTTATTCTATGCAGTGGCAGACTCTGAAATACAGCAATATTACTCCTTCAACATTAATAAAACATGTTGTATACAGAGCTTTTTTCTTTTCAGTCCTTGAAACCCTGCCAAGTCATAAGCTTTTTATGGGAACATTGAAATGAATGTTGATCAGAGCCATACCCATAAGAGTTTTAAATTTTACCACCACTTAGAGGCAAGGGCTTCCCCCCAGTCCCTCACACATCTGAAATCTGTACATTTTTGAAAAGCCTGACGAACTAAAAAAACTCATACACCCTCCATCTATGAAGATACTGAATTCCCTCTTGGATTACCAGCTGAACTCAGGCCTTGAAAGGGCTATGAACTCCTCCACCCTCTGAAATGAAGTTCCTCAAAGGCAAAATTTTACATTTTGTATACAAAAAATAATAGCTACTTGGTAAGTGAAATTAGAGCACCAGAGATCACCTCATTACCAAGAACACTATATTCTTTTCCCCATCCCTTCCCATACTCATCAGCATCTGCTTTATCCAAGGCCTAAGCTTTATTTTTCAAAAAGTTAACACCGGCTCATAACAATACAATTAATTTGGAAGTACAAGGCTCCTGGCATCCAGACAAGTAGTTGATCATTTAGTTGTCGCATCTGATGTGATAGAGCTTCAACTGAGTTGGAAAACTTCATAAAATAAGGGGCTTCTTCCTTTCTAATTAACACAGCAAAGAAATTTAACAGGCTGGCATGGGAATTTCTTTCCAGCATTATGTTTTTGAAACAACTCATCTACTCCCACAGTCTACAAGACCTTTTACAACACGCTACCCAGCAATTTACCCTTTCCAGCTTAAAGGCTTCAACTTGGAGTCCTCTGTATCAAACCAACCAGGGTGGCAAAAATGCTGCCCCAGAAGACCACAAAAATACCTGCCAACCTTAACATCTACTCACCCTGCATGCTTCTACGTCTATTCTGTAATTGTAGACCTAAAATCTGTGTCCATTGCAACATTTATCCATTTTATCACTGACATAAATTTAAAAAGGTATTAATGAGGTGCACAATGCTTCAAATTTAACAGGGAAATGGACAAAAAGTACACAGCCTACATCCAAGTAGGTCTGTCTTTCAGGTCCCTGGGCTGGGAACTTGTGTTGTTTGTATACTATCTTGATTTATGTTTATTTAAATAATGCCAAATATTAGTTTTAAATTTACAGTGATTGCTTTATGTCTCCAATCCTAGCAGGATAAAGGGCTTATACTAAACAAAACAGTTTGTTTATACTAGTAGTACATCTCATAGGAAATACTTAGAATCCCACATGTTCAAAGCAGGACAAAATTACAGCCTATCTTTCCTCAGAGGGTTGCTATCTCCTGCTATCAACAGGCCAGAAGGACCACATGCAGATCACAAGCCCTGAAAGTTCCAATCAAGAGAGGCTGTTCTGCAGAACCCCAGTAAAGCTGAAAGTGAGTTTTAATGCTACCCTAAAATAACCATTCACACATGCAAACCAATTACTGGTGCAGGTACTTAAGTGTGAAAGCAAAACCTTGTCCTTCTCTCAGGTACACTAAAAATTTACATGTTCCTATAAAGATGCCTCTGCATATCCAAGCCCTGTATTTTGTACTCTGGAACTGTGCTTGTACAAGGACTGGCAGAGCAAAGCCCTCTTCTACAGCTGATGCTCTTTTGTGCTGAGATCACAAATTGAAAGTGGACGAGATAAATACTTAAAAGCACAGATCCTTAGTAAAATCTCCTCAGCACACTTTACAACCTCTCATGCCCAGTGACTGCACAAATTCTCCCCTCTATCTATAGACTGAAAAAATATTTCCCCAATTTGTACACAAATGACAGCAGTTCAGTTTTGAAGGGGAAAGAAGGAGAAAGGCAGCACTCAAACTCTAAAGATTATTTACGAACAAGCTGAAGCCCTATAAACTTGGCTATTGAAGAAAGACAATCCTCTCTAGCTTATGCCAAGTGGGTCAGACAGAGGAAGAACCTCAGCAGTCTTCAAAGTCAAAGCAGATGGGGAAGTGAATAAGTGCCCATGTGAGCAAAGAGGAAACAAGATTCTATTCATTTTAGCTTGTTTCAGAACTTCAGCTTTCTAGATACCGTTGACTGACACAAGCAGAGGAGCTCACTTCTGTAACAAGTATTAGAAATGCAGAGTAATTACTTAGGACTGCTATAGATGCAAAAAAATAAAGTCCCAGCGTGTGCAGATTGAGGATGTTGCTTAGCTCAGTAGGAGGGAAGCAGGTGAAGTGGAAGAAAGGTGCTAAGAGGCAGAGAATGGGAGAAATGTTCTTTACTTTGTGGCTATGAAAAAACCTCTTGGGATTCTTTATCATTAGTTTCAGTACCAGAGATATAAATATTTATGTAGCTGTAAAGTAGGTTCTACTTTAGAGCTAACTGTAGCTCTAATTAGAGCATTAAAAAAAACTCCACATATGCTTGCATGTAAATTTTTTACCCTTTTGAAATAAAAAAGCAGCAGTCCACACATGCCACAGAATGACCATACATCACATTCCTTAAAAAGCTGAAGCTGACCTCTTGGTCCTTTCTCAGGCTTTACATCGCCAGACAAGATCTGGGCCAAGACCATTTCCATACACAGGGATGCATCTCTGTCTCAGGCTAACCTCATCATCCAAGTGGTGAAGCCTAAAACCAGCTGATCTCCCCCAGGGTCATGCTTGTGGAGCTGGGAATCCCTCCATCTGCCTCAGCAACATAAAAACATCACTGGCTGCAAAATAAACAGCACATGAACCACAGAACAATTGCCCCTCCAGCCAATGCTGCTCATGCCACCCACCAAGGGTTAATAATTCTCTAACAGATCCCTCCCTCCAAAAAAAACTTTTCATACTTTGAAGAAAGACCTTGTGCAAGTTGACAACACACAACTTCTTTTGAATCCATACAAAAGGACTCCCTTCCTCTCCAAATTCCTGGGAGTTTTGCAAGCTATCTGCAATCAGATGGAGCAGACCCTGAAGGACCACAGAAATACTTTGAATCAAGAACTTTTAAACTGAGCTGAGAACAGTGGAAGGAGGCGTATTCAGTGCTATAGCTTGCTAGGGAGACACCGAGAGCCAAGGACATGCTGAGGAGATGCTCATCTTCCAAAGAAAATACTGCTAAGAGAAACAGGCATCCTTCCACCACTCATTTTAGGAGGTGGCTGCTGAGCTGCATCAGCTATTCCACTGGTGTCTGCATGAGTGTTTTTTGCCCAAGACTTCTGCTGGAAGAGCCAGAGCTGCAAAACTTGTAAGAAAACTCGACAGGAAGAGGCACTGAGGGGTTGAACAATACCAACCCACTTGGGATACACACTTCACTTATGCAAACTCAAGTGATCTGATATCCAGGGTGGGTTGTGTGGAGCACAGTCAAGATAGAAATAGGTGTATGAAGTCTTTGCTTGTTTTCTGTGTGTGTAACTCTACATCAAGGAATTTGCTAAAATGAGAAGTATGAAGGAGAGGAGAGAGAGAGGCTGTTATGAGTAACAGCAAGGGGGGGAAACTTCAAACTACAATCAGTTTAGCTTTTTTCCCTATTGTTAGTTATCATACAAGCTGAAAAGTTAACTACCTTGCTTTAGGTAACTTTTTACCATGACAGTTATTCCTTTTAGCAAATATATCATCATTCTCACAGCAGCTTTAGATGCTTTAAGATGCAAAGCGAGGACTCCCCCAAATCTCTCTCCCCACTAAAAAAGCTCCAAACACGTTAACCTGGAAGGACCACGTAAAGTTGCATTTGCTGTAGTCAGATGTTTTCTCTGCACTCTGGTGTAGTTGGAGGGAGGAAAAAAAGGATATACAAGGTAAACTCATGCTGGCTTTTTAACAGCATCTCCACAAAAAGCATTTTTTCTTTTACGTGACAAGTACAGTTGACCTGGGTTAACACTGTGGTGTGGGCAGTTGAAAAGGGATCACCTGATGAAACAGAAATACCTCCCTCCAAATTATATTGCAGGAATTCCAGCCAAGCACCCCAACCGCAGCAAACAGTAAGAGCCTTCTGGAACAGCACACGTTCTGTGTCAGCAAAGCAGCGTTAATACAAAACTCAATTCAAATAAAGGAGCACTGACCCTTCAGAAAGGATAGGGCTTCACCAGGCTTCTACCACACCAAAGACCACCGAAGATACTCAAACCGCTCCAAAAAAAATTATTATATCAAAAGCAGGAAAACAATGTCAGCCTTGCACATGTTTTGTCGCCAAATAATGACAGTGTTTACCTTCCCAGCCTAACACATTACTGCTCTGGACCCAGTTTTAAAACAGAGTACATGACAGAATTAATTATGTCCTTTCCTCTTAACTACCATTCCCTGGTTATTTATTAGCTCGGTCTGCATATATTTATAGATGTGTCTAATATACAAAGTTAAAAGGACTTTAAACTGATGCCTAAATACTTCCCTCATGTGCAGAGTCCTCTCCATCCTCTGGACAGGCAGTGGCATCAAAAAATACAGCCTCAGGCTGCAAAACAGTCACTGCTCAAGTAGTTGAGGGAGACGGGGGAACCTCAAGCTTGCTGCAATGGCAAGCGTGTTTCAGGAACAATGCAGTGCTGATCCCAAGCAACAGTCTACCTCAGACATGCTCTCAGAGGGCTCTGCTAAGGACTTTTCCACCTTTGTTGGCCAACCCACAGTTTGGAGGCCACCAGTCAGTTCCTGTGTGTTTCTGGAAAACACAAAAGCTACGCCACACAAAATACCCTGAGTTCAGCACCCTGGCAGAGGAATGGCAGATAAACTCAGATGAGCTACCTAAAAGGAAAACTAAAGGGAACTCAAAAGCCTCTCTGCAGTTGCCTGTCTTCACTCTCCTAAAGTCCTCCCTGAAGAGGGACAAATATCAGGGAAAAGCAGATTGGAGAAGACTTCTGGTTTAAGACAATCATTTTTATTTCACCAAGGTCCCTCATCTCAAGGAGAAAAGCTGCCGTGCTGACCATTCACTGGAGGGAGATCAAAAGGAAGAGAGGGTGGGTACTGCAGAAAGCAGAGACAGGAGAAAAAAGAAAACCCTTTCACAGACACTTTTAGAAAGAGTAGCAGCACTTTTGTCAGGATAGGTGTTAGGATACTATATTCCCATGTGAACACTGCAGTTCCTTTTGGCCTCATCCAGGATCAACAAGCACCTCCAATTAACACACGAAATTAGCTGTGTATCTAGGGATTAACTTCTTGTCTTGCATCAGAGGTCAGTGGAGTCTTCTCTCCACCACAAACGAAAGCACAGTACATTTTGGTACAGCAGCACACTTAGTTCTTCCACCCATCATCCACTGCACCGCAGCACTGGATTTGTGCGCAGAATGCCCCAAAGATATTCAGAAATAGACGAGACCAGGTGCTTGCAATCAACACTCAGAAGTCCCGTCAATCACCAGTTATATGGAATTTGGCATTTTAGAAGCATAGATGGGGTTCAGAAGATCAAAGGGAGTTGTTAAATTTGTTCATGTTCTCCCATCTTTTGGGCTAAAAAAAATGTAAAGCTCTCAAGCTTTTTATGATTTCTCTGTATCAGAAGCTCGTGCCTGAGGGAAAGAGGGAAGAGAAAGGGATGGAAAAAAAGCAACAGTGTCTAAAAACCTGGAAGCATGAAGGTTTCATTTCATAACAAAATGATATTAAATGATAGCAACAAGTTTACTTTCCAATGGAAAAAAAAATGCAGAGCATCTCTTGAAAACAAAATTTATAAATTTATGAGATTATGCAGTAATAAGCAGATATAACCTGTATTTCATTATTCTGCACCACGTCCACTTCATCTGATTAAATGAATAAATGAGGTCCTTATGTCATACTAGAGGCATTACCCCTACTTTTGTTTACAACATCTTTCTAGCCTTTAACCACAGCACACGCAGCACAGCTGGCTGGCAGCTCAACATTATAACCCAACATGCAAAAGAAGTTAAGATAGGGGAAGTGATTCTAAAAAAAAAACACAGGAAAAAATCTTGCTTCACTTACCTAAGCAAAGTTGTCATTAGAGAGTTTTCCAGTAATAAAATCCAAGAAAAAAAGCCTGAAAAAAACATAGAACAAGGCAAATTTTTAGTACATAGGATATTACTCCCACTCATTTTTTTCTTGGGAATGGGAGAAGTCAGTAATTTAAAGAAAAAGTAAATTCACTCCATTAGTTGCCTTTCAGATAGCTATTTGTAACAAAAACGTCCTCCTCAGACAGTGAATGTATCAGAAACAATAGGGCAGATTTTTCACTGCTGCTGCCAGCATTATACCAGTGCAATTCCCCAAATGTCAATCACGTTGGGCTGCAATAAAACTAGTGTTATCCAGCAGACAAGTCAGGCCTAAGGCAATTAGCTAAGCTGCCCCATTTAGATTTTCAGTCATCTCCCCCTCCCACTGAGCTGGATTATCAGAAAGTTTGGACCAAATTGTAGGGTGGGAATCAAGGAGTCACACATGTTCACACACAAAGAGTAGGGCTGAAGGTGGCCAGAAACAAAAATGCTGCTTATAAAAAAAATACCCAAACCACCCCAGGGCTAATTGCAAAAGACTGAGGCAGCACAACACATACCAATATTAAGAAAGCTGGGAAAAACAAGACTTCATTATAGGCATAAAAATCCAAAGCAAGTACAAGTTACTGGCAAAAATGGCATGTGGCTATGACAGGTTTTACCAAAATCACTGCTACCAAAAAACTCCTCGAAGCTTGCTGAGACTCATGAATGCAGACTGAAAAAAAAAAAAAAAAAAAAAAGAAACCACACACCCAAACTAACTGAATACGGATGACTGCAAGCCTCCAAATCAAAGAGGGAGTTGACCACTGTTTAGGAGGAAGAAATCATTGCTTGTTCCAAGATTAAAAACTTATAATTCTGGCCCTGGCTGAAGCACTATCATTCACTAATCTGCTGCAATTTAGTCGGGCTGATCCCCCGCTCAGACAGACGGGGCATTATCAAAAGTTCCTCCATTCATTTCGCTTCCTGTTAGCCAGTGAAAGCCCCTTTTATACCCTCCTCCAGAGGCTGCTAAAGCCAGGGAAGACTTTCCGATAGAGAAGATAAGGTAGTTGGATTTATTCATGAGAGGAGGAAGGGAAGTTCTACAGGCTGATTACAGCTTCTCCAAAGCTGAAAACTAGTGGTTCGGAGGAGGGAGGTGGAAGATGATGGATTTCTTATTAAATAAGCATTATACCACTACCATTACTGTTAGAAGTAGCATTAACTCTCCTGATAATCAACTACAGAATTGAGATTTTACTCTGAAGCTGGCATCATCAAATAAGCACATGTGGTTAAATAATTCAAAATATATGGACAAAGCAGAATGCGATATTTTTTAGGAGATTGAGCAAATAATTTTTTAAAAAATAGCATACCTAAGACCAAAGGATAAACTACCCAGAGTCAGAGGGAAGACACTAGAAATGGACTCCAGATTGAGACTGTTCACATATCATTTTCAGGGTCAGATCTTGTTCTTATTGTCGACATGAGCACTCTCAGACTTCAATGGAGTAAGATGGTGATTTCCACATTAGTTAACATGTGTCAGCAATTTTGAACAGTTGCTTTGCAGATTCTTAGAGCAAACCAAGCAAAACCTCACCAGTGAGAGCCCAGTACAGTACTTGGCGGATGAAAAGCTGCCTGGAAACTCTATCAAGTCTCTGAAAAACATTCCCCCATTAATGTTCAGACAATCTGGTATAGTTAAGAGTAGTTTTTAAATGCAACAAGATGGAAATGCAAACAAAAACACATTTCTCAAGTTTAAAAAGGTCGAGCCAAAGCAGCGAAGCTCTACCAGAAGCTAGGGCTAACAGTGATGGTTACAGGGGTAAACCCTGCCTCTTCCTTCCCCTCTCCCAGACTATTCTTCTCCAAACGAAGGAGCAAAATAAACAAGAATCGAAATATCCCCAGCAGAAAATCACAAGCAGCTTTAAAAGAAAGAAAACAACTCAGCTATACCTCATCATTACTCCATCCAGTCCAAATACACATCAAGCCTTTAACTGTCTTCTTCTCTGACAATGCTAAATGAGATAAATACAAGCAAAAATAATGGGTTTTTTGACACACTATTATATTAATGGGAAAACTTAAAGGCACCAGCTTCAATTAGACAAGGATGGAGTGTAAACCTCTGTTGGGCAGAAAGAGGGAATAACCAAAACTAGAATGGCATGAAAACCCAACAGAGATGGTTCACAGGTCTCCACAGAGACGGTGAAGTATCAATGGTACTTATGTAAATAGGGACAAGGCTGATAAATTAACTCTTGCTTTGCAGAATACCCATATGCAACCAAAAAGCAATGAGCTACAACAAAATCCAGAGCTTATTTTGATCCAGCTCCTCCTTTAGGTTATTTTATATATACTACACAAAACTTGAGCACAAACTGTACAGATCAGTTTGCTCAGTGTTCACATAATTTCTCAGTGATCAAAGGATCAAGGAATGAGGAGACAACAGCTTCTTTCTATTCTCATGCCAGCCTGCATCTCTTCAGACTCATCACTTCAGGCAAAGCTCAGCTGGCACCTGCTCTCCTCACTTTGTGCTGCAGTGGGATCTCGCCTGTTTCAACCACCAACTTCAAGCGTAAACTACAACAAACTCTGCAAATGCTCAGATTTAATGGGTACCTCAGAAAAAGCTGCCAAGTCTCAGATTCCTCCCATAATAAATAAGGCAATATTGCTCCCCTATCTTCACAGAGGCTTTGCAACATAAATCTGAAGGTACAATGAACTGTTATAAATCTCCAATGCACAAAAGCAATCTTACATGTTAATTTGCCATTTCACACTATGAATAAGGACAAATTTATCAAAGCGCAAAGGGTGTTTCCTATAGTGGGAATGTTGGAATGGGATGACAAGACATAGCCTGCTTGTTCTGCATGTTTGGTAAGATTATTGGGTCTTTCTTGTCACAGAACAACTCTTGTTACACCAATATTTAATTAAAAACAAGCAAAAGTCCACTCAAAATTTCCCATTTGTTTTCAGGTCCGAGGAACCCACGGTAGCAAGTTAGAACTGATACTGCATCACAAGGAAATGAAGAGGCATGAATGAGATTTTCCTTGGTCTTTTCAGCTTGATAAAGACCCAACTGCAGCAATGCTACAGCTGATGCAAGGGATTCCGACCAAGTCTGAACACTCTTCCCAATCAAGCTGACAGATTACAAGAACATCACAACCAGAGGCCCATGCCCACTGGTACAGAGCTGGATACGACTCATTTTGCTCAGTGAAAATATGACTACACATACGACAATTTCAGGAAAGCCAAAGAAGGAACAGGTTTACTTGGCTCTTACATTTCACTGCCTGCCTTCTGCAAATTCAAGGTTGGTTGTCGTGATGATGACAGGGTTTGGAGGTCGGTTTGGTCTTTTTTTAACAACCCCAAAACCTAAAAATTCCTACTTCTAAAGATCACCTTATGTTTCTCATAGGCCTGGGTATGGATATACAGATGCCCAGTTTTTAGCATCTGTACTGTCACTAGCAACACTTGGAATAGCTCTGACCGAAAGCAATGGAAGATGTCAATAGTAGTTTGCCACACAAGACTGCAATTCCAGATTTCTGCACACATTGCGAGGGGCATGTGGCATTACCAGTAGCTGGAGTTCAGCACGTTCCTGGGCAGCTCTGCAGAAACAACATTTAGACTGTTAAAGGTGGCTGCAGCAGAGTTCAGAGAGGAAAACAGCAAAGAAATCCACAATTCAGAGAGCAAACCCTGTACATGCAAATCAGGCTTTGCAAACTCATTACGCACTGAAAGACTTAGGATTTTCCATCTCATCTCCGAGGGAAGCAGCAGCACACGCTCAGCGGTGCCAGGAAGGTTAGAGGACTGCCAGAGCATGCACAGGAGAAGGTTTGTCTGCAAACAGAATGAACAGCCTTGACTAAATTCTTGTAACTAATTAAGCAACAATTCTCCACTGAGAAAACAGCATCTCCCAGTTCCCTGCCTAATCCTCAACTCCTGCTTCTTGAGCTGGCTTTCAATTTTTAAGTCTTACATTTTTCTTCAGAAGCAGAAGACAAATGGATGCCAATTCTGCAGACATCCTGGTTGCAAGGCTTTCATTTGCCTTTTAAAGACCATCAGTGTTCAGAAGTGACTTAACACTAATGAGCTTTCGCCAGCAAGTCTGCAAACATTAATACATGTGAGTAGGCATGCTAAATCCACTCAAATTACCTATCTGCAAGGCTCTCCTCCAGCCTGGACTGGACTTCAAGCCAAGAGATGATGAAATCTGGAAGGTAACTACAGATTTTCTCTCGCCTGCATCCCTTTGTTAAGCTACTCAGTGATGCTAAGCAGACGCGTTTTGGATGTGCTGCTTCATCTCATGTAAAGGGGCAGAAAAGGAAAAAGAGTCAGAAACAGTACTTATCTGAAAAAAAGCAAATATTTTAAACTAAGTACTGCTACTGTTTGTAGAATGGCCTGTAAGAGAGATACAGCTGAAATTCCTTTAAATACATGCGTTCAGTTTTAAAACTGCAAACAAGTCAATCTGACAAACCAGCTCAGTTAGGATCGCTCAAACAAAGCCCAGGGTCCCGCCCCCCACCCTTTTCCTAAGTAAGCCAGCACAAGTTTCTGGCATAAGCACTGGTGTGTGAGATTTTAACATTCCCCTTTCCATAAACAGTCATACATCAAGCTCTAAAAATTTTCTTCACAGAAACATTTGCACTAGTAAAACTCAATTATTCTAATATTTGTATGACACATGCAGGAGGGGTACATAAAAAGGTTATGGTGAGCTCATTTAAGAATTTAAACAAGTACTTGATAAAAAGGTTTTGAATTATTCACTCAGCTCCACTATTAAATCAGGCTTCCAAAGGAGTCTTTAAACAATACAGCCCAGAGACGCTGTATTTATAACAAAAAGGCAGCACTGAAGCCATCACACTGTCTCACAGCACAAACCATTCATAATTACAGTGTAAATGCTCACAGGCACAGTATCGTGCCTTGGTCACAATCCTGCCAGATTAACTGGACACTTTAAACATTTATACAAATATTCCTTTCTGGAGAGGCAGCACCACTTCTGTCTAAATATCTTAAGTGCTGCTTTTTAGGCTAAGAAAGAGCAATTTCTTCAAGAACATCCAAAGTCGAGAGAAACACTCAGGAACAGTACTAAGCAAGATAGAGACAATCTTTTACATGTATTTATTTACTTTTATACCAGCCCATCTGGGCTGGCAACAAGTATTTTGTTATGCCCCACAAAGCTTCACAGCCAAACTCAAGTGAAGACATCACCATTGCACCTCAGTCACAAACTTCCATGCTAAGGTTACACACAGCACAGCGATTTTCTGAATACTTGCTGCTCACACACATACCAAACCTTTTTTCCGAACCTCAGGGCCCACTTGAAATAATGGCCATCTCTAGAGGGAGGAAAAATAGAGGGCTCGGAAGAGATAACATGAGTGGTGCTTCACTTCTCTGGTACACACACCCTCTCATCACCTGCTTCCTTTCTCCCCATCCCTTTTTCTTCCATCTCACAGGCTGCTCTTGGGTAGTTCAGCTCAATGAACATGAGCCAAGATTTCCTCTCAAAATAACTACTCCAAGACCATTTCAGCTATGAGCATCACCCACAGAAACATTCCCATTTGCATATCATCTTCTCTCCTTCATCAGTCTGTTCCCAAATAAACTCATGGGCTGGTGATACGAGGTCATGAAGTCGTGGAAAAAAAGCAGGATACCCTCCCACTGCATCCAGCCATGTTCCCAGAGCAAGGGCAGGATGAGTCAATCTCCCAATATAGTCGATTTCAGGCATTTCTGGCAGCATTATTTTAATGACAGTATTTCAATTCCTTCTGCCATCTCATTGAGACAGCTCAAGTTAAGTATTAATGAAGTGCTTGAACACTCTCACTGTCTGGAGGAGACGTGGGGTGTCATCTAACCACCAAGCCCTGAGCAGAACCAGCAGCACATCAATCTAAGACAACCATAATCCATTAAAAACAAATAAAAATCTAAGGGTATCTTGCCATTTCTGAAGAAATGGGGGTTTGGATGGTTTTGTTTTGCTGTTACAAAGCCAAGCCACTGTAGCACTGCCATCAGAAACACACCTCCTGAAACTTTTTTTATATTTTTTAAGCCTTTAAATTCAAATTTGATGATGTACTTTCCTTCAAACCTACATCACATCTCATCCACATGTTCTTACAAATCTATCTGTTTGAAGCACTGGTTTTCCTGGTTATGGGTAAGGCTCAACACCTGCACCACTGCAAATATAATTATGGCAAACTACCACGGCTATTTGTAGACTTCCTGTTCATCAAATAGTATTAGTGTAACTTTGCCTTGAGCAATTATTTACAGAGCTGGAAATCCTGAAATGACACTGGAGATCACAGTAGCATTCTTCTGTCCACCCCTCCATTATGCAATGATGCTTTGTATTAGCTTTTGGAACTACTCAAAGGGGAAAATAAAATCATCAGAATAATTCTTTATAAATCCGTCCAATGAAAAGGAGGGGGGAAAAAAAGTAATTCAGTTAAAACTCTGCATTAGCTTACTCCAGTTGAGACTGGGAGGCATTTTACACTTCAGCTGAATTGGCAGCTCAAATTCAACTTCAGGCTCCAACGCAAGCTTTAAGTCAAACTCCTCAGCAGAGTAAAACCCTTATTAGCTTGTCTTCACTGTAATTTTAATCTTACTTAATTCTGACTATGTAATTTATGTTAAGAATAACCCACTTTTTTTCAGAATGGGATATACAGCATGCAGAATTAGTCCCTGGCTAGCACAGTTAGGGTTTCCCTTAAAGAAATATTTTTTTACATATTGACAGCAAAGGAAAAAAACACTGAAAGCTTAAAAAAAAAAGTTCTCATATATGCATCACAGATGGCTGTATTAATTCACCTAATATATATCCCTAACCCATCAAAACCTGGCCATGCAGCCTCACTCCAAACCAATGTTATGTGCTAGAAAGACGTTTGATCTGTTTAAAAACTGACACTTCTTTTTCATTACTCACACAAGGGGTGAGAGAGGAGAGAAAAACAGTTGGTATTTCTACCTTTAAAAAGGAACAAGAGCATCCCATTTCTTCTCCCATCCATTTTTCCCAAATTATGATTGAAAAATAAAAAAATAAATACAAAACAATTAAAAACACCACAAAAACACCTTGTAAGAACAACATCTCAATTTCAAGTTCCACCAACAGGTCAAAATTCATAACATTTCCTCTAGCTGAAATGAAAACAACTTCAAAGCACTGTCTGAAGTTCACGCAGTCAGTTTTACAGTCCAAACTGTCAATGAAGCTGGTACACAACACCCACCCATACCAACACAAGCAGTATTTACATCCTGTAGCCAACCTAAAGCTCTGAAGCCCCAGTTACTATCTCTCCTAATCATGAAACATTCACTACGTATTTCCTGCATTATTTGCATCGTTACTTAGGTTTCGGGGTTTTGTTTGGTTTTGGTTTTGTTTGGGGGTTTTTTATGCCCACTAAGTAAAAAGCTACTAAGATCTCCCACTCAAGCTCAGAGGAAACTCCAAGTGAATTACCAGAGTGGTCTCCCACCCTCCTTCTGCACTTGCTGCTGCAGTCTTGTGTTGTCCCCTTGGCTCCCACTCCTCTTTAAGAGGTAAAAAAATAGTTCAACCCCTATCACCCACCCTGCAAACCAACACATCCTTTTCAGTGAAGCTTACACCCTGCCACAGCCTACTTGTATAATCTGAATGGGAGAGACAGGGAATGGTTACGCGTTTGCCAAGTGAGTGATCTGAGAGTGAAATGCAAGAGATGCCTACACCAGAAGAGCTGGACTGTGCCAAGAGCACGAGCTCAGGTCTGTCCCGTGTCGCAGGCTGGCATCGGAACACCAGGAATCTGAATGACTTGAACTAAAATATCCACTAAGGGAAAAAAAATTCATCACTTACTTTAGATTTTCCTCCATTTTGTGGGGTGCAGACATGGAAAAGCTAAGGAGAGGGTTTGCAGGACTTTGCAGCACGTTCGGCCCCGCACTGTGCTCAAAGCAGGAGCTGTGTGAGGGAAGGGAACCAGAGAGGCCCTGGACAGATGTTTCCATTCACCAACGCTGCCAAGGAGCCGGGAATGCCGAGTTCACTACCTTGGTGTTATTTACATTTCACAACATCCAGCAATATCCATGCCACAAGCAGTTTAGGAAAGGAAAATACCACGTGGCAAGGGAGCGTTTTACCATCGCCTTCGTTAAAGGGGAGAAAATGAAACCATTTTTTTTTTATCCCAGTTCTGAAACTTTGCCTGGTTTCATTTCACCCACTGTTATCCGAAGAGGACACAAGCATCCGAACATTTTCTTCCCATTTTCCAGAATAAACGGATTGATCTAGCACAGAGGCCAGTTTCCCCTTCAGCAACTGTGCCACAAACCAAATTCTCCAGAGACCAAACCTGAAAATACCCTTGGTGGAAGGGTGCGTTTCAGAGGCATTCATCCAAACCTCAATCCTGAGACCCAACAGGTTTGATAATGAGCTGCCAGATCCAGTTTGGCAACTAGAACAGCTACTCCAACTGCTGCCCCATCCACCCGAACACAGAGCGTTAGACACGGACCACATGCAACAATGGCTCTGCATGTCCCAAGGTGCTCCCTGCAGCAAGAGATAAGAAGGGTGATGGGAGAAACATTTTTTCACACCATATTATGATCCTCCAAGTCCTCTGAGCCCACAGCAGAGGGACAGAGGAAATAAAAAGACCAATATTACCCATTTCTATAAATATCAGTAGTTTCTTGAGCTTTCAAAGGAGTTCTGTATCTCAGCAGAGACACTGTGTCATGTTTCTCCAAGTTTCGTGCTGGTGAACGCTGCCCAGACAGGGCAATTTTACTGGGAGTGAGTGCAAGGCTCCGCTCCTGCCACTGCCACAACGGGACACCTTCCTTCCCAAAGTAAACCAGACACTAATGCTATTTATGGATCCTGTTGCAGAACCAGACAGGCTTCCCAGCCACTATTCATCAACGTGCAAATAGGTTTTATTCCATGGCAGGCAGAAGAGATTTGAAAGAAAAAGTCCTGAAGTTCCATCTTATTTTTCAAAAGAAATAAATATTTGAAGATTAGTTGGAAATTCGACACGGAACAGTAATACCTGCAAATAAAGGCTGATCACAAATTCTATGGAGAACACTTCGTTTTTTTAAAAATTGACAATTTCAAATTAGTTCCTAAAGAATTACTAAAGGAAAGCAAACATCCATGGAAAAGGCAGCCAAGTCGATGTATCAAGGGACAGACCTCCTGAAGAACATCAACTCCATCAGCCCTCCACACCCAGAAGAAAGGCAGGGAATATAACTGTGAAATCTTCCTTACTTTGCAGGAAAAAAAACCGAATACACATAGATGAACAACACTCACCAGCACGACTTTCAAACATTAACACAGCAGACTCCACCGACTCGTCTTCCTATGGCTTTGGGGCTTCAGTGGGAACTACAGCTTTGTTCTTACAAGCATTTTTCATAGAAGCACCTTTGCATTTAAAATGTCAACTGTAAACGCATCTGCTATTCAGATAAAGCACCCACAAGCACTTAATTTCACATGCAAGAAGTTTTACAAAGCTCTCAAAAGAGCCCAAGGACATTTGGAAGGATAGACGCAAGTTTAGAATAAGTCTTAGCATATCATCAACCAAAAAAAAAAATCTATTCTTAGATATCTCCCTTTGCTGATTCCTATAATCTTCCTTTTTTTTCCCTCCTACTCCTTTGAGAAAGTAAGTTGTTTGGTTATTCGGGGAAAAAAATGGAAGAACCTGTTTTGCAAGGCATACAAACAAAGCAGTATCTTCCAAAAAAAGAAAAGCTCATTCAAAAGTATGTAAATATTAGGGCTGGTAACACAAACAATAAAACCACAGGAAACACAAGAAATTAAGAATAGATCAGGACTCATTCAATTTCCTGGCTGCTGGATATATAAGCACTTTTCTGGGTTGGATGTATGAGACACAGTTTATTTCCTGACTAACAGACATCAGGGAGTTAACACAGATAATTTGAAGAGGCAAACAGAAATCAGTGTCTGTTCTGATCCTGCCTCTGCTCCTTGGCAGGACAAGGACACCGACCAAGGCAGCTACACCCAGAACCTGGCACATCAAGCACCAGGGGTTCAGCATCCTGCACTAAGCAGTGAATTCAAGTTTGGTAAAGGCACAGAGAAGGCAAAAAACAGGATTACTCCTGTCTCATCACAGGATGCTGCTGAGTGCCCAGTGCACACCCCAAAGGCTGCTCTTCAACAAGGCACAGCTCAAAGCTGAGCACGAAGCAGAGGTGACAATTAGTTCCCAACGTGCCGGGTGGTCCCTGCCATCACCACCCTGCAACTCTCCCTGGCTGGAAGGCGCACTCCCAGAGCTTGACACTGCATTCCCCAGCTCGGGCGTATTCCCAAATTCCCCACTGATGCTAGGCTTTCGTCTAGCAGCATCCCAACAGTTCTTTCTCTCCTCTCCATCATGGGCTTTTTTTTTCCAACCAGCCAGAAGCAACAAGGTCTCAAGTAGACACAGTTGTACATCTTTCGTGTGGGAATTTAAAACGCTGCTCTGCCAAGCATCACAGCCACATTAACTCAACCACACTGAAACAGCTCCTGCTCCTCAGTCCAACTTCCATCAAATGCTAAACCAAGTCTCCTTCTTCATCCCCAAGGTAGCCAGTGGCTCAGACTCCTCTAATAATCAAAAAAAAAAAAACCTGCAAAGAAAACCATTTATTTCTTTCACTGCAAACACCAAGTGATATATTTATCTAAAGAAAAAATAAAACAAGACTTAGAGCACATTTCCTCCAAAATGGCCTAAGTTTCTCTTGGCACTGAAATATCACAAGCCTAAGGCATAAATACACAGGTAGTGTTCTTTCTTAATTAATATCAGTAGCACTGATCTGACTAGATTTTTAGTAAAAACTGACAAAGATTTTACAAATTCATTCCTGGAGAGGGAGGGGGAATTAAGACCCCTCTAAGAAGAGTATTAAAAACTTGATAAATTTATACTCACTTGATACATTTTATCATAATGCTTGACCTTTTTATATAATGCAATTGTACAATAACTGTTTGACTGCCATTTATCTGCCATCTCATAATACTAACTGACATCACAGAGGGGATGGTCCTGCAAATAACCCAGGAAAGAAAGGGTAAAAAGCACACTCGTGTTTTGTAGCTTCAGGAATATGTATACATCTTTAAGCACTTTCTTTGCCACAGGTCCTCCATCTTCTTCAAGTAGTTTTGAATTTTCATTTCAAAACTTGCTCTCCACATACTCAAGTGTTTTCCTTTTCTCCATCCGCCGTAAGCTGTTGCTGGGATAGGATCTCTTCTTAGTCTCAAAGAACCTGATGACTTCTGAACTTTGAGATTATAAAGCAAGAAAGTTACTGAACACTCACATGCAAGTCGATTGGCTAAGAAAAAGTAGCACAAAGTCCTGCCAAAATCCTAGCTAATCTGATAAAGGAAAAACCAGGGAGGTCTAAGCACTAAACCCCGCGATTTAAGTAGAGCCAATTCCAGCTACAGAAGGAAGCACATCACATGCAGCAGAGCACCTCTTCTTCAGAAATGCCATCTGAAAAGACAACGTTTTACCACCTTACTGCCCATAGGTAAATCGCAAAATTCCCAGAACATGGGAAAACGTGTGGGACTTGCAGGTAAATTTCATACTGATCAACAAACACAACTGAAACTAACTGGAAGGAGGGAGAAACAAATTTATGAGAGCTACGTGACACGAAGCCATTTAGCACTTCTTTAATTCTCCCACTTCCAATGCACTTCACAAACAATTAATCCTCTTAACATCCATGCAAACATATTTATTATCCACAGTTTTAACTTGTAAGCTCTTAACGCACTGGTCTAGGTCTTTTTCTAGCTTAACACACTGCTCATGAAAACAGGGACCAAAGCTCTCTTTTAACTGTGGAACAGCTCTCAAGAAATCTGCTCCCATCACCCCACTCCCATCAGCATCTTACAGAGAGACAAGAAAAGCACCCACTCAAGAAAATACTTTTATAAGCTAGTTAAAAGCATTTTATGCTAGTTAAGTGCTCAATTCTCAGCCTCCATGCTACACACACCCTTCTTCAGGGTACATAACCAAAAGACTCTTCCAAAATTAATTAGTAGCTCTGGCCAAGGTGGAAAAGCAGCTCCAAATTTTGGAGACTCCCAAGCCCCCACTGCACAAATTGTGCCCAACTCAGCAGGAGCCACCAGCACTCAAATGGAGCCACACAGCGGGTACCAACATAACCCCCAGCATCCTCCCACAATGGGTCTGAGAACAAATGTGTATGTATTTGCCTGCTGGCATCTGCACTACAATAGAGAAAAACCTGTAGTTAACAAACATGTGCAGCAAGATTTTGCCTTGAATCACACAAAAGTGTAGAGACACCTGGACCTTGTGAAATGAATGTTTATTACACAAGGCCTTCTTTTATGACAGTACATATAAAAAGGGGTTTAGTCTTTATTTCTCTACCCAGCTGAGACAACCTACTTTCTCTGCAGCTGCTAGGAGAAGAGAAACTATAAACATTTACATTTAGTGCAACAAAAGGTTTGCTCACCACCTCTTGTGTTCCACTGTGCTCTCAGACGATGATCACTCATCATAAAAATGGGTGGAGTGGCTGCAAAACACTCAGTGATGGAAAAACTGACTCCCATGTTCAAGAGAGGTTCCTGCACAGGCTGAAAACCCCACTGAAATAGAGTGTTGTCATTACTCCCAGGATGGGAAGTCTTTGGGCTATGGATGCAAACACATCTGCTACACAGCACATGAAGCAGCCCTGTTTTACTTTATCTCAGAACCACCCTCTGCACCAACTCAAAGACCTTCAGAGCAGACTACAGAAACTGTTCTAATCTAGGCCACATGGAAACTCAATCATCTCCAGTTTGGTTTTAAACAATTAAAAACCAGCACTCCCAAGTACAAAGTGCAGACTTGAAGATGTCCAGTGCCGTCAGCACCGCAGCCTTGCTGCTGCAGTGAAAGATTTATGGTAACAGGGAACAAAACAACAGAATTCATCACGTAACACCAGAGGTACATCACGTAAGCCTCACTCCTCGGCTGACTCACTAAGTGATATTAACTTCAAAAAAGCAAGTCTCAGTTTTGTTGCCATCTTACTTGTGGGTTCAGCAGTTAGGACGCATGCTGTGCACAAGCTCATGAGCCAAAAGAAATTGGTCTGTATAAGGGTCAAATATGGTCATCCTGTCCTCCCCTTCCCCCCAAAATAAATCACTTCCCCCCTTCCTTTAACACCTGCTTCCTCCATCCAAGCATTCATTGTCCCACTGCTATTATGAGACCAAAGGCTTCAGCATCCCAGAGGAAACTCAGGAGGGAAAACAGTGTGCAAAGCGACCAAGACTCATTCCCTTCAGCAGTCTCACCCCTCACCATCCCTTCTTTTCCCTCTCTTCCTATTGACGGTAAAATTTAGGATTTGGCCGGGTGTTGATAGCCACAGGTGCTGGGAAGCCAAATGTGCCACATATCCTGGTATTGAACCCCACTGTGCCCACAGCCACTAAGTCCACAGTGTGGACTTCTCTTGCTCTCACACCTCCTCAAGAACCCACAACCAACACCACAGGGCAGGAAACAAAGCCAGACAACCCACGGCCTGACACAGCACAGCTTTTTGTGTTGTTGCCCTGAAGGGAGAGACTTCTCACAAGCAGCCACTCTGTGCATTCCTCAAAAGTGGCAGGAGCAGAGCAATATCAGGAACATGGCAAAAGGAGCCTTTGGACAAACCCATCCTCAGCATCAACTTCCACCAGGAGGTTTTTAACTGCAGGAAGTCGCTGTGCACATTCACACTCCCACTTTGGTCTTCCCTACGCTGAAAATAGGGATACCTGCAAGAACACGAAGAGTCGGCCAGCATCCATGCGTGACACATGCCAGGTGTGTTAATCCATGGAAAAAGAAGGGGTGAGTCAGTAGTTTGAGTCTGAAGACAGTCCGGTTTAGAACTGATGCTCCGTGCCAAAATCTTTGTTTGTAATGGTTTTACTAAGTGCAGCATTCAGACTTACAGAACAGTTACACCACTGAGGGCAGAGACACACTGGGAAAAAGATTTACTTTCCCAAGTAACTTTGCCAGAAACCTCAGATACGGTTTAGATGAAGATACAAATATGCCAGAGATTTTAACATAACTTGCTGCTCCAGTTTGCATTAGTCACGGGTGATAAAAAGCACAGAGGACTCAAACATCACACACCAGGCACTTTCTCTCCACACAAAGTTTTGATCATCATCATCAAATGACCTTTAAGATGACCACCTTAAATCATGCTCACAGAGAAAAAGTCTCATCAAAATTCAGCCTTGTATTTAAGTAAGTAATTCATTGCTTATTTTCTTTTCCCTTGCACTCAGAAATAAAGCCTGAAGTAGCTGCTACAGAAGAAAATCCTTAAATCCTTCCTTTTACACTGGATCAGGCTAATCTCAGCAGGGCTGGCACACTGTAAATAACATCTCACATGAAAAAACAATTTGAGGAGATCTCTCACCATGTATTTTGCAAATGTAACATTAAGGTAAAAACAGTTCAGCAACAAGATTAAAGGGAAAGTTAAATCAGCCACCTGAAAGTAGTCAAAAAAATACAAAAAGAGACTAGAAGCAGTCCGAAGCTGCTGTGGAAAATTTTGTATAGTCTCTTAGAAAATTTCACAAGTGCTGGAAACAAAGATGCAATGGATCACTTGCAACTACCTGAGCTCATACATTTTAAATAGTATCTCAGAAGAGCAGCTCCACAGCATCCAATGAGCAATCAGTCCCCATCCCATGATTTTGAAGGAAATCAAAAGGTGACCTCATGAAAGAATCAAACCTACAAGAAAACTGTGACAGTTCAGTTGTCACATTGACTGAACAAAAAACTATGATCAGTTTTGGAAAGACAAGAGCAGCCAAATGGGAAAATTATTTATTATGAACAATTTATGGAATCACAGAAATTAAAAAAAAGAAAAATTTGACTGAAGAGATTGGATCATTTTAAAGAAATATAAAAGCGAATTCAGAGTCTTTGTAAAGGGGAAAGAGATTTAAGAAAAATACAAGTGGTCCAGGAGAATTAGCTTTGTCAAGACAACCTGTGGTACAGAATTACAAGTTCACTGGTGAAGAAGCACCATTCTGGATGCTGCAGCCAAGGCCACAATCAAGGTCCTCCACCAACCATGGAAGTCCTGAAGGCCCACATCACCAGTAGACCTTGCCCAGAGGCACCAAACCCAACCTCACACCCAAAACATGCTTGGAATATACTGTATTCCAAGCCCTCAACACAAGTGCTGTAGAAGGTGCTGACAGAAGTTTGAGGGGTCATTTTTCCTTATGTTTTCTCCAATCCTAGACTAAATATTTGAGCATTTGGACTGTGAGAACTACATTGCTATGCCAACAAAGAATTAGCTTTTTTCCTCACCCATATTACAAATCACCCAATAAACTCTTCAGCATCAGATTTTTAGGTTTCTTTTCAATATATATAAAATAGTCTTGCTAGACTGCCTGACCATGTCACAACATGTGATCCATTACAGCTACAACAGAACTAAAGCTTACTTCTTCCAAGGTATCACACTGCATACTTTTTAAGGACTGTTGACTACTTAATATTTGTGATTGCATTTTCTTCCCCTGTTCCTCAACAACCTAGCAGCCTCCCTAAAATGGTTATAAAGAAAACTTGAAAAAATATTATTAAAATGGCAAACTTATTTTGCAGAAAAGATTTCTCTTTGCTCTCGACAGAAAGAACTGCTGTCTTACAGAACTTAAACACTTTGACTTTTAACTCACTGGCTTATCTCAGAAACATCTATCTCCCATGTCGCCTTCACATGCTATAAAACAGGGATGGGCATCACAGTCGAATGCCTTCTTTGCAATCAGAAAAGCACTTCCAAGAGTTTAAGTTTCTCCTGGTGGAAGCGTCCGACTCTCTGCCACAGCAGCTGCTTGTGATAACACAGAGGAATATGAGTCAGGTAACTGATGCAGGTAAAGAATGAACTTTTTTTCTTAATTGATACAAGTTATGAATTGTACAGACTAAAACCAATAATGCATTCTTAACTGGGATCCACTTTCCAGTCTGGTTTGCTGAACAGACCCAAAACCCCAGTATGGCCCAGTTGGGAACTGGAAGAAGCTGCTTATGCCTATACCAACACACAAAAGAGATGAGACAACAAAATTGCAGTTCAAGTTTAGGACGACACTGAAACTTTTACCTACTGCATGTCTCAGCAGCCGTCTCGAGAAGGACAATAAACTCTTTACAGGATTTGTGGCGTCGCAGCTTATTTGTCATGCAGACATTACGAGAGTAGTCACCCTGTTTCCCTGACAAAGCACCATAAATGTATAGAGGTATATCGTTCTGAAAAAGATCTGTGTAGCTTCACTGCAGCAACAAGTTCCCAGCATAGCTGCTTTTCCTGGAGCACTGCCATCATATTTTCTTATCAGTTACCGAAGTAACTAACCAGCTAACTCCCAGTGATGGGCTTTGCCTTCTAGTTCTGCATAAAGGTCATTCACAAAGGGAAAAAGGCAGGCTTGATAAATAAATAAATAAAAAGAAGCCATTGTGCCACATCCACAGCTTTGTTTCCAAAAGTCACTAAGAAGTGCAATGCCAGGGTGAAGTGTCTGACTATTCAGCAAGTACAAGGAGTGGCCGATTCCCTCCCCACAGTGAGATTGCTGACAGCTGTTTTAGAAGAGGAAAAAAAAGTGAAGCATGACTAAGCTATTCATAAAAATTGCACTATATCCAACACCCTAAAAACAAGTTTTGGTTTAGAAAAGGTGCAGAGCTTCCTGGACACGACTGACCAGGTGGTACATACCAGCCCTAAACCAGGCTCCCAAGTGGATTATATCCCCTGTGGCAAACCCCAGGGCAGCAAAGAAGGACTCTATTTACACCAGAGCTATCAGCTGCTTCAGAACGTCACTCATTACCTTTATCTGTCCTACAGGTGATCGATGCAAGCAAGCACATGAGCACTTGGCACCGAGCAGCACCCAGTAATCACAAGGTGCAGGCTGCAAGGTGTTTTCCTCCCCAGCTTTCCACATCCAGCCTCTCATGTGCCTGCAAATAGGAGTTATCCTCCAGCTGGAAACCACGCCAACAGCCAACTCCCTTTCCAGGAGACTGGTAAAACATGGGGCCACAATCACGCAGGGAGGGCGTATCATGCCTTTACGGCCTCCTGGACTATCTAGCCTTTCGCTCAAGTTTTTAACTTCTTAGCAGTGCCTTCCACCAGTACAGCAAAGCCAAAACCAAATAGTTCCTCCATACTAATCAGCTGTGTGGTTTAGCTGACTTCAGGCTATTTATTGCCTGTGTGGGGAACCCCTATAGAAATAGCATTTAATAGCACTCAAGTAGATTGCAGAGATAACCAACTACAGTAACAAGCAGAAAAGCTTCCAAGCTGCTTCAAGGTCGGTTTTATTGGTGAGTGGATCACCACCGAATACCAGGCAGAGAAAACTGATACGATGGTGTCCTGGAAACAGTGGAGAAGAAGTAGGTACAGCGGGCACTGCAGCCACTACTAACGATTTTTTTGTTAAGCAGTTATTTATTAAATCTTATTATTTCAGCAGAAAATTATATGAAAGAACCCCACTGCTTTTGTAACACAGGAGCATGTGAACACCACCAATAAACCTACCAATGTTTTTTTTCCTCCAGTATAATTTATTGACTGCTGTTCTTAATTCATGCTTTGGATAGAATAACCAGATTCCTTTAACAGTACTTAATCCTCCTCTTAGCACAGGAGTGTACCCTAGACCAGAACACGGCTTACTCACAAGTATATCCTGCTGAGAGATTAGTGAGTTCTGCATATGCCCGAGTCTCAAAGCTGCGCTACACAGACTGTGTTTAAAAACATCCATCATCGGATAGTACCTGGCAGAGCTCTGTTCCTACAAGAAGCTTTGAGTTCTTAACTGCGTTTCCCTCCTTTGATGCAGCGAAGCTGTAAATCAGGAACATCGAGCTCCTGCCTTTCTCTCTGGCTGCAGTCCCTGGCTGGACTCTGTTACTTCGAACACGTCGTGTCCTCACCTCTCGGGCTATGCCGGCCATCCGTGGCCGCCGGAGCTGGGCAGGAGAGCCAGGCTGGAACGCCGTCACGCAGCACAGCTCATCCACACTACCTGCGGGGGACTCGTCATTCAGACTACCTACAAAACCTGTCTGCTTGGCAGAACTCAACACCTGTGCCCTTCTAGCAACAGCCCCAGGCTAGCCCAGCACCAGGCAGTGCTGCAAGGACAGACGGGTGACGGAGAGGCTCAAACCATGAATGTGGACGACAGGGACGCGCTTGAACTCGTGCCAAGGGAAAACATGCCCAGATGATCCTCACCTTGCCTAATGCACCCTTACCCTGATATCAGGCTTGAAAAAAAAAAAAAAAAAAAAAAAAAAAAAAAAAAAAAAAAAAAAAACAGAACAAAAAAACCCAAACAAACCCAATCTGAAGTGTATGAACAAAACACTGTCACCATGTCCCAAAGCACAGCAAACGTCCCTCTAGTACAGACAGCAGCTTCTATCCACAGACAGGGATGTTATGAGGTTAACATCAATCTACTCCCACTGCTCAGGTATCTGTGTATAAAACTACACCGCAATAAATGACTCATTAGCATCTTACCTTCAAGGACCCATGTGGAACTTGGTTCACCCTTACAATTCCACAATAGCTCAGCAAAGCTGAGCATGGGCAAAACATGAGAAACACACCCGACAAGGGACTCAAGAGAGTCACCACAAACAGAATTAATGTAGCTGGGCCCTTTAAAAGCGATTAGATTACATTAGCCAGAACTCCCAGCACACAAGACATCCATGGATCTCAGACCAACTGTCTAAACTCAGCTCTGAAGCTACATGCTTTACATATTTCTACTGCATCGCATATCTCCATGAGTACCTAAAGTTTTACGGCTGACGGAGATTACAGAGAGCCACTGTGACCAACTGTCCTACAGCAGTACAGGATTTCTAATCCCTTTATCAAATCCCTATCTGGTCATCCACGGCAGAATCAGTACAACACACTCTTACAAAACCTCCAACTTTTTATAAATCACTTTTTCCCCACTTCCAATCTCCAGCTAACATGAAGCCCTGTAAAGGACACTGGAGCAGAACCAATTCCAGAGGTCAGCAAAATTAGACTCTGCAAATCCCAACTCCTCTATATGACTTGCGGGGACAACACAGTCACAGAAGGTGGATTAATAAACCCCAATAGTTTACAGGTTAAGAAAAACTACCGTTTTGCAACCCTCATCCAGAAACTCCTGCATTTGCTTCAGAAGAAGCGTCTGCACTCGAGAAAGAACAAAAATAATTGTATTTTCAAGCAACGGAGTGAACGCATGAAACAGGCCCCACGGCAATGACCCTCTGAGTGACACCAAAGGCCACTGAGAGCCAAAGGTGACACACGCCAACACCAGCATGTTGCGGGGGACTCTCCATACGAATCCGCGGTGACTTTCTGCGCAATAAACTGAGATACAAAGTTGCGTCTGCGAGCGTGGAGGGGGGCTCCGAGCGGGATATCAGTAATCCCGGCGGGGAGGGAGGCTGGGGGCCAGGCGGATGCGTGTCCCCGGCACGTCCCCGGCACACCCCCGGGCACACCGCGGCTCGTCCCCGCGCGTCCCCCCGGCAGCGGGGCCGCCACCCCCGCCCAGCTGCGGGGGGACCGCGCCCGGCCCCGGCCCGCAGACAATAGCGGCGGGGAGCAGCCGCGCGAGAAAACGCTCCAAATAAATGAAAAACTACCAAGAGCCGTAAAATGAAAAGGAATAAAGCCACGCGGAGGACAGGGGCCGCCCGGAACGGCTCCACGCGAAGTTGCGCGGAGAAAAACCCCCCGAGGACGAGGAGGAGGAGGAGGAGGGGGAGGAGG
>VZTE01001668.1:1370298-1395008 GCA_013397775.1 Eulacestoma nigropectus
TCGGTGTGGGGCTGGTGCGGGGTCGGGCGGTGCGGGACCGGTGCGGGGCCGCCCCGGGCCGGTGCGGATGCGGGGCCGGTGCGGGTGCGGGCGGTGCGGAGCCGGTGCGGAGCCGCCCCGGGCCGGGCGGCACCGACGGCTCTGGCTGGGGCTGGGCTCCGGCCGGCCTGCCTTGCGCCGTGAGAAGCGCTGGGGAAAGCCCCGCTCCCCACCTTAGGGGCTTCTCCCTGGCCTGTGCCCCTTCCCGCCTGCTGGGGAAGAGGCGGCTGCGTGTGTGTAACATGGTGGTGCGGGTGTGAAAGCGCGCAGGCAGCTCCTTAGGCTGCGGGTTTGTTTTTATCGGAGGGGGATCTGCGGGTCGCTGGAAGAGTTCAAGGCCAGGGTAGATGGGGGTTTGAACAGCCTGCGCTAGTGGGAGGTGTCCCTGCCCATAACAGGGAGGCTGGAACTGGATGATGCTTAAGGTCCCTTCCAACCCAAACCGTTCCAAGATTCTAGGATCCTGCCTTCCCACGTGCTGAGCTCCGGCTGTATGGCCTGTTCCAGTTGTTGGAGTTCTGGCGTCCCCACTTCCAGCAGTTAAAGCCTCTCCTAGTGCCCAGAGCACAAGCTGTCCGGCTCTGAACGGGATCTGCTGCACATCTGTACCTGTCGCAAACCCAGCAGCTCCACTCGAGTCCCACCAACCCAGCCCGCGGCCTCGTCCTGCTCCTCGCCCTCTTTCCGCGTTCTCTTGTGGCTGTGTGCGGTGTTTAGGTTTGATGGAGGAACATCTCCTGTACCGTTCCCACGCCTTGCCCTGGAAAAGCAGTGGAAATGGCAACCCACCATTAGCAAATGAGCTCATGTGGTCTGTGGTCCGTGTGTGGCTGGGCTGGAGGAGGCCCTGCAGAATGAAGATGCCTGATCTCTTGTGGTGGTGACTTGCCTTCAGTTGCCGTTTTTGTTGGAAGCTCTTTGGAAATGTGTACATGTCGTGGCCCAACATTTCCACTTGGCTTCTCCTACTGCACACGTGTGTATCCTGCTAGCCCTGGTAGTGGCTGAGTGATCATGGACACAAGGGCAGTATCAGCGCTGAGCTTAATGTGTCACTTCACGAGAACCACCCAAAAAATACTTGACAATTCTTTCCAGAGACCTTGCTGCTGGTCAGAGCACTGGGAGAAGGCTGCAGGTAATTGCCGTACATCATGTTCTCTCTAAGTAGAACAGGAAAACCAACGCTGTGTACGGTGCAGAAGATTATCTGCTGAAAACCTTGCACGTGAACTTGGCATTGGCTTCCAAAATAGGCACCGTTGATTCAGTTGAAAGCAACTGAAACAATAAAAAATGGTTTCCATGCTTGTGCATTTTGGTCGTTTTGGAGACTGGAATGTACCAGCATTGTAGGCTCGTTACAATCAGATATAAAGCATTATTTTTTTCTTATATGGCTCCAATAAAATAAGGCATATGAGAGCAGGGACCCTGGAAAAACATTTTGCTTTGCCTTCCTTCCATCTGTACAAGAAGGGCTTATGAGGCAGATCACTTGCAAGTTCCCAGATCCAAGAAGAGGGGCCGGACACAGCGATGGCTCAGCAAAGAGCACCATCTAGTGAAAGGCCACGTCTTGGCGAAACTGTCCCCTACAGTGCGCCAACAAAACAATGACTGACGCAGCCCAGCCCAGCCCAACCTACCTCATGGCATCTGAAGCAATCGTGAGCGAGGTAGCGTGGTAACAAATAACGCCTGCCTGAAATTTTCCATAATAAAAACACCGAGGTCTTTAGCTGTACCCTCTTGGTTGTCGATCAGTGGAATTTGCTTATCAGCTCCATCTTGGCAAATCAATCTCTGTCTTCTGCTGCCTCGTCTGGAGCTGACACAGCCCTGGTCTTGCTGTAGGTACCCTCGTGTCACATACTGGGGGTCAGAAGTCCCAAAACGGGGGCTCCCTGAGTCTGTACCAGCTGTGTACATGCCCATGCACGTGGGCTCACATATGCTGCTCTTGCAAAGAGTTTGAAAATGCTTTTGGGGTGTCTTTTCCGCCGAAGAGTGTGAAGGTCATCTGCCATCAGGGCTGCTCAGGACCATTTACCATAGTCGTAATATTCCACACTGGAGGGCAAGGAAATTAGCATGGAAAACATTGAGAAAAGACAGCACAGCAGCTTAGAACCAAACTAGGAGGATCAGCTGGTTGGCCCCATTCATGAAAGGTGTTCTGGTCCATGCAGTCACGGAAGGTGAATCAAAACACAGGCAGACATGGTGTAATTTTTCCTTAGAGAAGTATTTCCTGCCAAAGTGGGCTTCTCTGGCCACCCACGTATCCCTGGAGTGCCAGGCACTGGTGGTAACTAGGGAAGGGAATTAGCAAAGGTAGACAGCGCTGTGGGATGGATAGGCAGCTCCCCAGACTGCCAAGAGGTTGGACAGGGCTCCTGATGCCCCAGGACCAGAGACCACCAAGCATCTGCCACAAAAAGACTGTATTGGCCACTTCAGATGCCCAGCCCCTGCTGTCAGCAGCTTTTAACACATCTTTTTACTTTTCATTTCCCCAAGATTAGTCTGCACTCTACTTTAGTCTTTAAATTATACACCCCCAAATTCTTTGTATCAAAATATCCTGTCTGCACCCACATATCACCACAAACCAAAACAGGGAGGCAGTAGAGTAAGGGAAATTTGTGCAGCACTCTGTGGATGCCAACCTCCTGACAAATCATTTGCCTTCTAATCATCTCTGACACTAGTTCCCCTGGGTTCTACTCTCTGCTATATGTCCAGGTCTGCTTTTCAAACCCTATAAAAAATAATAAAAATATATCAGATGTTCTTTCATTGCCTCTTTCAGGTTTTAATTTGTCAAAAGCTTTGCTGCAGGGCTCCCTGCTTCTTGCTAGGGAACTGGATTGAAGTGCGAGTTGCACTCGTGAATGAGGCTGGAATTTGGTTCTGCACAACATGATCTGAACATTTGTGTGTAGTGGCATGAATTAGCAATATGAGCGCATTGTTCCCCTTTGCTGGAAATGAGCTGTCCTTGCATCTGAATAGAAAACACAGTGCAGTGCAATGATGGAAGCAGCAACTATTAAAGATTTGTTTTCATCATATCCAAGCACCTACAAAATTGAGACACTGAGCATTAGTGTGGCTGACAGCAGTGTGTGATGTTTTCTTTGTGTCCCTGCTTGTTTGAAGCCAGTGCCTGGTAGCTGAGAATAACAGCATCTACACCTGAAGAGATTTTAATATCATTTTCCTTCTTCAAACTCTACAACTGTCATCTCTAAAGTCCTGTGAGAGGTACAATCTTTGCTGCAAAGTTATGGACTGTGGCTGAAAGCAGCCTTCAGGAGAAGTTAACCCATTCCTGTGTACTGTGTATATCACAGTTAAAATGTAAAAATTCTTAGTGTATCACAATCATCAGATACTGGAGTTCGCCCTTGGGACAGGAGATGGTGTGGAATGGGTGAACTGCAGTAAAACCCACCCAAAACACAAACACTTAATGACCTGCAAAATTAAATAATTGAATTCAAAGCAAGTTCCCTGGGTTCTTCTGCCCCTCTGTGGAAAGTTTCTGTGGCTCTGGTGGGAGGAGAAGGAGTGCAGGCTTGCCTGTAGGTATCACCCACCGTGTACCCCAGCTACTCCTCATGGCTCTTTGTGATGATTTCTCAATTCTGGGACACAGTGCTTATCAGTTGCTCATGCAGATGTCATTTTAGTTGCTCAACTGGTGAGGCACATCTAGCAGGTCCACCTCTGCAGCTCACAGGGCCCCTCCATGTGCTGATAAGCTGTGCTAACACCAAACTTTCAAAACTCCCCTTCACATATATCACTGGAAGCCCTGATACAAATACTGTTTTTTCTTCTGGTCAAAACTTTCCAGTTACTAGTGTTTAAAGGACATGAAAACAGGTAAGGGAACATCTCTGCTGACAGCCCCAGCAGAACCACACCCACATGAATTTATGACAGGTACAAATCATCTTATTTCACATCACACTTTAAATATCCACCAGACCAAAGAAATCTTCTGGTGAAGCCCATGTGGTACCTGCACCTGCTGCCTTGCTACATCTGTATCTGTAACTTCACTGAATCATAGACTATGCTGAGTAGGAATGGACCTATCAGAGTCATTGACTTCAACTCCTGGGCCTGTGCAGGACACCCCAAGAATCCCACCATGGGCCTGAGACTGTTGTCCAAACACTCCTTGAACTCTGGCAAGCCTGGGACTGTAACACAGAAACAAGAAATAAAAACAAGCAAAGAACGAGAAGAGCTCCACAATCACCTTTGCCATCCCACAGAGATAAGGTGTATGCAGGTGTGTTGCAAAAAAGGTGACATTTCATCCCCTCCTGCCTGGGCTGGGAAATAATACCCAGATTGGATGGGGCCTTTGAGCAACCTGGTCTAGTGGAACATGTCCCTGCCCATAGCACGGGAGTTGCAGCTACATTATCTTTAAGGTCCCTTCCAACCCAAACCATTCTGTGATTCTATGCTAATAGCAACTACAGAAGTAACTCACAGGCCTCCTACTGCCTGTGCCAGACCTTTGAAGATCAGACAGTGTTTCCTTGTCCCAGAAGAGGCTCGCAGTATAACTGCAGGCTTGCCCTCCCTTCAGCCCCGTGGGATAGATGGTAGATAGAGCAGAATGAGGGATGAAAGGAGACTTGCAGGCTGCAAAAACTGTCTTTAATCCTCCTGGGACAGTTTTCTCTTTCACTTGGGCTTTATACTTCAGGCTTTGTCAAAGGACACTGTTTACAATCATCTGCTCTGGCCATCCTGTTCTTTTCAATACACTTTTAAATTTAATACAATTCTATTTCTGTCTTCAGCAAGGGTTGTCCAGGTACATGCAAAGCAAGGGATAGGCAAATCTATGCCAAAAGGCTTTATTGAAGTATCAGAAAACATCCATCAAATCCATTTATGAAACTGAATTATGTGGAACCCCAGGAGTAAAAAATGACAAGCACAGAGAGTTAAACTGATAGCAGACTAGGATAAAAGCTTTTATCAACACAGGCTATAAAATTAATCAAATGCAATATAGTCCAAAAAAATTAGAGCAGTTTCCTCGTCCCCTGCACTCTACTCAATTTCATATCTAAATAACATACAAAGTAGATTAAAATTAATCAATACAGCAGATCCCACAGTAAAGCAACTAATCAAGAAAGTAACACGTGCATTTGCAACCAGTTATTTGTTGCCATCACCATGTGTGGCCAGGATGTGAATGCATATGGCACCCCTGGCTTCTCTTGAATCCGTGCCAGAGCTGATGGGTGTATTTGCTTTTTGTGTGAGGCCGTAAGAGAAACTGTCAACATCTAGGTCACTTGACAATATTTGCTTGAGTCTTGCAAATATTATGAAGAGTGAAACAGGCTGAAACTGCATGTACAGTGTGGATGTGCAGCATTATCTTTTTCTCTGTCTGGGATCTGAATGCTCCATCCTTGACCTGTACTATTCAGATTTTCTCTGTATGTGTATATGGACTGGGTGAGACCTCCCAAACTACTGAATGTGAGAGAGGAGAGTCCTCCAGGTGCTGGGAACCATAGATGATGGCAAATATGTCCAGCTTATCCAAACACGTAAGCACTTTCTCCCATTCATATCCTTTCATGAAATATCTGCCCAAACTTTTCCTACGGATTTTCACAAAACTGCCAGATGAAAAATAAGGACCAAAAGAGATGCTTTCCTCAGGAAGGCAAAGAGGGATTGTGTGTGTTTCACAGAGATCCAAGTGCTGGGTGGAAACTCCCATCGTGGAGTGTCCGCTTCAGGCACATGAACAAAGCCTATGGGTTGAACATGAACTGCTTTAAAAACTGCTCTGAATTTCCATCATCAGCCACCCACCAACTGTTGTGCCAACACCTGTGTGTTACAACATGTACCTGTAGCAGACTGTTGTAGCTGGCTTCGTATCTTAAGAACAAAATAGACTCCTTTTACAGAGATTACCAGTGCTAGAAAGCCAGAAAGTTCCTCAGCTCGTCTCGTGAAGCCCCATTTTCTCGCACACAAGTTCTGTACCCACTGCCAGTCAGCCCAGCTCTGCAAGCTGACATACACCCACCAGATGGTCCTTGTACTTCTGCACCAGAACTGCTGATGTACTCAAGGGTCAGTAAAAATGCACCATGGTTTTTCCCAGCTTAACACACTTCCAAGTCACAGAAAAGCACAAAAGGCCATTGAGCATCTCTGTTCAGCAGCATGAACAGTTGGCCTGTTAACAAGTGCAGATCTGTTGGCAGTAGGTTGAAATAACCTCAGTTCTCAAGAGGGGAAAAGGAAGCTGCTTTACCATGTGCTGTAAAGAAATGCTGTGTGGGTCCTAGGAAATCGATGGTATGCTGACACAAATCCTAATGCCAGGAAGGACAACAGAGACTTGGACATGCACTGGAGGTTGTGCATGCTTGTGGTGGTGGAATATGGTTTAGCATGGCAAGCTCTGAGGAGTTAATTCTGAATGTACCTTTGGTAGGGTGGTTGTCCTTAGTGCCAAAGGGAGAAACCAGGCTCACAGATGCTCATCTCTCCACATTCCCCAGACCAGGAGAGCCACCATACATGCGTCATTTCTCCATTCCCCTCTCTGCCTCCAGTTGCAATGGCTCTGGCTGCTGGGACAGCATGGACTTGGCTGGCTATTTGCAGAAGTAGTCTGGGACATGCTGTGAGGTGGACACATTTCAGGGATGGCATTCTGGCCTGTCAGGGTCTCCCCTCACTCTGTAATACTAGACTGCCTCTCAGTTATTTCTTAGCAGCTTGGGCTAAGAAGCCCATGTCAAGAATGGGGTATGGCATCTCTGGCATCCCCGGCTGAGCAAGCTGTGTTTTGCAACACTGACGCGCTTTTGTGTGGAAGGGATCTCTTTCACACTAAGCAGCCATCATACGGTATTTTTGATCACCACCTGTAAGCAAATCCAAGCAAAGCTCATTCCAAGGTCAGCTGGGTATTTCTGCAGACTTATCTCCAGCCTTGCAGGCTGCAGAACAGGCCACTGCACTGGTCATTTAAACCTCTGCTAGATCAATCAGAGACAGAACTGATCCAGACTGGCAAGAAAGAGATTAGGATCAAACAGCCTCCTCCGTCCCTGCAGCTCTTCATTGACAGGTGTCCAGGATGTCGTTACTGTCGGCAGACAACTTCAACTGATGAGCTCTTTGTCTTCACAATTATTTTATATTTTTTTTGTTGACACAGAGCAGTTAACCCGTCCTTAGACATAGGTGAGTTTGCTTTTAGTGAAGTTGATGCCGTGTATTATGGCTTACCTGCCCTGGGTGGCAAGGTGGGCAGGGGCTGTGGCTGTGGCTGTCTTGGGTAACCTGCCAGCCCGGAGAATTCATTTGTGACCGATTAAATGGCTGTGACATCTGAGAACTTCAGCAAAAGCTGTGTTTCCCTTTTTATTAGCTTCTCCCTCCTCCCACTGCCTGCCTGGGTTAGCAGAAAGTCACTTGTGTGCTTATAGTAACAGATCGGAAAAGTTGAGAGGCACCTCATCAAGCAAGATCGCTTAACAAAACAGGAGATTAAATGTCTCACATAATTAAGGTCTCAAGTATAAAAAAACCCCCTTTGATGCTATGCAGAGAGACATAAGATTTGGTTCTCTTCCATAACTATGTCCTTCAAAATCCTTTGCTTTGATTTTGACTCTCTCTTTTGCACTAAGTTTCCAAATGTTGGCATCCATTTTCTCATGTTTGTCACAAGCCAAGAGCATTGGTGTGTGTATATATTCAACTCCAAACCACATCTGAGGGATTAGTGTTACATGAGCAGAGAATCAAGTTAACGTCCCTGAAAATAGCCCCTATTTATTGCACCAAGTTGGGAATAGAGGTGCCCATGGCAAACTGTGTCCTGCAAAGCATTAATTGTCTTGGGATGGTGTTAACATGACTCTTTCTCATTGAAGATAGTGAAATTACACTTTTTAAAAATTAGGAGCAGTTTATTTGATTGGCTCGTGAAGAACTGTTGAAAGTCTATATGAACGTAGACAAACAGGTCTCTCCCTCTGTCATTAGTCTGATTTACTCACTAATCAAATATCAATAAAACTATTTGCAATTCCTTTACAACTGTGTAATTATTAAAACTACAGACACTCCTGCCACACAAAGTGTCTCATTCTGAAAATGAAACAGGAGGCTCATCCCTCTGTGCCAATGGCCCCATCAGGTTACCCCTGTAATCACATTCGGTTCCTTTTCTGAGCACCTCTAAAATAAAAAAAAGGAACTGACTTACTCTTTCAGCTGTTGTAGTGGGCAGAAGAATAAAGCAAATACTGCAGCTTATGCTGAAATCACTGGGCAAAGAAAATAGCCTGGGGTCAGAAGTTTACAGCTGTGCATGAAGACATCTTGCTGTACATATATGAGGCTACTTGGAAAAAATCCATAGTTTTAAAACAGCTTTAAAGCTAAGAATTCATGGGCAGAATTTGCCTGTTCATTTACTGGGACTGTATACGCCATCTGATAATTACTTCTGCAAATGTTTGTTTAAATATGTTTATTCTCACACACAATTTAATTGTGCAAGATGTGACAGCTAATGATGGAAGAGCAATCGCTTCCAAATATCAGGGCCTTAGCTGATATCTACATCTTTGCAGGGTGCCAGTTTTTCCCATCTCTCCTTGCTTTCAGATGAATCGAGGCAATCCCCTCTTCTCAGCTGTGGTTATTGCACCCTCTCAGGTATTGCCATCAGTCAGCACCAATCTGGAGAATAACCCGTGGTGTTCCCTGCTCCTCAGACCTGAGCATGCTGCTTTCAACACCCATCTCTTCTAGCACAGGCAGCAAGAACTTGGGAACTCAATGCCCTGCAGACCCTTGAGGGGTTTTCCCACCAGCAGCAAACATCTAACTGCTCATCCTGATATGATTTATCAGGAGTCTAAAAGAGAGAACGAGATCCAGAAACTTAATGGACTGTGGACGCTTTAGTTATTTGTGCATAATGCTTTGCTGTGCATTGGAACAAAGCACTGGGATGGTTATTATAAAAGTGAAAATAAAGATGTAGATAATCACCTTCCCTTATCTATAAAGGGTGTTGGTTGTTTTCAGTGGTTTATTGTGCATATAGCCTGTGCAATATGGCAGATGGAGCGTGTGCTGAAAGGCTGAGTGAGGAAGGGAGCTGGTTGTGTTTGGCAGGGAGAGGCACAGATGTCTCTTTACTATGGCTTTGTAGGATCTCAGAAGTTAACATCCATTAGATCACATATCAGGCTTCCCCACACCCTCACACCACTTCTGCTACTTCAGTTAGTTCCCCAGAGTCTGTTTTTAGTGTTTTATCAGTTGAACTTGAAGTATCTCAAGCAATGAACTGTCCATCCTCTTTTCCCCTTGGAGATTTCTGCCATTTAACACCTTGCAGAGCTGTGTCTGACTCTCCTGCCTGAAACCCTTTTCTTTGGCAGCCATTCGTGTGTGACCCACACTCACTAGATGGAGAGCAGCACTTTATTTTCTTTGCAGCCATTACTGGGCTCTTGTTTGGCTCTCAGCCCCCCAGGGCCAGTCACGATAAAGCCATTACCTCCACGCACGTGCACACCACATGCCTTCCCTGGGCAATTTCCACTCTAACTTGGCATCAGCTGCTTAAGTCAATGGTTGAAACAAGTACAAGGAATTAAAAAAATAGGGTATCACGAAGTGCTATTAGTCCCCAGGGGGTTTTTTGCCTCCTGAAGCACTAATTCCTAAAGCTTTTAGAGCAGATCTTGCTGCTGTTGCTTTTTTTCTTCTCCCATCGTCATAAGGATCCCAATATCTTCTGCACTTTTCCCATCAATTACTTCTTGACCTCTGGACTCCTGTCCAACCAGCCATTGTATTTTCTTTCCACTTGCTTTAGAATATTCTCTCAACCAAGCTTACACCCCATATTTGTGCTATGCTTTTAGCAGTGCAGGTCAGGGGTATCCTAACAATAAACAGCTGGGCCTACTCGGGTTGAGTCTGCAGAGGCAGAAAGATCATCACCTCTGGTGCTTTGATGCAACAGAAGCAACAGCCAGACCCAGTTCAGTTTTATGGGTTAGAAGTAGCATTTTAAAATTGTCTGAGCGATTCAGGCACAGCACTGATGGTGTAGTATCAGTGATTAACATTAATTCTTCACCCAAGACACCCACACCGCTCCTTGATTCAAACTGGTAAAGCAGTGACTGCAAATGTACAAATATTCTCAAGAAGAGTGTTGATAGTTCCGTCTGGACCTAATTTTCTGTGGCAGGGGACTGAAAGTTTGGACTTATTCGCAACACAGCATGCTGGGGATAAGCGAGCTGGAGATCTCTTCCAGAAATGAGCTGCTTACCCAAAACAATTGAGCAGATAATGCTTGTGCTGCTGCACATGTCCTTTCTATTTAGGGGTGGAAGGGAAAGTGATAATTGAGGATGGTTAGCTTCTGTGCTTGGCACCACCTTGGCAGCAGGTTGTGAAGTTACACTTTCAGTTGTCAAACTGGGAACGAGACTATGCAGAGTCATAGATGGGAAATGAACAGTGACCCATCTATATTTACAGCAGTTAATTAATACTTGCATTCAGAAATGTTGGAATAACTAATCAAAGGCCAGAATTACTGAACAGATTGGTAAACTGACAGAAAGTAGTAAACCTTACCCTTATTTAGGTTCTGGCTCTGTGTGTCCTACAAGTTTGGTCGCAAAACTGAGAGTACTCCAGGCTGGGCTGAATCTACACCCACATCTAACAGCTCCTTGGTGAAGCAACACTGCTAATTCCGTGTCTGGATCCCAAAGGGCCCGTTGGGAAGGCATCTCCCCCCACGTACACACCCTGTGATGACTACATTTCCACTTGGAGAGCAAAAAGAGGTGTAACATCAGCTGGAACAAGCTGAATGTGCTCAGCCACATTTCATTATGACCAAGACAGACTGGGGTACAACATTTCCACCCGAGTACACTATGAGAGAGCACACTGTTCCCCCTGGTACTGGGAGTAACGAGATGATAAAAAACAGGCACAAGGAGCAAGTTTGTCTTCATAAATCTGAAAGGCACACATTGAAAAAATGCCAGATTTCTGAAAAATTAACACCCTCTTTCATCCTCTAACAAAAAAGGCCTTCTGTCTCATAAAAAAAACCCCAACTTTTTAAACTATTCTAAAATTTATTGAAAGCTATTTAAAGAAATTAAACTATTTTAGAAAGAACTGTTGACTTTACTGATGCTGCCCTACTTATTTTTCCACATTGCTGCCTTTTTTAAGAGTAGTAACTGGCATTTATAGTCACCTCTCTGTTCACTTCACTAAAGTAAAGGCACGGCTCAGCTTTCTTTTCACAGATCCAAGCCATTTCAAGCATCAAAGGCACCTCACATACTGCTCCATCATCGCTGGGTATGCACAAACAGACCTGAGCTGTGGAACTGCAGCAATACTTTTATGGATTTCATTGTTCAGCCCAATTTGTAAAATTTTTATATCATCTTAGTAAAAACGTGGAAGGTTAAAAGCTTTGACAAAGGTCAGCCTAAAGCAACATCAGCCCAAAGCTGGGAGGGCAGGTGCCAGGTACTGCAGAGGCACAGGCAGAGTACTCAGGCAGGAGAGCAGACCACGCCCTGGTGAAAGCTGGCCACTTTTTTGCAGTTACCATGTCTGAGAGGCTCCAGATTTCATTTTGCTTTCTTTCTCGTTAAAAAAAAAAGTCTTTATATCACACTACCTTAAAGATACCTGGTTTGGAGTGCAGTAGCCCCTTGGGGACCTGCATTTCCCAGCAGTGGTTTCTGACGCTTTGTCTGGTGACGATGGTGAGTTTGGGGGCGAGGAAGGGAGGGACACAGACACTGACATCACCCCTTTGCAGAGAGCAGAAAGCGTGGCTCTGACCCAGAGCTTTGCAACACGCCTGGGGATCCTGCAGCCAAGACATGACACCACAAAGAGAGAAAAACACACTCTGGAGTGAGGAGCATGCCTGGGAGTGAAGCCCACATCAGAGACCTTAGCCTGGAGTTATTTTTAAGCATACAGCAGTGGCCTCTGCCGGCTCTGGTCAGGACATCAGCTGTGCTTCCTTTTCCTGCTTCTCCCCCCGCTCTGATAGGGATGCCTCAGCATTGACCTGGCTTTGCAGGGCACAGATCCCCATTTCCCAAGGGAAAAGCAAGATCCTGAGAAGAGTGAGTTTGCAGGATGCCCAGTAGCACTCATTGGGATCCCAAAATGGGACAGAAGAAGGGGTTTTGTGAAGCTTGGTCCAAGTTCCTGAATAGAACCTGTGATGTGCTGCCTTTTGGGGCTGCACAGCCAGGACTGTGGCTATACAGTTTTCCTGTGTCTGAGCCCAGCCTGAGCTCTCCTCTGAGCCTTGCCAGTCAGCCCAGGATCAGCACTGTGCCACAAGGCAGGATTAGCATGCTGGTCCCACTTCTTCCTTAATGCTTCCCCTGCCCATCCTTGGTAGGAGAGAGGCTCAAGTGGAGTGGAGTACAAGAGCTGTCTTCCTTCCACCACTGATGGATGGGGCTTTTCAGGAGCTGCCTTCTCTGATGGACCTGGCTGGTCACACCGTGTGTCTGTCAGAGCTGCCTGTGGGCAGGGGTGACAGGCCTGCCAGCTTTCACAGGGCAATGGGATGCACAGGCAGCTGCTTTTGTGTGCACATTTTCAATTTCAAGATCCGTTTGTACCCAGAATTATTACTCTGATTCACAGGTCCTTTGGCTACTGAATTTCAGATGGCTTTAAAAGCCGCTCTCACTGACCTTCCTGGCCTCTTTCTGTGGTCATCACGGAGTGCACCCCACACTGTGCTGTGTCTTGAGGAGAGGTACAGGCGGGCAAGTGCCAGCTGCATCACCCAGGTTGGGTGGGAACAGCACCTAGAACTCCCAGATCCCCTTTAGTGCCTTGGCTGCTCCTCCCACTCCCCACCGTCACTGCTGTCACCCTCTCAGAAGCACAGACCAGGCACCTTCAGACAGCAGCAACTCTTTTAAGACCAGGTTTCTGTTGCATTTATGTATTTATGATCAACAGCCCAGAGCTGCTGATAAACCCCAAATGCAAGGGCTATGGCAGACAGGCCATCAGGTGTGGAAATCAGCCTGCATCTGCTCCCCAGCTGCTCGCTCCCGCAGGCCAGCCGGGAGGATATTGGGTAACGTGGCTAAAGGCTTGTGGGAGAGCTGCAGCAAAGCTTCCCCCTGTATTAAGCAGCCTTTAATTTGGCCCTGGCTGGGAGGAAGTGACAAGGACAATGCAGAGATCAGACACTCACAATTTTTGCGCTCAGTGTGAATATTTTACATGCTTGTCAAGCTGTGCAGTAAATGATGAAGGGCTGTAGCCAGCTGTAATTTAACACAGTGGGTTCAATCCAATATGAAGAGCAACAGACTGTATCTTTCCTCCATATGGACATCTAAACAAACGTTTTATTGATTTAAACATTTCTCATCATTTATGGGAACAATTTTCACCATGGTCTGTTAAAGCATCCCAGTTTGTACTTTAAAGCTATAGATGTGTTCAAGGATCATACAAGCTTTTTCAACTTAAAATTATTTAAAATTGCAGCAAAACAGTGGATGGCCCAGTTCTGAGGGCATCTGCATAATTATTGTTCTTAATTACTTGCTTCACACTGAAGTTGCTTTTGGCATTTGATAGGACAAAAATATTGAAGCAGCTCCAGATCCAAATAAGTTGCAATAGAAGCAGGAGAGCCAAAGCAGATCACCCATGAGGGTCTGGGGGCTGCAAGCACTGGGGACATCTGTCCATCTCTCTGATGGTTTTGTAGGACTCCAACACATGGAGCAAGTGCTGCAAAATGGAAGGTGCTGGATCCCTCTCCTTCTTCTAGAGCACTGATCTGTCAATACCATCCACCAGTCTCACCTTGGGACAAAGACAGGCTTATCTACTGAGCTTAATTCCCTTTCTAGGGAGTCTCAGTCTTCACATTTTGAAATTTAATGTTCGCTTCTTGACACAAAATGTTCTTTGGCTTAGCTAGTGAACCCACATGTTCTCCCTTTGGTGATCTTTCTAACAGGATAAAGAAATGAAAACTCAGGTCCACTTTCCCCCTGCAGCATCTTCTCAGCTAAGACTAATTTTTTTAGCTCTTTGAGGGACTCATTTAGCTGCTGACAAGTTCTGCTCTCCAAAATGTTCAGAACTCTTTCTCCAAATAAAATTGGCTTAAAAAATACCAGATTTTAAATAGATACTCTTATTTATTTTCTCTGTAGGTTTGAACCTGTCCCACTCAAAAGCTTTTCTACTTAACAGTGAGGGATAAAAACTGCTATTAAAATCAAAAGCTGAGTTGCCTGCTTAATCCCATGACTCCAGGAGTTGGGGCTTTAAGAAAGGAAAGCAAATGCTGTGGTGCTTGTGATAAGATTGCAGGAGCTGGCAACAGCACTGGTGCTTAACCGTGAGTGTTGCTGGGAATACTGGCTGCCATTAGGCTTTGTGTCTCGGCAGGGGATGGAAAATCCAGCAAAGCTCCTTTTTTAAAAAAAAATTTTATGCCTCTGTCTGTTGTTGCGGAAACAAAAGCATAAATCACAAGTCCTTGGCACCAAGTCGGATTTTGTGCTGCACTGGGTCCTGGTGCTAAGTTACATTCCCTCAGATCATTTGGTCCCTTGTTCATCAGCCAGCAAGAGACATGAGGCTGTGAAGGGTGTCTACACATAGGAGTGTGTGTCTGCGTGTGACTGTGTTTGTCTTTGGTCCCACACCCAACACAGTCAGGTCCAAAACATGTCGGAGAAGTGTTTAAAAATGGTATTGTAGTTTATATCACTCTACCTCCTTTACAATAACACCAGTGTGAGGGAATGACAGCCTGCTGGTCCAACCAAGAGTTACAACATGATGCTGTGTCGTGCTGAGAATTGGAGATAGGCAGGTGTGACCAGAGCTGGGACCCTCGGTGCTTTGTGGCTGTGCTGAACTACATCCAGACTCAACATAGATCACAGAATGATAGAATGGCTTGGGTTGGAAGGGACCCCAAAGATCATCTTATTCCAACTCCCCGTCATGGGCAGGGACATCTTTCACTAGACCAGGTTGCTCAAAGCTCCATCCAGCCTGGCCTTGAACTCTCTCAGGGATGTCCGAAGGGTGCCTGTGGTGTCTGACTGGTCTCTGTGCCAATCTTAAAAAATTACATTATCTTAAAAAAATCACCCTTGATGTTTCTCCTACTACAGCCTGCTTCCCCCAGGCAGGTTGAGGTCCCCTTGCCCATCCCTGGCAGCGTCCATGGGACATTTCTGTGGGCAAGCATCCCCCCTGCCAGGGACAGGCAGCCCCACACCTGCAGCTCAGCCCAGTCTGGGTGGTGGCTGAGCTACTGCTCTGACCCAGCCCCACTTTAACCCTGTTACTCACTGTGCCCTTTTTGCCACTATTGTGTTTGAGCTGTGCTTTGGTCCCTTTTAACATCTGACCACCAGCCAGAGAAGATGAAGACTAAAAAGGCTCTGCAAGAACCAACCCTAAACTGGAAGTCACAGGGGTGCCTGTGCTTGAACCAGCTCCGTGCAAGGTTTTGAAACAGCCACATTTCTCAGTGAAATGCCACTGAAGACCTGAAAGCTGAGGAAGGAGCTGAGTGCAATTTCCACCATGCATCACCTCTGTTCCCCTCTCAGTGCCAGCCCCAGCAGGGCAGCAGAGGCAGGGTGAGGGGTGTGCAGCAGCAGTGGCCTGGAGAGAGCACCCCAAATGTCACTGCTGGCTGGGATGAGCCAGATAATGCTCATCTGCTGACTCTGGTTGTCGTTTTGCTGCTCCTTCAGCTCAGAGCCCAGCAGTGCCAGGTGTGTACCATGGAGGAGAAGAGGCATTGCTGGCACAGGAGCACACACAGCCACAGCAGGGAGCAGAGCAGGAGCGTTCCCATGGGCAGGAGAAGGGCAGGCTCAGGGATACCCGGGTGAGCAGAGAGCCGACCCCTGCACCCAAATGGCTACTCCCCCAGGAGAAGGCAATTTTCAAACAAGAAAGGCTTGCCTAGTGCCATTTGAGCAAAGTGAGGGATGAATCCCATGTGTTTGACATCTCTGGTTGTCCCTGTACCCTTCGGACGCCAGCAGTAGCGAGCTTCAGCGGTTTTGGAGTTCAGGTAGCACAGACACAGCTCGTTGGGAGCTCATTCCAGAGTGACATCATTTAGCAACAATTCATAAGAAATAGGTCCCAACTAGCAGCGAGAAGTTGTGCCTGCAGGCAAACAGATGCTGGTTCAAGGCTGTTATCAGGTAAAATGAGTGGGTGAAAAACCTTCTCTGAAGCTTGTCTGTTGCCATGAGAAGAAGCAAACAAAGCAGGGACAAGGCTGGACTCCAGACAAATGAGGCTTCTCACTGGCTGGCACCTCATCCCTGCTGTAGACAAGGATGACATGCTTCCTTCTGGTGAGGGCTGGGGCTGTGTGGCCTCGAAGAGTCTCAGCTCTTGGCAGGCAGCTGCTCCAGCAAGAGGAGCAGATCCAGGGACCCAGCAGTCCCAGGAAGTAAACTGGTGCTTAGATGCTTGCAGAGGGAGAGAAAAGTGAAAAGAAGTTGAGTTCACATTTGCTTCACTTCTTTCTCTCACACTGTACACATGGAGCAGCAACAGGAACATTGGGCACTGCCCATGGTGGACAGTGTCAGCCATCTCTTCTGTGTCCCCTGTTCCACTCTGCAGCACCATTTCTGATCATTCATGCGCTGAATTGCTTGAAGCTACAAGCAAGTGCTCAAAAGAAGGCCAGGAATTGAATCTGCAGTGCCCTGGCAATCCCACCACACTCAAGTGGTACTCAGGCATCTCTTAGATACTCTCTTTAGGTTTCTGCATATTGCTTAACAATTCCAGCTCTGTGTTTTCCACTGAACACGGATGCTTGGCTGTTGTTCTACAGTGGTGCTGCACAGCTGTGTTTAGAGAAGCCATCTATGTGAGCTTGGGCCAGGAGCAGCGAGCCAATGGATGCCCCAGAAGCTCAGAGCAGGACTGGGCCCTGTCTCTAATGTGACATCAGATTGTGGGATATGAAAAACATGACCTGGAAATCACATGAGAGCCAGCTTTCTCATGGGGTATCCAGTCACTCCTGTTTCCAGCTGGACAAGACAAAAGCATCTTTATTAGCATCAAGCAAGCCTGTGTGCCCATCCCTACTGAGAATATTTAACCCTGTGTGTCTTGCCAGTGGTGTTTGTGGTCACATGCTGACCTGTCACACAGGCTGATGAGACCCTCTGGCACTGTGGTTTTACATGTAGCTGCAGAGGATGTAAACACGAGTCACGCAACTCCCAAACTGTGTGTTTTCTTCATGAACTCCAATAAAGAGCCATCACACACTTCGCAAAGACAAAAGCTTGAGGGTTTCCTTTTTGTCTTACCCTGGGGGCTGTATGAGAGGGGGGCCCTATCTAATCCCTGCTCGGGAAACTCCTGCTGCAAGGCAAACATGCATGTGCAACTGGCATTCAGCTGGACACTGAGGAGCGGGGAAGCATGAACTGGAAATGGTCAGTAAATCGTGGGGCTTTGGAGATCAGCAAATGCGGAGTTGCATCTGTGACTTCCTGAAAGACCTGCAGGTAACAGGAATGCAGACATGAATACAGATGTATCATCATTTCGTTTGTTTATGTGTAACATTGATATTATAGAGCATGGATATTACACCAAAATCAGGCTGAAAGTAGGAAAGCAAATCTCCCTTTTCTTCTTCAAAGTAGTTCATCTGCTGGCCCACACTTGCAGATGATCGCTGGGCAGCTTTGTGAAGGCAAATACAGCTCCTCAGGGGTGAGCCCAGGGGGCTGTGACACCTGGGTGCTAGGACAGAACTATTGAAATAACTACAGAATAAGAAAATAACCACTAGTGCCTATCTGCTGCCTCAGTGGTATGATGCTTCCAGCACATCAGCCAGCTGCTCTCTCAGTTCTTCACACCGAGTGGTCTGTCGATTTTGTGACTTTATTTACTCTTTGCATTCTTTTTACCTTTGTGCTGGTAGACAGGAGTTATTAGGAGGCTGACGAATTTTCCGAGGCCTGTGTGGAGTTCTGGCTGCCCTGGCCACGGCAGCATCTCGTCCTCTGCCTGTCCATCAGTCCGTCCGTCCGTCCCTCTGCTGCCACCTGCTGTAGCACTGCAGCGCGGCTGTTCGCAGGCGCTGGCTCCTCACTCTCTCCCTGTGCTTCCAGAGCGATGCTTCTCTCTGCTCTCCTCCACCTCCTCTTCACGTCTACTCAGGGAAATGTTCCCCTTTCTCTCCATTTTCGCACCTAGCTTCTGCCCAATGAGCAGTTCGCATCGAGCCTCAGTGGTGGTCGGTGATACCACAAAGTTACAAACCAGTGGTGCAAATACCTGAAAATGTTTTTGGGATTATCAGCAGTCCTTTCTTTTTCCACACGATCTCCAGTTGCATCCTGTGAAAACATCTCCCCGTCCCTTTGCCCCTCCAGATGCATTGCTGGGAAGCAGCCTGGCTGTGGTGCCTTCTGCTCACAAGGCTCCTGTCCCGTGCACATTGAACTCACTAAAGTCCCTTCTGATCCAGCATCGAGCAGCCTTGTGCACAGGATGAGAAGGAAAGGCGTGAGTCAACAGCTAAGGCGACTTTGTTTGAAAATACCAAAGCTCCTTTTTTTCCTCTGCCTTTTTTTGAAGGAGGGAGAGAGGCCTCTCTGCTTCTCTCAAGGAAATTCCCCAGAAAGTGCGGCTTCAATGATAAAGGCTCTTCCAGATGAGTAAGAAAAAAGCTGAAACCTGAGCCTTTGCATCTGAAATTACAGCTTCGTATTTGATTTCTCTGTAATGCAATATAGCACATTTTCTTATCCCTTAGATGCCCACATCTAACAGAGTGTTCCTAAAAATCACTCAGATGAAATGACTGCTGTACACCAGGCTTAGGCCATTTGCTATAGTTACAGAGTAATCATGGAAATAAGGAAAGTGAAGCATTTATGGGCAATTTAAATTGAAAAACAGCCATAGCTTTGCTATCTGGAAAAACACTGCTGATATCTGTTCTGTACAGGGGAGCAGGATGGAACCATCTGTAACTGGCAGCTGTATCAAAGTGGGTGCAGAGGAAGAACAGATTTAAGATTAATATTTATTTGATATTATATATAGACTTAATATATTTGTCTGTGTATATAAAAGAGAAGAAGTACTAATGTAGGATTCACATTCTTATTTTACTTGGTTGTCTAACTCATAGGAAATCTGGGTAAAAGATGGGAGATAGACTGTGCTATGGATGTGCGAGGTTGGCTCTTTCTCTGAGATTTCTCTGTCTTACTGTTACATGAATAATCATGAATTTGCAGGGGATGTATGTTGGCTTTGGTCTGTTATATTTCCTCCCTTATGTCTCATAAAATTAATACCTGTGTGCATGTACAAGGCAAGAGTAAGCAGGCAATGACATTAAAGAAATCAGGTAATGCAAAAAGCCACAGAGTTCCATTGCAGCAGTTCCTTGCATGTTTTATACACTATCCAGAAATGCAGTTTCTTGACAATTGGGCTGCCACACATGAAAACAATGTCTTTTCTACTTTCCATTTTCCACTCAGAGAAATCCCACAAATAATGCTTATTCAATTCCCAGCAGCTTCTGCTCTCCTGACTCAGCCCTCTCTGAATAACAGCCAGGCATGTACATAACAAAGCACGTTAAATATTAATGCTGAGGGGTTTGCTGCTGATTGTGCTATTAACGTGTAGGGAACCATTCATCCTTTCCACATAAATAAACTCTGACTAACTCATTAGAGCTCTGCAAAGTCAGAGTTAACCTGACAATATATTCCTTCATTTCGAAAGATGACAATAGGGGAAGAAAAGAGATGTGTGAGCTGCTCTTTAATGGTTCACAGTGCTTGCACTTGGGATTTTCAACCTAGAACAGAACAATTAGAGAAAGAGGGGGGAAAAGGGGGACAGAAAAAACCAGTAATGTTTAAGGTGAACCTGGAGGGTGCAGCTCTTAAGTAATGTATTTGGTCCAGTGCTGTCAGCACAGGTCCTGCTGTGCTCATTAGCTTGGCCCTCACACCAAGACCTGTGAAAGTCCCCATGTTTTTCCACTCAGGACCATTTTACAGAATGGTTTCTGCTGGATTAGAGGCACTGAAGCACCCTCGTCTCTTTACACTGAACCCCTTGCAGGCCATGATGCTGCTGATGGATGGCAGCTGACATCACATCCCCTGGCCTGTCACAGCAGGCACCAGTGGCACCTTTTAAGAGCAGTGGCTCTTTGGAAATCTGAAGTTTTTATGACACAAATAGTTTTCAGCAAAACGTTTGCCATGATGTTAATTTCCCATTTTTCTAGTGTGGTACAGCCTCTCCAGCTCAGCTTTCCAGCTCAGGTAAGTTGATATCGCCATGGTGACTGCACTTTTGCCCTGAAATCTCAGCATCAGTGGTGTCATGTGGGTTTTAGATTGTTTAGGAGCTCCTTTGGCTTGGAAGGCACAAATACAGATTGTGTTTTGCAGCCTGTACACTCTCTGAGAAAGCAACAGGACCAGCATTCAGGAGCGCAGTTGGTGCTGGGATTTCCTGGTCTTCCAGGAGCTGTGCAGCTCTTTGGGATGCCATGATAATCAGGAGCTCATGTCAAGCAGAAAGTAACAGGCTAATTTAAGGAAAAGAAGTACAATTATGCTTTGTGAAAACAGAGCCTTAATCAGAAAAGCTGAGAACTTTGGCGGAAAATATGAAATGCATTGAGGTGTTTTCCCCCATTTCTCCTACATTCGGTAATTCATCTCTCCTTTTATGCAGCACGTTGGTAAAGTGGGTGACAAGGTTGGTGCTGCAGGAGTCACAGCACCCAGCAAGGGTCTGCTGCTCCTGAGCAGCACTGAGCAGCAGGGCCCATCCAGTGGGTGTCTGTGTGTGTCTATCCACACACCCCATCCGAACTGTGGGCCTGGAAAGCTTTCACAGACCCAAACCCTGACTTCTGCAGGATTTCACACTGCAGTGTATTCAGTGTAAAACCCCTTTTTACCCACTTTAAGCTGGCCTTTTCCCCAGACCAGGCACCAGCCCTGTCTCTTTCTGGCAGGAGGCAATGTGGCATGGCGTGGCTCTGGCCCTTTGCCATGTGCTCTCTCCTCCTAATTTGTTTTTGGGTCTTGGCAACATAATCCCTTCACAGCAAACCCACAGCACCGAGGACTGACAGCTATTTTACTGATATCCAGATTGATTCCATATGCATTTTATCTGTATCTGCCAGCGATCAGGCAGCAATACCAATAATTAGACTTAATGCCTGTATAGGTCTTTACATTGTGTTTGTTATCTGCATTACTAATCCTGCTTATCAGGTGTAATAGCAGGTGCAATCTAATATTGCCTGGGACTCTCCCTTCTACTACGGCCAGCTTCTGGCTTTTGTAAGCAAACTTCAGTAGCAGAAGTGGTGGAGGAAGGGGGAGGTGAGGGCTGTTTTTGGCTGGACAGCTGTGACCAGTGGAGAGCAGCAGCCACCAGCCACGTGTGGCAATGCACACCTTGGAGAGGTGACAACGCCCAGCTCCTGCTGCCACCACCCTGCAGCCCCCAGCCTCAAATCCTGACCCCTCAGTAGTGATCAAGCCCTGACAGATGTTAAAGCAGGTTTCTCCTGGCTCCTGTTGGGACAAGGACACCTCCAGGGACAGGTCTGCTGGGGCTGCTCATGCAGTCTGTGCGGGAGGGCTCGGGGCAGGAGAGAGGGACACTCGAGTGTGTGTGTGAGTGGCGTGAGTGTGTGCACCCCCACACGTGTGTGGGTGTCTGTGTGTGGAGGGGGCCCTGAAAACCACCCTAAAAGCCCTGAGCTGAGCATCCCCTGCTCGCTCAGCACCCCGTGGTACCGAGTGCCTCTCACAGCAAGTGCCCGGGCATGTAAGCCATGGCTCTGGCAGAGCCATGAAATATGCATTGTTTGTGTATTTTTAGAGCTGTGCTTTCCCTCTAATTACCTTCCTTTCACTCCAAAGCCTGTGAGCCATCCCAGAGGCTGCTCCTTCACCACTTGACTTTTTATTTTGCTTTGTTTTTGCTTTGTACACCTTCCCCACAGCATCTGAGCACTGCTGAAGTAGAGTACCCTGCTCTGCCCAGCTCTGCACCTCACTGCAAGTGTCCCTGGTGTCTGGTTCATGCGAGGAGGCAAAAGAGAAACCACTGAGGTGGGATAAAAGAGGAAAATGGCTTGATTTTGACTGTGGGGCTCTGCTCCATTCACATGGATTGGCCAGATCTCCCATCCCACCCTGCTTCACAGTAGGTCTGTGAGCTTTCCACTGTGCTCAGTGAGCTTATGGAGTTAGATCAAGCTTATGGGGCTAGATCCAGCCCTCTTTGCCTGTGTAATCGTGTTGATAAGTACACCTTCATGATCAGCCTTTACGCAGTCTCCTATTTTCCTGGGATATAAGAGCTTATGTAATTTTATCCATCTCCATGCCAGGTACTTATTCATTGCAGCTCTGCTTTGTTTTCCATTTGCTCCTTGCAGTTCTGAGACAGTTGAATTGCTGCAGATTTCATTAATGTGCTCTTTTGAACAGAAAGACATTAGGCCTCCCTGTCCTGCTGCCTTGGATGTCGGGCAGCCCGTGAGGTTCCCCACTGGCACCATATGGCACCACGGAGAATGGCTCTGTCTGGCCGAGGTACCTGGATACGGGCAGCAGTAATTAACAGGGAGAGCACAGGAGGGTGCAGAGGTAATTAGAAACTCTGATAATCACAATGCACTGGCAAAGAACACCTCCCAAATTTATTGCCTCCCTCTCTGTTCATTCTGCAGTGAGGTTTAATACAAACTTACCCAAACTAGATCTGTGCTGCATGGGAAACAGTAAGTGGATGCAGGGACTTTTCTGGGAATGGAGACAAGCCCAGCAGGGAGGCTGGGGTGCTCATTTGGCCAGCCTGCCACGTCTCTCCTCTCTTCCAATACCTCCTGCAAGTGGAAGGTGACATGAGGCAGAACAGCCTCCTTCCAACAGCCACTGGGGTGGAGCTGGGACTGTCCCAAGCCCTTTCCAGGAGAACACAGCATGAAGGGTACTGTGCTTCCTGAGCGTGACCCACACACTGATCTGACACCTGCAAACAGAGCTCCTCTGATTAGAGGAATTTGAAGTATTAATGAGCTGGAGGACTCAGAGCAGCAGTGACAGGCAAGTAAGCAGCACTCAGTGGCACGGTGATAGACTGGCTCTTTTTAGCTTTGCCAAGGCCTTGATACTTGGCCTGTAATGTGCAGGAGTTCTGGTAATAATTTGACTTCTGAAGTGCTCCCACATCAAAGTGATTGGTGCACTGTACCAAACACAAAATGCAATTAAGCTAATGTACTGTGCAAGGGAGAATAAAGCTGAACCTCAGATTCGAGTTCCAATTTTTATGAGTGGGTGTAAAAAAAAAAAGATCTGAATTAATCACCTACTGCATTTTCCGTATGGCAGCGATGCCACCAGTGCAGTCACAGGAACTGTATCAGCAAGCCATCGGATAAACAGAGGATTTACAGGCCCAATTTGGGATGCTGTCAATTATTACAAGCACACCTGAGCTGGAGATTCAAATCAGGTGAGCTGAGGGAGAGCGGTAACATACAAGACAGAGAAGAAAGGTGGAGTATGTGTCTGGAGGAACCCTGGAAACAGCCAAAAGAGTGACATCTCTAGTGCTTATCCAGCCTGGAGGGGCCAGTAGTGCCAGTGCTGGCTTACGGGTAGGGAAACTGAGGCACAGAATGGGAAAGTGGCTTTCCAGATGTCACCTGCTGACAGAGGCAGGGTGGATGGCCGGGTTTTCACTTCTACTTCTTTCCTCAAGTACAAGGAATTCACACTGCCCTGTAAATCTGCCCCTGTTTCACTTCTGGGAAGCCTGTGGATCCATGCTGCACTTGAGTTTTAGGTTAGCAGAAGCTGCAATGGGAATCCGTCAGTGAAAATATTGCCCTCATTATCTGGACTAATTTGGGTGCCTCTGCATGGAGAGGTGTTGCTGGGTGTGGACATGCCCCCCATGTGCACTGGGAAGGCTTTCCTAGGAGCTGCATGCTTTGTTCCTCAGTGAGACAGCTCCTCATGTTACTGCTTATCTCTTCTAATAACACAGGATGATGGGGATGGATTTCCAGGGCAGGCTATGTTCCATGCTGCCGTGTCCACATGGTCTCTTTCCAGCACCGAACTGCAGGGACAGTAGGATATTTCCTGCTACTCTTCTGGCAATGAACTCGCAAATTATAAACACACGGGAATTTTAAACAGAGCAGGCTTTTCCCAGGATTACATCTGAAACATGCCCCTTCCCTAGCCATCCCGGGGGCAGGGGTCTCAAATGTAGCAGTGGTCTAATATATGCAGTGGAGAGATGAAGGATGCCCGGTCATGCTGGGATTCCCCTCTGCTTACAGCTAGAAACATTCCTGTATGTCAGCAATTACAAAAAAAAAAAAAAAAAAAAAAAAAAAAATATGTATTTATTGTGGAAAAAGTGTTCACGATTACTTAAAACTCAGGACTAGGCTTTAGAAGCTGTAC
>VZTE01001668.1:1395019-1455721 GCA_013397775.1 Eulacestoma nigropectus
AAATCCCCGATGTAATGAAGAACTCTGCTAGAGAGCTGCAACACTTAGACTCCGGGTTGGATTTTATTACCGTGATGAAATTACACAAGCATTGCCTCTCTCCCCCTGACTGCTGTGCAGCTTCTCGCTCTCTCCCCTGCTCCTCCGCTGCCTCCGCAAGCTCCCTCCCCGCTGGCTCCGCAGCCGGGCTGGGGGCGGCAGGGAAGCAGGCAGGACACGCTGGGCTCCCTCCCAGCGCTGGGGTTCCTGGGCTGGGATCCCCGGGGCTGCATCATTGGCATGCGGCGCCTGGCAGGACTGCATCAGCGCTAGAGGAGATGCGAGCGCAGAGCCGCGCTGCGCCGCACCGCCCCGGCCGCCGCACCGCCCGCACCTCGGGCTGCACAAGGTAAGAGCCAGGCTCCCTCTGCTCCACGGAACAGGGGGGGGACAGTTGGCAGCCCGGGGGGGCTGGGTGCCGGGGAGGGAGAAGAAACTAAAACAAAAGATGCCGCTGAAAAAGAAGATGCTCAAGGGTGCGGAGTTGGGATGGATCGGTGGGAGCTGTAGGGACGGGCTCAGTGTAATGAGGTTGAAGGGGTCAGGGCAGTTGTGAATAATTTAAACCAGCCCCGTTGTGCTGCCTTCGCTCCCTGCTGCGAGCCCAGGAGCTGCTGCGCTGCCGAGTTTTAACTTGGGCTGGAGCAGTTTGGACCAGCGTGCTCCTGGTGGGTGTTCCGGCAGCGGTGGACCGGCAGGGAGAAGGTGCTCGCTTGGGGGCAGGGGCTGTCGTGTCCGCATGGAGCTGTGTGGGACTGCGGGGGTGGTGGCACCCCAGGGCTCTGGGTGGGTGTGCCGGTGCCTGTGCGCACCGACCCGAGCTGTCCTGCACAGCCAGCACCCACTGCCTTTGTCCTCCCTTCACCATCCTCTCCACGAGAGCTTAGCTGCACCTACAGATAAAACTGCAGTCAGTCTCCTCTCTCAGGAAGGGTTAAACGAAGCCACAGGGAGAAAGCAGTGATTTGGGGTCTGGCAGGGCTGGCTCTGAACGGTGGCTGTGGCGGGATGCAGGTGCTGTGGTGACGAGTTCCCGTGCATGTGTGCATGCCCACAGCACATCGTGTAACACATCCAGGCACACATCTCTGCAGGGACTATTCTTCTTTTAGAGGGCAAGTGTTGTTCAAGGGAAGATTTTATTACATGTGTCAAACTGCAGCAATATGATCCATGACACCAAGATCTCATTAAAAATAATGGGTAAAAAGTGGCTCTGCAAGGATATTACTTGTCAGGGATGACCTCGTCTTGAGAAAAAAGGAAAAGAGTAACAGCCTGATGGTGATAATGTACAGGGGAGGAGCATGCAGTGCTCCATGTGTGCCGAGGGGGACCCCTGACTGTTTAGGTCAGACACCTGTAAGCACACACCGGAGCTTATGGGGAACTCCTGCCATGAGAGTAGAAATTTCTGGTAGGATGAGAGAAAGTCATGTGTCTGAAACATCATGAAAATTGCTGTTTCATATCTCCTCTGTGTCCCTGGTGCTATCGCTTGGGGGAAGGGAGAGGAAAAGGGTTAATTCTCTGGTTTACTTAGCCAGATATTGAACATGCAACAGTGCTGCACTGATCATCCCAGGCACTGACCCTGATGTCTGCTGCTCTTTTGGGGATACACCTTAGGCCTCTGCCCTAAATGGCACGAGGCCCTAACACTTCATGCAGTGGGATGTCCATGGTCAGACTCCTGCAGGACAACCTGGAAGAAGGAGTGGGAGCAGAGGCAGCATCCATGGCTTCTTCTGATTCTTTTTCACAATAGAAAAGCCCTCTTCCACCCTCCAGCAGAAAGAGGAAGGGAACATCTCCCTTCACTGTAAGAGAGCTATCACAGGTAGCAGCATCTGCACTGGGGCCCTGGGTCTCAAGAGTTCTAAGAGGTCCCACTTAGCTCCTGATGCTTCTCCTCCTCATGGCCCTGCTGTGAAAGGCATGTCCACCACTGTTAGATGAACTCAGCTGGAGATGAGATCTGCGAGGACACCTTGGGTTTTCCTAACACAATTTTGCTGTTGCAGAATGTGGGTGCTGGGGAACCCTTTGGGAGCATCAAAGCCAGAACCAGAAAGCAGCTGACAGGAGACAGCCTTCCACTTCAGCTTGCCAAATTCTGAGAGGTCTGCCCCATGAAGCAGCTTTTTGTACCTATTTATGTTCTGGAACATCTTTATATGAAACTCTCTTGATACCTGACAGCTTCTGATTGAAGGAGCTGAGCTGGAGGTGGAAGCCCACTCAGGTTCTGAGGCAGCCCCTAACCTGCAAGCACAGAGCTGGGTGCTTCCCAAAAGTCAGCCTTGCACCTGCAGATGACTTCTGCCAATCTGGCTGTGTCTCTGCAGGCAGGGTGTGGGCCCCAGCTTCTGACAGCACAGTCAAAGTGTGAAAAACTCCATGAGGAGAGGAAGAGCACATGGGCTGGTGCTTGGTACAGGGGGTGCGAGAGTTTAGTTTAGCCTGTACCTGCAGGGAAAAGGCAGGATGCTTAAGATGCATCCCTTCATGCTCACCATAACCTCTGAGCTGGGAGCACTGCTTTGGTGAAATGAAGTATGAGAGATGAAATAGGCAGCAAAATTCCCCGTGATCCATGGTGATGCTGTCGCACCTGTACAGCACACTGTTGGGCGAAACTTGGTGAGACAGGTCTGGTTTTGAGGCTCATCCTGAAACTGCCACAGCTCCCTTCCTTGCCTGGGCCAAATGACAGCCCCCAGGTTCTGCCTTCTCCCCTCAGAGCTGTTGTGGGTGGCCTCTTCCTGGCCACCAGGTCCAAGGGTTGATAACAGTCCTGCTGGGGAAGCCAAAGCCAGCCTTGAAAATCCTCTTCCTGCATCGCCAAGCCAGCAAATTGATTTTCCAGATCATGAGCTGAACCTCTGAAATTGTTCTCTTCTGAAGAGATTATGGAATTACTCCTGTGCTAATGAATGCTTTAATGTTACGGTGACTAAAGTCCCATAAGGACTTTAACTGCCAAAAAAAAAGGCGCTGTAGGAAAGGGGAGCCTGTGGTGGCTGTGTCAGACCTCATTTCACCATCTGGGGAAGAGGAGAGGAAGAAAACGAGAGGAGGGTGAGGAGAGAGGCTCAGGAAAAGGAGGAGAGAGAAAATGAAGAGAGAGGTGAGGCTTGTTGTGGTCTCCCAGGAAGCTGCTGAACCCATCAGGAATCCCTCCTGCTGCTCCCCAGTTTATTCCTCCATCTCTGAGTGCAAGCGGGGAAGGTAACATTAACTATTATTAGTTAACTATTCCCTTTTCACCATCTCTCTGGCTGTACCCTCTGGCAGCAGGGATAACCCAGCTCCTGGTGACTCTGGGCCCAGAGTGGGCAGCAGAGCCAGGTCACTATTCCCAGGTCCTGGGGCAGGCTGCTGTAACTCCCATGGGATTATCCAAGTTTAGCAGTTCCCTCTGCCCTCCTGATGCGTTGCTGTCGGGCTCTGATGGCACCATGACACTGGTTTCCAAATATCAGTAAGAAAGTATATTCCCTGACACCTCCCACAAAGGAGTTTGCCATTTATTAGGGAGGAAATATGCTTCTGGGGATGAGTCTGCATTGATGCTGCTGGTGTTCACAGAACACAGGCTCACCTCTGCTTTACAAACCCTGGTTTTATTGCACTGTAGCTCCATGGGTCAGAACCAGGTTGTCCCAGATTTGATCAAGAGTGGAGTTAACCCCTAAGATGGGACGGGGAAGCAGTGCAGGGAAAACGCCTCCATGCCACAGGAGCTGCAGTGCAAGGGGAAGGCTGCTCTATATTTAGGTTAAGGGCTCTGCACAGAATGGGTAATCCTCTTTTCATGAATTATCCAGAGGATTAGACAGCTTTAAACTCCCCCAGGCCTCCCCGGCTGCAGCCAGGCTCGGTGGGAGCCAGGGGGGCAATGTCGGGAGGGAGGGAGATGCCAACAGGTTGCTGATGACTCATTTGGCTGCTGCCAGCCTTGCCAAGCACTCCAAGAGGTCACCAGGGGCCCAGACGCAGAGTGACACACGAGTGACGTGCAAGGCGAAAGGGAACATCCCAATTAGGAAAGAACATGGAGCTTTATAAATAATTGCAGAGACGAGGAGCATGGCAGCAGGTAGGAGGAGGGACAAGAGACCCGAGGCAGCAGTTTTCCAAAGTGTAATATCCTCGCTAGACTTTTCCAAGCTGTTTCTCTAACCAGAAAAAGGGATGCTTTTGGAACTGCAGCTGATACATCTGAGGAGATGCTCCAAACCCACCTGCTTGGGCTGGCTCTGCAAATGCGATTCTGGGGATGCGAGTCAGGTTCATCTATTTGGAGTGCGAATGGATCACTGTCAATACTCCATTAAAATGTTGAAGGGAGGCCAACAACACAGCTCGGGGACAGTGAGGGGGTGGGGAGGAATGGGATGCAAGCAGGGAGGCAGGCCAGATTGCACCAAAACCTGAATATTTCACTCCATTATGGAGCAAGTGCCCATAGCAGATTTCTGCTCTTTACGTAATGCACAGCTGCTAGAAAAAAAATGGAGTCCTGTATCTAATCTCACCCTGGGGGCCCATTCATGCCACAGAAGATATATTCTTGACCGTCTGCATGCCAGTCTTGGGACAAAGCTTTGGTGGGGAGACGGATGAGAAAGGCTCAACTGTGCACTCTGGGCTGTGGCTGACACCCAGCTCCGCAAGGATGACAAGGGGGTTCTTCCTCCTTGTGCAGTGGAAAAAGCCAGCAGGGAGGACCAGTTCATGAAACAGGAACAGAGTTCTTGTGTCCTAGCTGATTTGCTGTCCATGGGTTTGTCCTGGGGCCACTCTCTTCCTCCCCTAATCTCTAGAAGCTGGGGTCTGTCTCTAAGCTAGTATGGTTTGCCTTCCTTCACTCGGGTTTTCCAGGCTGTAACTAAGAAATCAGTGCAAGGCTTTGATTTCCCCTATTCTCTTCACATTTTACTGCTGCCTAGACATCTAGCCACTTTGCCCTGGAGTTACATCCCCCTGGACCTGTGGACCCTCACAGTACAGCTCTTATCCCCCAGACTCACCTTGGCCACTCTTATCTGGACTGTGGAAAAATCAGGTTTATTCATGGGGAAGTTGAGTGCACCAAGGCACTTTATTTCCCCTGCATTTAAATCAATTTATTCTATTCTCTGCTGCTCATCCTACATAACCTAAAACAGGATTTTGGCCCTGCTGTGTTTTCACTTGCCCAGAACTGGGACAAATTGAAAGCCTTGTTCTGCTGTTCAGCATTCCCTCTTCTACTCACATCATCTAGAGGATGCTGTTTAAATAATGTCAGGGGAGTCTGAGTTGAAGAGGGAATAAAAGAACAGTCTCCCAACTCACTGCTAGGATGGGGAATTCTGTGGCTGGCCCTGCAGCTCCTACCTTGCCCAGACACACAAGCAGAGTCAGTATCAACCCTGACTTGTTTCTGCCTGTGAAGGCAGAGCTAGAAATCACTGGAGAAAGCCTAGGTGGAAGAGGGAAAACAAAGAGGGGAAAGTCTTTGCCTTTAATGTGAGCTAATGTCTTTCCTCCCTGCGTCGAACATCCTCAATTTCCTGTTTAACTTAAAAGTCAACACATCTGTCGTGTTAGCATCGCCCGCTGCCTGGTTTCCCCAAGCCACCCCCTCCCATCTGCTCTCCCTCCTGCCTCCAGCCTCCCTCCACTCCCATTGCTCCGTGGCTGGGGGGTGTGTGCGTGCGATGGTGTTTTCTGCTGGCTGATGGACTTTTCCATAGCTCGTGCTTCAGTACCTGGATGTGGTCGCAGCGGGATGATTGGCTTGGCTTGCAGAGCATTTACTTCTAATCTCCGGCTTGTGACATCCTAGCAGAAAGGGGCAACCCTTTCAGGAGCAGCTCCACGGGCTAGAAAGAGGGGAAATGGCTGGTGAACGGCTGTGACGAGATATTTCCTAGTTCTGGTAAGCAATGATGCTTTTCTCTTTGGTCCCTTTCTGGGCAATCAGTCCAGATGCAAAAGTAATAGGGCTTAATGGGGTAAAAAAGCAAAAGGAGGGAGCTGAAAAAGAGGCAGAAAAAAACCCAGTGAAGCTCGTTTGATTTGTACTGAAGCTTTTCCAGAGGTCAGTGCTCATCAAAGCAATTTAATTACTGTTAAAAGAGAGGCTGGGAATCAAGCAGATCAATGTGTGTGCCTGGGCAGTCGGACCAGCTCTCACTTGCAGGCAGACCCATTGCCCACCCTGTATCTTTTTTCCTTTGTGATTTCCAGCTTGGTCTGATGTTTTCCATGGGGTAGTCCTATGTGAGCTCCTGCCTGAATGCTGCTTTTTCTACCCTGTGCTTGTTACTGCAGGAGCTGTGTGAAGTCATTCATAAATTCCTGCCCCTAAGTTGATGCATAAAGCCTCTCAACTTTCCTAGCTGATAAACTGTCTCTGTCCTGAAGTCTAACTGCATTTTTCACTGAAACCAGTCCCCTAGGTTCTGCCAGTGGCTGCTATAGAGAGAGGTGCAGATAAAGATGTTTGGAAGGAAGAGGGTCTCACTGGACACTCTATTGGGACCATGAGCTGTCTGGTGTCCTGGACATTGGATTACTCCAAATGAGAGGTTTGCAAGTCAGTGTCTCACAGGATTCTCAAAATAGGTGTCCTGCATCTTAGTCGAGGGACAGCAGAGCTCTTATATCAGGGATGAATTTAGGGCCCTTGTTTAAAGAGGATCAAGGAATAATAAACCTAAGAGCAGCCTTTGCAATCTGGCTGTATTGAATCTGCAAAGGTCTGTACATAACAGAAAAAAAAAAAAGGAGAAATGTAGTGGTGAAGCTCTGGCAATTTTTCTAACAAGTTCAAAGATATGACCTTCTTGACAGACCTGTGTTTCACCCAAAAACTGGTGCAGAATTTGGTTTGGGGATACCAAAACAATTTTTTTCCCTATTTTTTAATTAATTAAATTAATCTATTTTTTCATTTTTTTTTTTAATTTATGACAGGCAGAATTAAAAACTAGTTCTGGAGAACATTTCAGAGATGCCTTGTTTATGAAAATATTCCTCTCATGATGTATTCATGCAGAAACCTCCACTTGCTAAAAGCTCAAACATTTCCTACTCTTTGATGTTAGATACTGTGACACTAAGAGTAGGGCACTTTGGGGTTTGTGATTATTCTAGAGAAACCTAGACGTTTCAAGCAGCAGCTATATTAACTCTAAAGAAAAAGATCCTCCTCTCTTCAGTAGCAAGTTTTGACTTGGAGTTTTGTTTCAAATGTGTTTCAGGGGGACAATCTTTTGTACCAAATCTGTGTGGTAAACAGGGGGTGAAGAGAACACGGGGAAATGGAAGGGGCTTTGTGTGACTAAATCCCAGCACTGGACAAGAACACCATGCTTTGTTTCAAAAGGTTGAAAATCCTTCAGTCCACGTTTCCTGGAATATTGCTTCTGAGCACCAGAATTGTCTATATATTATTTTTCTTGTTGTATTATCTTCTAAAACCTGCAGTAATGTTGATGCCAGAGTATCTCTGCTGTCAGTTTGATGTTGTGTGCACTTCTCCCACATTCAGTCTGAGATGCTGGCCAGTGGTGACTGTGCTTTCCTGTCCCTCTGCAGTGCTGCCTGGCACAGTTAATTTCCTCTGTTTAATTAATGGCTCTGTAATATTTATAAAGAGAAAAACCTCATACCCATCTGTGATAACTTTGGTGCTTCTGCCAAGATGAAATTTTAGGGCCAAATGAATATTACAATGTGCTGGATGTAGAGATGTTTATAATGTCCGAAATTTCCTGAGCCATCCTGATTTGATAATGGGGAATTGAAGGACTGGTTCTAAACTCTTTGTTTTTGGATAGAAACCGAATCGAATGTGCTAGAGAATTAATGAATGTTATTACTTTAATTGAATTTTAGTCTTTTCTTATGGACATTTGGGTTATAAAGGATGGATTTCCCGTGTGAAAAAAAATCCATTTGGTGAGGGCAGGGAGTCACATGGGCTCTTAAATGAAGAATACTCCAGATGATTCCTGTGATGGCACTTGGCATCAGTCATCATCTCTTCATGACAAGGTAATCAAGAAGATGGAAGATGAAACCTTTCCTTGCCAGGGAGACTTCCACATTATTTGATTGAAATTGGAATCCTGTCACCTCACGCTTGTCTCTCCAGATTTTTCTTACCACATCTGCTAAATTACCACCAGCTATTTGCGTTTTAAATGAGGGCTTCCTCCCGCACACCCCATCTGCTCAGCCTGTTTGTTCTTCCCGTGCAGTCACGACTTAGTGATCACGGTTATGGCAGAGGAAACTCACTGGTGTTGGGTGGAGAAGGAAGTGACGTGGCCTGGCAGGTTCCCTTGGCCGTGTTGGATTCAAAAGAGGAGCTGGGTTAAAACTGAGGGAAGAACCTCTTATGAATGAGATTTAAGTCAGGGCAAGGGAGCTGGGAGGCTCAGGACACTTTGAGGACAATTCTTCTGTTTTTCTAGTACCACCCCAGGGAATCTTTACAAACAGATGTCAGAGAGTCTCCAATATCTAAACTCACCTGGGCATGTTCTTGACTGCCCTCATGCCAGGGCGGGAGAAGAAATTACAGCTTTTCTTGCTCGGAGGTGGTTGAAATGTGAGAGTACTTTAAGTATTCTAATCTCCCTCATTAAAGTTGGAGGGGCTACAGGTTTCCAGAGGTGTTTTCTGCTCACCTTAGTGTGTCAAACCTGGAGATATGACTACAGATAGAGAGGGATGTCATCGAGATCTACCAAGTTGTGATGTGGAGGAGACAGTCAGTAGGGCTGCTGACTTATCTTCTCAAATCCAAGACCCAGGCAACATCAGAACAGACCAAGAGAAGCCAGGTACAGCTCCAAGATGCCTCTTGGTGTGAGGACTGTGTCAAGCCTGATGCTGAGCAGGGTCCTCCAGGAGATGCTGCAGGACTGTGAGGGCTCAGTTCTCACAGATTCAGTGTTCCCAGTCAAACTCGGTGTTTTGCTGTGCTTCACAGCAGCTCTTGTGGAAGATGAGTTTGCAGGGAGCTGGAATTCAGCAGCTCCTGACTGGGTGATGGATGGATTTGTTCAAGCCTGGGTTCCCTCCGTGCTGCCAGCACAGCAGCTGCCTCCTTGGCCTCCCACCCTCCCAGTCTGGGAGTAAGAAGTGTGGTGTCCTCTGAGCACCACTGCAGTGTGGAGACTTTCCCAGTCCTGGGCTGAAGATAATCCCTGTGGGGGGTTCTGTAAAATGTGAGAGGGTGAATAGATCCCTGCAAGGTACTTTTGACCATGAGGAAAGTGCTATGGGAGCCAATCTGCTCCTGCACATGATATGCTTCACTCCCCTCCTACTCTCGAGGTACTGCAGTGGTAAACTGAAGACAGTTCCTCTGTCAGGACACAAGTGGTGTCTCAGGGATTGCTCCCACCCTATCCCTCCAGGCAGCAGGGAAAAACCTGCCTCCTCCAAGGGACATTTCTCTTGCCCTTTGTGGCAGGTGGTCAGGCTGCTGCAGATTAACTGCTGTAATTACTGCAGCTTACAGGTTCCTGACCTCCTGAACTTATATCCAAGCCCTTCTCAGGCATGCAGGACTCTCCTGGTGTCCCTCCTCTGCCTTGACACTCGGAGGAGACCCCTGTGGAGGAGGTGGTGGTGACCTCTTTGAGGAACCTCATTTATGTCGCAGTCCTACAAGTAGTGGTGGCCCTCCCTCAAGCCCAGTTACACCTTGTTCTGCAGCTCCTGTGAGTCACACTCCCCAGGGGAGGAGCACATCTGGGGTATCAGGTTAGAGGCAGATTAAATTGGATGCCTCCCTGAGGATGATTGAGGGTTTGGGGGACAAGAATGGAAGTGTGCAAAATTCTTCTCCAGCTGTACTTGGCACAGAGGGTGTGTTGCACTGGACACTCCTACTGTTGGATAAAAGTTCTTTTAGATTTACAAACTGTCCTGGGTGGGTGGATCCTGATGTTATTCTCAGGGCTGTAAATACAGTAAAATAGGTAAAATTTCTCTGGACTTATATGAGAAGAAGAGATAGATGGGCTACTATGAGAGATATGGCACCTCGTAATGTAAAAAACGCAAAAAGTGGTAATTCTGCTCTGTACCCAAAGTCCTGGGCTCTCTCTGCCCTGATAGATGAGAAGCAGGAGAAGAGGATGTGATTTGGGCTCATGGCTGCATGGGGCCACAAGAGGTGTGGGCTTTTTACAAAATGGCAACTGGTTCTCAAAGGCTTTCAGCGCACTACAGAGGAGGAAATCTGACCCAAATTCCTCTCATCTGCTTCCGGTGAAAGTGAGAGTGGGAGCTGGTGGGATCAGCCGTTTCTTGGGGGGGTTCATTTGTCCTTCTACACCCCTAAACCAATGCACTTGCAGCCCAGTGCATTTCAGATGTTTTATCAGGACTGTTTCATTGCAGCGATCTGGTGTGCATTAATTATAAGCACGTGTACATGAGGTGTTAAATGATTTATAGGCAGACCCAGATTGAGAAATCCCAGTGGTTTCTTCTCCTGATGTGTAGCCGCTGTTGAAAAAGTCAGGCTTCCTGGCACTGAGGAGGAGATGAGGAGTCTTTTCACTTGCAATTCATACCCAAAATTGCTGGGCCTGGTGCAGGCTGAGGCTCCTTGGTGAGCCCAGGCAGGCTGTGACCAGCATGAAAGGAGCAGGGAGCCTGTCTCCAGTGGGGCCAGCACATGCCTGACAAATCCTGCTGCCACCACTGCCAGTCACTGGCCCTCTGGGGACTGTGGTGGGACACCCTCGGGAAGATGGGGAATGCCTTTTACATTCTCAGAGCCAGAGGATGGGAATTAAGAACAGAGTAATTTTAATTAATCTTGTACTTATTATTTATCACTAATTGGATATGCTTTTGGTGCTTCTTTTTTCCTTCTTTTAGATAAGGGTGTTTATGGTTGGTTATTAGGATCTATTTAAAATTCTAGCAGGAGAGGATCCCTTGTTCTTAGGAGCTCAGACACTGCAAAACCATCAGGTTGCAGGGCTTAGGGGCTCTGGTAGGAAACATTCATAGACCATTTCTGCCCAGAAAGCATTTGGTGGTTTGACATGATTTTGGAAAGTCAAGCATGACTAAAGTGGGTCACTTTGAGGTCTCTCCTTAAGGCTTTATTTCCAAGCAACCCTCCTTAAGCATGGTGGCTACCAACAGAGTCTGTGCTGAATGCTGCAGAGCCAACAGGTGATGTCCTTTCAACTCCTGTAGTCCCTCTGACACACATGGAACAGGCACTAAGAGAATGAGGAAAGATTAGGAAAAGCCTAATTTTGCCCCAGCACACACCCTGCAAGTTCTGCAATGCCTTGTCTGTAGCCAAAGCTGACACCCTGCCTGCTTTAAAACCAGAAAGAAATGGGAGAGAGCTCAAGTCCTGCTGACTCACGATTACAGGGCACTGAGCACAGCAATTTCCCAGCTATCAGTAGGAAAGGAAGTAAGATTTACACCTGGAAAGCGTCAGGGAATTTGGAAGGGAGGAATGAAAAATAAGGTGCTTCAAAGCCATGCTGTTTGAAAGCTGTCACAGCTAAAGCAGAAGGCTGAAAAAAGGGCTCCCGTTTGGCTTTCCCCACAGCAAATTCATAGAGGAGGCAAGTTCTCAGGACGGAGAGAGGCTTGGTGAGGATGAGAGCCCTCATCCCCCCTCGCCCGCTCTGTGCCAGGCAGCTGCTGCTGGTCCCTGCCGTTCCAGGCCATGCAGCTGATTAAATATTGAAAGGGTTTCATTGCTGTTGCTTGAAAAGCTTCTGTCTGGATGAAAATGAAGTTATGTGAGGACAAGTTTGTGCTGGTGAAATTAGTCTCTGTTTGAATACATCTGGCTGTACCATACAAACAGACCCGAAATAGCTTTGTGGGTTTTAACGAAAAGGCACCATCAGGACGTGGGTTTGGGTTCCTCCTTTTCGGAGCCGAGGTGTGGGAGTGCTCAGGGAGGTGGGGGTTGCACGTGGGGATCAGGCTGAGTTGTCAGAGACCCTGTGGCGTTCAGAGGCTGTTGCAGGTGCTCAAAGGCTGGTTGTGAGGGGAGCCCACACCTGAGGTCTGTGTGTTCACAGAACAGCTCCAGGCTCACCTCCCACACACCCCCAAAACCCTGGGAGAGACAGTGATGGATGGAGGTGCAGGCAGAGAGAGGAGAGGGGAAAGGGATTTGTGATGAGTTATAGGATAAAGGCAGAGGCAGGAGGAGAGCTGGGATTAGAGGTAGGGGCCAAAAGTGTGAGAGATTGAGAGGGTTGATCTGTGGGCTGTGACTGTAGGGAGTGTCACAGCAGCACAGCTTGGCCTGAGACATTTAGTCACTTTATGCTGTCAGAAAAGAGCAGGAAAAGGAAGTTCCCTTCATTGTCTGAGAGTCCAAAACAGGCATGCAAATCTGTCCTGTGATCAAAGGAAAACTTTGGAAAAATGTGTCTGATCTCGTTATTGTAAGTATAAACAGAGAAAATATATCAACTTGATTAAAATGCTGCTGTAATCTGCAGAGATGCTGGATAATCTGTCCTGAAAGTACCAGGCCACCTAGGCAGGGAGGCCATCCAGCCTGCAGGAACAGGACAGGCTGGGTAAAGAGGTGCTGATCCCTTTGGGTCATGTGGAGGTTCAGACAGAGGATGGAGAGACAGGATTTCCATCCTTCCTGCAAGGGGAATTTAGTCCTTGCATTGGACTGCACTTATTTAAATACATAATCATCACTGAGAATTGGTTTCTGGTTGTTTTATCTATAAATTAGGTCAAATTTTGCCATAATTTTATGAAATATTTCTAGAGTTTGATGGTAGCATCCTATGAGAGAGAAGTCTGTAGAAATGCCTGTGAGTAAACATGCAAGCAAAGCTTTGCTTACTCACAGACTGAGTGAACTGGCCAACATTTGCTAAACAAAACAAGGCATTTTTTCTCAATGGTAAGGAAAAAAGGGATCATATTTATCTTCCTTGCTCAGACTAAGCTGGTATGTCTGCAGCAGGATTTGCGTTTTCATTATTCTTTGGACATAATTGAAACTTGATTTCAAAAATTACACGAATCAGTTCAGTTTATGGGAGTCATTAAGCAGTTTGTAAATGGTTTTTTTAGTGTTTCATGACAATTGCTAATTGCATTTGATTAGAAGAACATAGTCACAGCCGGGCTGATGGATGGATTCTCATCTGAGCAAATCTGGATAAATCTAAGCCCTAAGGTTGTGATCCATAACATATTTGAAATCAAATTAAAAATCAAGACTGCTATTAAAATGGGATGTGTGTTCATGGTGAAAGTCACTTGCTATCATTTTGGCATCTTTTCATTCTTCCAGAGCATCTAGTGTAGCTCTTCAATTTCAATTATTTTTTCATAATTATAAAAAAAGTTTTTACACTGGGAAATATTCCATCTGGAAGATTTACAAAAGAAAATATTTCTTTTGACATTTAAAAATTGAATTCTGAAATGGTTTTTAATTCCTACTAGACTTAGATAAGCCATTTGATTAAAAAACCGTCCAGAATTTCCATCTCCCAACAGGGTACTGAAAAATGCAGGAACTCATTATAATTATTAAATTCACTATTGTTGAGGGTTTTTCCCCTCGTATGTGCTATGAAATAATGCTATGATTTTGGCAGGCTCACAGCATCTGAGCCCTTGTGGCTCAGCAGAAATTCACGGCAAGTAAGGAAGCAAATGAAGGCAGTTACATCTGTGCTACACAGGTTTTCCCACAAATGGAAAGGAATTCCCAGCCTGCCAACCCCACAGGTTGGAATTAAACCCCCCAGGTAAACAGGTCAGCTCAGAACAGACTCTCCCCAGGGGTCTTGATCTCCTGTACATCTTCCCGAATGAGAGGATTTTCCCCTTTTAATGCTTTGGGAAGGCAGCCGCCCGAGGGCTGTGGGATGGAGGCTCAGGGCCCGGTTAGAGTCTGTGGCACCTGAATTATAGGAGACAACCTTTGTCTTTTTCCAATTAATAAGTGTAGCTCTTGTTCAGCTTCTTCCTTTAATCCCTCCTTTCTATCAGTGCAAAGTGTGTGGGAGGAACTCTCTGTGGAGGGATCTCCCCTGGATGGGAAAAGCTGTTTGGCTGCAGGAGTGGTGGTGCAGGGCTCGGGGCCATCCACCCACAGACACCCACAGACTCTCACAGACACCCACAGACACCCACAAACACCCACAAACACCCACAGACACCCCCAGACTCTCACAGACACCCACTTTCCCCCAGGGATCTGGCAGGGGCTTCAGTGGCCTTTCAACAGCAGCAAAACCAGCAGGTGTCTGCCCTGCCTTTGCAGCACGTGGGAGGTGGCAGCTGGTGGATCCCTGCCCTGTGGGGGGACTGGGGATAATGGAGCTTCTTCCCTGATTAACTCTGGCAGCGGCTGCTGAGTTAATTAGTGGGCAGATATAGGATACCAGGCATTACTAATTTGTCCACAAATGCAGCTTGGAGCTGAGTGGGTTTGGGGTGAATTTCATCCCTGCTGTTAGCAAAAATAATTTTCAATATCTGTTTCAAAATATTTCAGATTCCTATTTGAGCAGGAGATGCTTCTGCTGTTTCCACTGTGAGATTCCATCATGGGGTTCAATCTACATGAGATTTCAGTTCAGAGTCTTCCTACATGGCTTCATTTCACATCCATCTGTCCCTGTTTGCTCATGTCTGGACTTGTGCCTTACCTTTGACAGGCATGGTCGTTCAGGTTTCATCTTCTCACCAGGAAGGGGAATCTTGCTTGCTCCAAGTGAGGGAGATCCAGTTAAGCATGAGAGGCTCCTGAGAGGTGCCCAGAAATAATTCATTTACTGTGGTTGCAGAAGCAGAGGCTTGTTCTGACCAGTCATGTGTGGTTAAAACACACAAAGGCAGAGATCTCCCAGGATCCAGCTGACATAGAAAGGACAGGCAGGACCCTCAAAGCCTTTATTCATTTTGCAGGGAGCAACCATTCAGGTTTGCATGAACTTGGAGCATCCCAGTGAGAATTCCGGTCCTTGCAGCTGGAAAAGAGCTGTTACCAAATCTTCATTATTATAGTAACCACTCAGCCATTGGCTTGTTGCCATGGCACGATCTGTGCATCAGCAACTCCATTTCCTGCCAGCTCCAGGTAGGCAGATGTTTTCTTTGGGAGTGTTATGGAGACTGTGAGTGGTTTGGATTGGGATATTGTGCCCGTGCTGCGTCTGCTTTCCTCAGGTGCTCCATCTCTAGGACACCAGAGGTAACATCTGAGTGGATGGCAGAAAATAGGAGGAGTAAAAAGGGTGAAAGGTTGAAAATGGAGTTACCTGTTAGTTACTACTCAGTTACTCGTCACAGAGGAGGGGTTTTCTTTCTTTTTTCCTCAGTGATTGCTGAGTCAGATGTGCATATCACACTTTACCGAACAAGCCTGTTCTGCATGCTTCTGCAGAGCATTCCTTGCTTGAAGATGGAGTCAATTACCATGCATGTATTTACCCAGCCCGAGGAGCCTGCCTGGCTCCCATCTATATTTCATCAGCCCAACACTCCCCGAGGCTTGCAGCACTTTGCTCTGCCTGCAGTGAAGGGCTCTAACACTGCAAAAGCAGCAATGACTCAAGAGAAACACACAGACAGATGAAGTTCCATGGATTTAACATCTCCTGGCAGCCTTGGCCTTATCCCCTTAATGCTGGGTGGCATGTGGATGCTCTTTTCAGCAGCCAGGTACCAGCTGATGTTTAATCTACCTGCCACTGGGCTGATGTAGAGAACAAGCTGCTCCTCACACCCTGTGCAAGTTGGAAACCAACAGCAGCACTGCCTCCCTCCTGCCATGCTGTGGTGTCTTTTCCATCTTTAATTCATAGGAGGGTTAAAGCAAGATCTCTTAAAACTTCTGGCTCAGCGGTACAGTCAGCACAGGCTCACACTTACAGGTTATTGCCAGCAGTTTGTCTTTGATTTTCAGCAACCTCACCGATGAGGTTCCTGTCTATCCCCTCAAGATCCTGTCCTTCAGCCCCAGAAACGCTCTGTCAAGAAGCTTTGTCTAAATTTCACATCCATTTAAATTAAATTTAATTTAATTTAATTCAATTAAATTTGAATTTCAGGCTTTTGCATCTGCTGCAAATGTCCCAACACCCCCGGGTCCAGCTGGACAGTCCCTTTACGCCATCCAATGAAGCCAATGGAAAAGAGAAACTCCCCATCTCTCTTTGAAGAACATGTTCCTTCCCTCTGGTCAAAGAATGTTCTTCCAAAAAATTTATTCTCAAAATAAAAGGGATCTGTTCTGGACAAATTAGAAATGTTCAAGAAGCAAATGTTTCGTTTTGTCCATTTACATTGAAATTTACTGACCCCACTGCAGAACTTTGAATCCTCAGAGAAAACGAGCCAATTTTTAAGAAAAATATTACTTATGTGAAGAAAAAAGCATTATTAGCACCTCTTTTTTTAGTGGAAAGAAATAGACTAGAAAACCAGTCTATTTTTTGATGCTTTTTCCATCTTTATCAGCCTGATGAAACAGACAAGCAAGGTGCAGAAAACACTTGAGATTGATTTTTTCAACCTTCAAAGTTATTCCCCTGATTTCTAGTAGATTCCCCATTTTCTGAGCTCTTAGTTAGAATCATGTGGAAGAAACAATGTCTGCTCCTCTCAGCAGGACTGTATTTTTAGGAGGGATGCAGAAAAGAGAGGTAAGGTGGTTTTTCTTCAAGTAACATATGGGCTTTCCAATAGTGATCCCATTTTTTTATTATTTTGATTTTACTTTAGGGTTGAAATACAGTGGGTCTTGATGGCATCTGAACCCATCTGTGCCCGTGTGTGATTTCTTCATATTGCTTTTATTGTGGAAAGAATAAATGACACATTAGAGTTAGATCTTCAGTCACTGATAGTGCAGCTGGATTTTCTTGCAGTTGGGATCAAGCCAGAGGAATAATCGTGTGTATCTATGCGATGCATATCTCTGAAATCTCCAGCTCACATTGCCCTGGGATCCAAACACAGGTGATTTTATGACAGTTAATACCTGCTGTAATTAGGAATCTAATTAAGTATTCTCTGATCTTACCCTTCTCAGAGTAGATCAGCTCAGGGGGCTGATTCAGATTCTCCAACTCTCTCTTCACACAGTCTCCTACAGCAAGTAAAGCACGGGTGATTTCTAGCACCCTTTGAAGTACAGACACTGCTCATCAGCATCCCAGAGCTCAGGGGTGAATAGACCAGCAGCACGAGCCAATGCCGCTGGTAAGTTCCTAAAAAGTATGTCAAATATGTTAAAAAAATAAATCACACAGAATGACTGAGCTAGAAAGGAGCCAGGGAGGGCAGGAAAGCTGGAAAGCTTGGCCACCTTTGGGCAGAGAAAGTCAGCAGTGCCTCAGCCATCTGTGGCAGCACAGCAGGCGATTTGTCAGGTTAGCATGGAAATGAGTCTGAGAAGGAGCTGGTCTGTGGCTGGGGGCAGGTGCTGAGGGTGCTGTGCAGAAGGATCAGCAGTTTTGCCTTCACTTGGCAGCCAGGGTTACTCTACCAGAAGAAATCAGCCCTGTCCATGAGCCAAGGGAGCTCTCTGCATGATGTCATGCTGCAGGGGAACCCCTTGCTGCAGAGACCACAGTCAGTGCTTCCCTCCTGCAAAGTGCCAGAAATGGGAGAAGTAGGAAGAAAAGTCGGGCAAAACTTCGCTGCCTGTACCAGGGGCTCTGCGAGCTCAAAATGGCTTTTAGTCTGGCTGTTGTTTGTAGGAACAGCACTGAGGCAGCCTTGGGGTTATATGGGCAGATATCAGGGATGAAGTTGGGTTCACAAAACCCTGCTGTGCTTGCAATCCACTGTAGTGAGTGGCACAACTGTGCTGGACACCCAGCTCTGACCACAGGCGAGTTCCCCCAGAATTTACAGCAGTCAAAGACAGCAACAGATTGGGAACCCTCAGGGAGAGACATTTTCTTTGTTTCCAGCAAGTGAGGAGAGTAATTTCTAAATGATTAGGGAGAGTTATTTCCCAGAGAAAATCCTGCTCATCTCACAGTAAAATTCCAAGGTACACTGCTTGCAGGCAGGAAACCTCTGCAATCTTCTCAACTCTGCATCAGACTCTGGTACCCCAAATTCAGGCACTGTGCAGCTGGTGTTGGACAGAGACCTCCTGCAGAACCTTGGAAGGAGAGTCTAGATGAGGACAGCTGGGCAGGGGACACTTAGGAAGCAGGTAAAGCTGTCCCCAGACTCTGTAGAGGATGGACACACCTTTTAGACACCAAATTTTATGAGATAAGGTCTTACTAAAAATTAAAAAAACCATGAGGGACCAAATGCCTCACCTGGAGGTCGTTGTACCTGGCTCAGATTAGTTCAGAGGTATAGTGTAACTTTTTATTGCTCTCTGTGTGGGAAAAGGGCTTTACCTGGATCCCACAGGTGTGAGCAGCCCTGCAGAGCAGCGCATGGCCACGGGAAGCAGTGAGCAGGGAATATCCGTGTGTCACATCCAGGCAGCTGTGCCATGTGGCCCATGACTGCCTCCACTAAAGGCTTGGGCCAGTCCTGGAGAAAAGTCTGGGCACCAGAACCTCAAAGTGCGGGGGTCTGGACAGGACCCAGCCCCTCTCATGGGTTATTGGCAACTATGGAAGCTGCCACTATGTCCAATCCTCAGCTTCCCTACAGGGAATTGAGGAAATTGTTTTATTTGGAAATAACAGACCCTTCCACAGACCAGTCTGAAAACCCATCTCATCCCAATCCCAGCAGCAAACCCATTTACTGTGGAAAAGAGGCAGGCGGTGCTTGGCCCTCTTCCAGCACTGAGCTTAAAACACAACAGGCACGTCAATGCCTTCAGCTCTCAGCTCTGTGCCCATCTCTAAATCTGTTTGAGGTTTTCATGTATGCAGGGGCTGTAGAGACTCGGCACTGTCCTCGTTCCATATTCATTACCTGGATTCCTCATATCTGCGCCTCGCTGGGAAAGCTGACGAGGGAATTCAGTGCTCAGGCAAAGCACCAACTGCACAGGCCTGAAAACCAACCTCCTCTACAGCACAAACACACCAGTTTTACCAGGCAACAGCAATTTGGATGCCCTATCCAGCGGAGATGCAACATTGTCTGCCTCTGTTCCCAAGTATCTCGCAGCGTATTTGGAAGGTAGAAAGCACTCAGTCCCATCCCCAAAATGGGAAATAGAGATGGCAGTCACACAGAGCCCTACAAAAATTCTGTTTCAGAGAAAGAACTTTCTATGTAAAATATCCAAAATTGATATGTTAATCATGGGTCCATGATGGTCTCCTACCATCACTTTCCTCCAGGTATCTCATGCAAGCAAGAGGGGGACTGGTCACCTCTTGCCCCTCCTGCCTGGCTTGCAGTGACAGGATTTGTTTCCTGCAGGCTTGGCACTGTGGGTTTCTGTGCTCTGGCTGCTTATTCCTGGGCAACCAGAAAGATTTTGCAGCCACCAGACTTTACATCCTTCACTACAGTGCCATCAGAAAGCAGCTTTTTGCCTATCCAGTCTGTGTTAGCTGAAAGGCTTGATATCCACCCGCTGCCTGTCAGCCATTCCCTGGCTCCCTGACAAGGGAGTGTGAGGTTACACTTTGATAAATAACTTCTGATCATCACCTCCTTGCCACTTTCTTCACCTGGGATATTCTATCCTTTTTCCCCTGAAGAAGCACTGGCGTGATCTGCCTTGAAGTATTTGTTATCCCCTTGAAATTTGCCAGCTAATCCCCCCAGGCTTGTCATCTGGAGGACATCTGCTCTCACACTCCACTTCTTCCTGCCTTCTCCCATATATCATCCAGGATTCCTGCTTCTAGCAACAGTCTTGAATTTATTTCATCTTATCTTTACTCCAGGTGCGATAGACTGTAATTCTCTCTTCCCCGTGGGGAGCAGAAGCCACTTGCTGAGATATCAGTTTATCTTCTGGTGTCATTTCTGTGTCAATAGTCCCAGTGCAGCAGGTGAAGGGAAAGACATTCCACAGCCTTCCTGTTACTGCTACCCAGGATTGACAGCCCTGGGAAACATCTAGTCTGGGATCCCCTCTCTGACACTTGGCACCAGCAAATATGTCCAAGAAAACTTCTTGGTGGACAGTTACATATCAGCCTACACCAGTGTGAAGTTCTCTTGATATTTGCCTCATGTCTTGAAGAACTTACTTCTCCCAGTAGAAAAAAAATGTTGTAGAAAAAGAAACTCAAATGAAACTGACCTTCTTTCCTTCAAATACATCCAATCCCTTCTTTTTAATGCTGCCAAGACCTTGCCTTTTATTCCCGGGACCCCCACAGGTTAGTGTGCAAATAGGAATTTCCTTGTGCAAGATTTTAATCTCTTGCCTTTCAAATTTCTTAAATATCCCTTTGTCTCCTATTATGAGACTGCAAGCCCGTCTCATTTACATTTTGAGGATAAAGAGACTGATTTTTTTCTTCCCCATTGCAAAAGGTATTTTCCCTGTCCCAAAACATGCTTGGAAACAGAGCCCACACTGCAGGTAAGGAAGGCAGATACTGCATGGACACCTTTTAGCAGCTGCTGCTTTGTCATGCCTTCCCTTCCTCCCAACACAGGTCTTGAGTGTGTGCTAATCTGGCAGCCACTTGGCCACCAGAGCCATCTGCCAGTGGGGGACTTCACTCAGTCCTGACAAGGAGTCTTGCAGGAGCATTGCCAGCTGACTCGGGGCTGAAGGGAGGAGTGGAAACAGAGCTCTGTGCCGGGGCGCAGGACATGATCTCTGCAGCTCTGTGGGGAGGAACAGCATCAGCTGTAGGAGTAAGTGCGACAACACATTTCAGGCTGCACCACCTGCAGATGCTGCCGGATTCAGGAGCTCCCCTGTGAGTCCTGGGAAGGCAGGAGCTGGAGGAAAGCCCATGCTTCCTGATCCTGTGCATCTGCCCATCGGAGGCCAGCTGGAGGAACACTGCTGTGGAGAGGGTGGGCAATAGGGGGGCACTTGAAGCCCAAATCTGGCAGCCAGTCCCTGACATGCTTTTCAAGAGCAGCTCTTTGAGGCCCGTTGTGCCTGGCTCTGCAGCACACAGGGCACGGCCAGCTCTCCTGGAGCTCTGGACTATGAGAATGACAGTCAGAAGGACGGGCAGCCAAAACATCCCTGAGGAGCCTGGCGAGGTTTGATCTCAGTGTGTCAGAGTGAGGACTGGAACTGGGTAATAACACACTGACAGATGAAATCCTCAGAAGGGGCCATGTGCAGCTTGTCCACCTCAGTCCCTCAGTTTGCCTGCTGACACCAAGAGCTGTGTTCTAGCTGAGGTGTGGAGAGGGCTGAGGCAAAGGGTGTCTGGATACCAAACAAGATTTTGCAAGCAGGCTCAGGGCAAGTGGAGACCTGCCAGTGTGTGCATGAGGCAAGTCCCAGACTCCCAGCAGGAAGGAAGGTGATGAAGTTCCTTGCTGCTTAAATATGCTGAAAGCCATATTCCTCCACTAAACTCACTTCCAGGGAGTCTACAGCTGGCATTTCTGCTGTAAAACTCCTTGAGCTGGGGCGAAGAGTCTGGGTTTTGGGAGCAGGTAGAGGGATTCCCCTCACTGCAGTATCTGCAGGAAGGAGCACACTTGGACCAGGGACAATGGGGACAGTCAAAAGATACCTGTCCTCTGCCTCTGAAAGCCAGAGCACCTCCTTTGCATGGGAATGCTCAAGTTTCAGGATCTCTCTCAGCTGCCTTCTCGTTTTTAGGGAGTCTGATGACTCTTAGAGTCCTTACATGTCTTCTTTGGCTAGGGCTGAAATGACAGGAACAGAAGGAGAGCTATGAAACATGCTGGAAATATTCTTGTTTCTGATCAGAAACAGCATGTTGAAGGTCATTCACAGGAGATTCTGTCCTTGGGAAGAAAATTTCAACATCACAGTGGTCTTGTCAAGGACAATCTGAAGTCCAGAAAGGTGAACTTTGGAGCTCTCCATCAGTGGTTACAAGATTCTCTTTTCAGTTATGCCTGTGTTTTCCCTACACAGTCTCTGACAGGTAGAGAAAACAAGTTATTACAGCTATTTTGCAGACAAAGAACCAAACCTAAGAGTAACTAAATGTCTTGCCTTAGGTTAATCGAGCCATTTGTGGCATTAGAGAAAATGTACAGAGTTCTTGATTTGCCCAAGTCACTAAACCATCTTTCCTCTAATCAAACTTGCCTGAGTCCTGACAAACATCTGCACAGGCGTGTATTTTTCAAAATGTTTTTTTACTCTTTTCAAATTTATAGAGAAATTCCAGGTAAAACATAAGCAGCAGTTGCCTGAATTCAACTCTCCTGGCATAAATTCCCCTGATGGCAGCCTGATTTTACCTCCCATCTGTACTGTCGCGCCCCTACCCACAGGCATGAGTCACACTGAGCAATAAATAACAGCTAAATCCTTCTTCTGCCTCGACAGGTGATGCTGAGGATTTTCTCTCTGTGTACACATGGGGTGTAGTGCTACAGACTGATGATGTATTGTGGCTATTAATTCGGGGAGATGAAGCTTTTTCATCATCAATGTCCAACCTGAATGCAGGAATTTATTAGTGTGTTTGGGAAGGAAATGCAGAACCTTCTTACTGCTATGAAGTGCTGAGCCTAACTGAGGGGCTTTTTTTGTTTGTTTTTCTTCTTTTTACTGGCTTAAGGCAACATTACTTTCTGAGGCTGATACTGTTATGCCTTTTTCTCCCCCTACCTTTCTGACCTTCACCATCCCCTGCCTTCTCCTGCCTCCTTTCCTGTATCTCATGCTCTGCTGTTGCTTTCTCTCATTCTTCGGCTCCTGCAGCATCTTCTCCTTGTTTCAGTTTTTTCCTCCTTTCCTTCCCTATTCCACAGAGGCACAAACATCATTTCAGAAGACTGTGAGACAGGAAATGCCCCATGGCACAGCTGAAGGCCACATGACTTCGGGTTGTCAGGATACTGGCCAAGCTGAAGGCTCCGTGTAAATGAGCTGCTCTTGCAAAGACCTATCCTAAAGGCTCCTGCAGGAACAAGAAAGGAATGAGGGATGCTTAGGAAAAGCCACTGCCAGGCAACCCAATTTTCCATAATGTTAAGGGGCTGATTACGTGTGCTCAAATTATCCATTCTCCTCTTCTGCAGGTGCAAAAATACTGCTGGGTGCTCTTTTGAGTCAAAATCCTTCATGAGTATAAAACAAAAGTATAAATGTAGAATTGCTATATGTAAAGTTGCTGGTAAGTTGACAGCAACATATTCCAGGCCCTATGGCAATTTTTTATGACTTTCTTCAAGATGCTGGTTTCAAAAGCAGGTTGTTCAAAGATCTGAGAATCTGGGATATTTAAGGTACAGCTAAGATAGGCTTTGCAAATTGCCTCCTTACAGTTTGTGGGTAGGTTTTGTTTGTGCTGCAGTGATACATGTGGGGCACGTAATTTGATAGCTAGACAATGGAATCTGTTGAATGATCATTGTTGCTCCAAGGTTGAGGTCTCCTCAGTAGCGTTTCATATTAAAAAGAAAAAAAGTTAAGTTAAACTAATCAAAATGCCATGAACATGAATGGAGCAAAAGCAGTTGCTCCAGTATTTTCCCTGCCACTTAACCTTGAAAGGAGTCTCTTTAAATTTGCTTCTGCTTGCACTTGTATTTCTCCACAGGCAAGGTACATAATGAACAGTGCATTTGCAGTTTTGAAAGCCCTTGAGGCCACAATACAATTGTATTGGAGGTCTTATGCAAAAAAGAAAGAGGCTGGATTTAGTTTGAGAACCACCCCTTTTATCTGATCTCATAATAACTGTGCCCCCTTAGGCTTGATCATTGGGCAGCCCCGAAGGGAAACCCAGGGACAAAGCCTATTAGAGGGCATGATGGAAGCATAAGGTTGGCTGTGTCTGTGACAGGCTGTGGGGGATTTCTTGGAACGAGTGAGAATTCTGGCACGGCCAGTGCGTTTGTACACTTCACTGGAGCTGGCGAGCAGCTGTCTTGAGAGACTGATGCCTGAGCATCCTGGGCTGGGAAAGAGCTGCTCCTGATGGCAGGAGTGGTTTCCAGCCTGTGGAAATGTCTCTACTAGAGCTGTTTCTCAACGCACTCCAATGCCACGGAAAACAGGAGGTAACAAGCCTGCAAAGGCTGCTGTGAGGTGCAGTAAATTCTTTTGTCTCCATTAGTGGGGAGGTTGGTTGGTCCCCCAGCAATGGGAAGGTGATCATGGGCAATAACTGATGGGTTTTTATCAGCACCTGAAACACCACAGTCACCTCCCATCTGAGACTGGGGTTGATGAGACATCGTGGCCACAGCAGTGCGGGAGCACTGGACAAAGGGTCATTTTGTGGCACAACACTGAACACACTTTAGCTGCACGGATAAAAGGGAAGGGGGAGCAAGGCAGAGAGGAGGAAAGGAGAAGAGCAGGGAGTGCTGGGGGAAAACAGACACAGCAGACCTCAAGGCTGGTCTGTTAGGTAGAGGCAGGAAAAAGAAGGAAAGAGGTATTTAATAAGGATACTTGCTCAAATAAAATCCCTCCTGAAATAAAGCAGTACTTAGAAATCACTCAGGGTTTTTCTGCTTTCATGACTCTGTCACTGGAGCAAATCTATTCATCACAGCCATGTATTAATGAATTAGTTAATTAAGCGGCTCATTTTTTAATAACTCAGGTTGCAAGTGTGATGAAATAAAAATCCCCTTTGTAGCCAGAGACACGTCTTTGCCAATAAGCTAAGCAGTTTATAGTTAATCAGGGATGTTTGCTGTCTGACACAGGCAGAATCTGCTGAATTGCAAGCAGTTTATTTCCAAGGTTATTGCTTACACTCCTCTGTGGGAGCTTGTCGGGGCCTCCAAGCCCAGTAAGGTTAAACCTAATAAGCTGTCCAAGGGCAAACACACGTAGAAATGCTCAAATTCGTGAAAGGGCACCAGGGCACTGTTGTTTCTGAATAAACATTCAATTTCCTATTGGTTTACGCTGCCAGGTGCAATGCTGATAGAGGGGCTGGTTCATTAATAAGCAGTAAAGCCTCAAAGATTCTAGCTCGTTATAATATTTAAAAAGACAAGGAAATAGCAGAAACATGTGCTGGTTGTTTGGCTCTGATATGGCTCCCCCAGGTGATTTTGGAAAAGCTCCTTTATTTGCATCTATGTTGGGACACCTTTAAGTATTACTTGGTGTCCAGGCTGGGGTTTGTGCCTCAGCTCCACATTAAGGAAAATGTTTGCAGGGCAGCAAAGCTTGCCTTTATCTTGGTCATCATGTGGAGGATAGCTGGGTTTGAAGATGGGAATAAATCCTTACCTTGCTGGTCCACAGGGGCCCCTGGAATATGGGGGACAGCACACAGCATTTCAATTTCAATGCTCAGATACATTTTTAGCCCCTCTCTGCCTGATGTGCAAAACAAACCCGAGAACCTTTCCCAGCCTTTGGTGGGACCTGTGACCGCTGTGTGCTGCTTGGGTACTGTGATAATCGGAGAGGAGGAGAAGAGGAAATAGATATCTAGAAGATGTTCAGAGACCATGTGTAATTTCTCAGCTAGACAATTGTTAATCTCGGTAAGATGGCCAAATTCCAGTTCAGGCATATGTATTTCTAAGTTTTCTTTGGGTAAATTATCATTTCCACGAAACTCTGGCACAAAAAAGCAGACACTCCTCTCCCACCAGCCCTCCTGCTGTGATTATCCTCCATCCTCCATGATTTTGTTCTTTTCCCCTTCACCACCTCCCTTCTGACTAAGCCCTTGGCTGTGACTTTTCCCCATGATTGCTCCTTGAAGCAAGTCTGTTCATTATTTATTAGCTACCATACTCTTACACCATCTGTCTCAACTCATTATCCATATTCAGCTTGTCAAATTGACCTTTTATGGCCTTTCTCTGGAATCCTAATGTGTAGTCTGTCCCTCCTTATATAGATATGTGTTGCTAAGCCATTGCTTTCCAACTCCTACTGTTAAACATTCCTCTCTGTATCTATCTCATGAACACCCAACTTGCTAGTCTGTGCCCCTAACTTCAGAAAAGCTGTTTATTCTGCTTGACTGATGCTTGTTCCCTGTTTCATCTGCTGTGTGTTTGCTGTGCCAGCACGCTGTAGCACATACTGTCTTAGAGATGACCTTTAAAGCATCTGCACCAACAGAATATCAGACTTTAAGATGTAATCTCCCTCTAACAGTCTGGGGGACTTTCTCTCCCTTAGTTCATAACATAACATAGTGGATTACAAGCTGAATTCAGCCCACAGCCACCACATAAGGCAATGGCATTTGAGCGTGCAACGTGCTGGAAACCAGAAATCTCCCCCAGTGGGATGGATGAGAATGAAAAAAATGTAAAGGCATTGGAGTAGTGCAGCCAGATTCTTACTCAGCATAAATCAGGACAGTTCAATCAAACAACTGAACTATTTGTGTTCATACCATGTCCATCTCTGCTTCTAAATCCAAGGGCTACTGTAAATGCTTCAGCTTCAAACACAATAGTTTCTCCTCACAGAACGTTGTGCAACGCAGGACTGTAGGATCAAATAATGCAATGAGTGTTTTCTCCCATGGAACAAATATACACAGTGTGCACCTGCCCAGAAATGTGTAAAACCCACCACAGATCAATAGAGATTATCCAGAAACGGTAGGAGAACTTCAGTTCAATTGACTTTGTAGCAGAGAATTTTGAACTAAAATGCTTTCTCTAAATAATTAATCAGGTCTGCTGGTAACACACTAAATTACTCCAGCTCTGGTTTCCCTGCATTTCTTGATGTATCAGGACTGCATCAGCACCAGTCTTTTCCAACCTACAGTGTGGAAACAGTGAATAAATGGGTCCTGTCCTAGACACCCTGGCAGCATCTCTGAGCAAATCAATGTTTTTCACACTGCACAGAGGACTTTTGCCCTACATGTCCTACCTGTGCTGTGGGGGAGCAATCATTAGGTGCCATCTGTACTGCTGAAAGTCAGTTCTTTGAACCAGAGGATTTCAAGTCAACGACTTTCAAATGTCTTGCTCTTCTTCACAGAATCTATGGCGCAGATAGCTTGCTTAACAAGCTCCATGGAGAGTTTTTGAACCTGTGTTACATATCTATCAAATAATTTCTTAATAATAAAAAAGGTTTCAGGAAAAACAAGTTTTCTCCTTAGTTTTCACTTAATACAGTGCTCTCCTCTGAAGCTACAACAAAAGACACCTCTTTTTTCACAGTTCAAAGCAAATTCTTTTTAAAGGTAGGCTCTGTTACAGACTTTGATTTTTAAATCTCTTGTTGCCCAGACCCAGTTAGCCTCCTGTGTTTGCAGCCACAGTTGATTGTTGTAGCCATTAACACATAATTTTACACCTGAAATATATATATTGACATGCCCTTCCATGTAATCTTGTTGTCTTTGATGGCAAAGTAGCTCCTTTTTGCTTCCAGCTACCATGTCACTGAGTAAGAGAACCAGAAAACTCCTATACCCTCCTTGATTTTTCTGAACAAGAGAAGAAAAGAGACCTCAGAAATTATACTGGATCTGATATTGCTCCAGTTGCAATGGGCTTTCAACCTGGGACTGTGATATAGTCCTCCTTCAAGAACGCTTGATGACCATGGTTTCTTTTGGACACTAATTGCAGAGACAAATTTTACTTCCCATCGTGTGAGACTGGAGAGGAATCGGATGGAACTTTTTTCCTGGTGATACATATAGTGTTCCTTTACCTGTCTAAAATCCTGTAGAAACTTGCATCCCAAGGGCTGATCTGTATTTCAAAAAAAAAAGACCAGGTCTTCAGCTGATTAAATGACACTGATTCACTGGCCAGTGCTCAGATCTGAGAACATCCTCCTGGAAATTCCCCAGGGACTCACTGCTCTTTGCCACCATTGATTAGGATATTTGACAGAAAGGCACAGTAAGGAAAGTGGCTGCTGAAGACCTGCAAGAGGTGTGATCTATTTTGATATAATCGCCTCCTAAATTAATGGTCAATCATTGGTTTGGTTTGGGTTTCTTTTTTGCCTGAGTGGTGTCCTCTACAGCCAACTTCTTCTGAAAGTGTTTCAGTGTCCTATGCTCTGAGACTTTTCTCCTGTTATTTTGACAGTGAAAGAGAGAAGCAAAAAGTCAAGCAAGAATTAATAAGGCTTAGGGCTGAGCTTTAGCAGAGATGGCACCAGATGCATTTATAATCCATGGATACAAAGGAAAGAGCTACTGTTATTACAAAGCATTTTTATTCCAGAGTTTGTGGATCAATAATATGTCAGGGCTTCCATCTTTCTCTGGCCATTTCCCCCTTTATTCTGAGCCTAGTTTGGACCATTAATCCCTGTTCTTGCTGCTTGACTTACAATTTCACTTGGTTTCTACCTTTTTGCATTCGAAGCCCCCTCATTTCCTTTTTCTACCTTCCCTCACATATAAATTCTCTTCAGATCCTGCTGCTTTTCCCTCTGCAGGATCCTTGCCAAGAACCCAGCCTTGCCATCTGTCCAGGAGAATGATGATATTGCTCAGCTCTCTTCTGGATGTTAAATTGTGTAGCTGCAGCAGCAATTTCAATGTTAGCAAAAAAAAACCCCAAAAAATCCCCCAACAATAATCAGAACCCTGTGGAAGAAAAGGCCTGTTCTGCATCATGGAGGTCAGATACTTTTAGTCATATGCATATAAATAGCAGGATTACTTTTCCTATATATATTGTATTTCTCTATATTGTCTTCTTAAAGGTGCACCTGAGATAAGTTTACATTCATGAGGGCATAGTCAGAGTTCCTGTTACAATTTCTGTTGGTAAAAACACGCCAGTTTTCCAAACCTGAATTATTTAGGGGGGAAAAAAATCAGTTTCAATGAATGTTTCTAATAAAAAATGGATCAAGCAGCTGACAGGATGGCATTTCTTAAATGAAATATTTTGTTTAAGTTTGAAACAAATCTCGATGCACCTCCATTTTTTCTTTTTGATGCTGATGAAAAGGGCAACTTTGTAAAGCATAAGAAGAAGAATTTATAGCGGACCGGAACTGAAAGTATTTTTGCTGTGATCTATGGGGTTGCAGTCTAATTTTTTAGATTTAAAAAATTATTATTATTGTTATTATTTGTACTAGCTGGAAAGAGGGAAATTTTCAAAGTTCTCCTGAGGTAAAATAGCGTTTTCTTAGTTTAAAAAAAAAAAAAAAATAAAATGCTAGACTGTAAGACTTCATTGAAAACCTGACAAAGACCTAGGAGCACTTTTCCTGACATCTCCTCAGCTGTGAATCTGGGAGCACAGAGACCTCTTTTCCCCAAATTCTGGCTTATTTAAGGTTTAAGCTTTTGGGGACACAAGTTGCCATCTATTCATATATTCCTATAACCACAGCTGCAAGGGATCTGCAATTCCCACCAGAGGAAGGTTGTGCTGTCCTGAGGTGCAGTCTGGAGGGGCACAGAGATGCCAAGAAGCCAAGGGACAGAGCCCAGGATGCTCAGCCTGCAGCACTTCCCTCTAGCAGCACAGTAATCACTCATTGCTACAGTGCTCAGCCTGTCTGATGATATTGGTGTCACTGCTGGCTGCCTGAAATCCAGGATGCTGCTCCCCTGGGAGCTGTGATTTGTTAGGCACCTCAAAAATCTGTCCCTTCGTGTGCACAAACAGATCCATTAATTGCAACCTCATTAAGAATCTGAGGTTGGAACTTCGCAGAAACCTATCTACATAATCATCTTTCTCCTTTCAGTCAGGAAAATTTCTTCTTGGGAATTTTTTTACAGTCAGCTTTGTGACTGCAGAATGTCCTTATGGTCACTGTAGGATCTGGGCACCTTCCCATTGCTGTCAGCAGAAAGCAGCTCTGGGGGTGAGGATGTTTTGCAGGAGGACTTGTCCTTCAGGCAGAATATTAAACTGCTCTGCCATCTGTTTTACGGGGATTATTCTGGTGCACGCTAAAGATCCCTTGAAAGCATTTTTATAGTGTCCCTGCCCTGCTCCTTCTCCTTAGTGTTCAAATAACCTCTCCCTGCTGCTGTTGGTTTTGAGTGTTGTCCCTTTCTGAGCGTGCAGAGAGAAAGGCCCTGGGTGGCAGCTCCCAGCCTTGGCTCTCTCCCTGCTGGATCCATATCATGGATGTGCATTATGCATTTGTGTGTGTGCACCCATGGCTCGTGTTCCCACAGAGCAACAACCTCACTCTCTTTGCTTTTCCAGAAACTCCATCATGCCCCAAGGTGCAATATTTCACAAGAAAACTCTTCTCATATCTGCCCTGCTGACTAATTTGGCATGATTTCTGTTCTCTGCTAGAGCTCAGCTCTCTGACAAGCCCTGGGTTCTCCTCATTTAGTACCAGGCACAAGAAACTCACCCTTCTCTGCAGCCCCTCCAAGCTCTGCTACCCTCCAGCCTCCAGTTCATCACCTCAGCATGCCAGACTTACCTATATGCCCTTTCAGAGGTGCAAATGCAGGTGTTAATCTGCTTTTTTTAGATATCCCTTTTCCTAGAGTAGATACCATTTCTGTTATGAGGATATCCAAGACTTCAGGTTACTATTTTAACTTGCAGAGCTCAAGTGACTGAATTCCTGGCTAAGCGTGCAACATCTGAGCTAACTAAAAGCTGAAGAGTACAAGAAAACTGCAAGGTGGATGGTTTATTTTAAAGAAGTGAGGAAAGGAACTGAATTCTCATGTATTCCAGGTTTCTGTGTCCAACACTCAGTTTAATGGGCTGTTTTGGGGAGATCCAGAACGAGGCTTTCCTGCCTCTGCCTTCCTGCCCCTACAGACTTTGCCTTATGGAGCCTGATGTTTGTTGTGTGTTTAAACCTCACTTGTGTGTCTCAGAAAGGGACTTGGCAGTTTAAAAGGGCCAAGAGTTGTAACTGGAATAATTTAGATTGGAAAAGAACTCTAAGATCATTAAGTCCAACTACTGACCAACAGTGCCAAGCCCACCACTAAACCATGTCCCCAAGTGCCACATCTAGATGTCTTCTAAATAACTCCAGGGATGGTGACTCCACCACAGCCCCAGGCAGCCTGTTCCAGTGCTTGACAACCCTTTTGATGATGCAATTTTCCTAATATCCTGTCTGAAACTTCCCTGGCACAACTTGAGGCCGTTTCCTGTTGTGCTGTTACTTGTTATCTGAGAGAAGAGACTGACACCCACCCTGCTACAATAGGCTTGGTGTGATGTGTATATTTGTCTCAAGCTCTCATGCATCACTGTGAAGGGTAATTATAGCAATCCAAGCCTGCCATCTTTATGACACATCATGATTTCACATCTAAATGTTAAATGGGGCTGTTAATGAGTGAGTGCAGCTCAGCTTGAGTGAAAGGGTGTTAAAGAATCAGGTCTGGAGTGAATCAGCCTGTGCATATGTGGCAACGAAAGAAAACAAGTGGTGTGAAATATGAAAAGTGTAGCATTCTGAAGTTATAGCCTGCCTCTCTGCACTGCCCCTTCTCCTAGGGTGATCCCAGAAAACATCCATCCTACAGACTGAATGGGAACCCAGTCACTATTTTTTGCCATGACCTTTTCTCTGAGTTATGTGTTCTTCCCCACACAGGTGACTGTCACCGGTCTGTGAGACTCATCAGCTCATGTCATTATTTCTTAGGCTGCCCAAGATGTGATTCCATCTGGTGAATGCCAATCTTTGTGTGTCAGTGAAAGAGCGCGGATGCTTCAATAGGTCTTTTCTAAGTTTGTGATCTTTGATCCTGTTGTTGTGGGAGGCAAAGAGCCCAGCTTTAAGACTCAGCAGCTTTTAAATAGAGAACAAAAAGATTTCCAGCACTTGGTCTTTAAGAACATACTTTCACCTTTTGAAAAGAGAGATAGGGTCTGTGGAGACTTGGAGTCTGATCACTTCTGCTATTGATCATTAGTGTTATTGTTACTTCGTTTCCTGAAATGAGTTTTCAATCCAGTTCTGTAGCAACCAGAAAGGGACAAACACAGTGAGGTCACTGCGCTTCCTGCTCCAACATTTGAGGTCGCTTTGAAGCATGACCTGCCAGCAGATGATTCTTAAAGACTTCCAAAGCAAGGCCTAATGTTCTTTTGCACATATTGTTCTTTTGTTTTTTCTCTTTAAATAAAAGGCTCTTTTCTCTACTTTTCAAAAGAAAATATGTCTCTGTGGAACTACATTTTACTGCCTTGGAGAGCATGATGTTCAGTCATGACACAAATCTTTGTGTAATCAAGAAAGTTACTTCAGGACTGGGAGGTTCTGAGACTCTAAAGTACTTTTGGATTTTTTTTAACCCTTAAAGGTAACATTCCAGCACTGAAACAAGAGCTGTAGAACTCACTTAATTGTTTCTGATGGCTGTCAGATGTATTAACTCTCCTGCATATTAATGCCAGTGCAGATACTTCTCTTTACTGCTCCCCGCACTGTAGACTCCTGATCATTATAACCTGCTCAGAATGCCTTTGGGATTTTCTGAAATTTTTTTTCTATTACTTTATTGATCACTCTCTTTGAGCCCTAGAAGAAAGCCCTGTTGCCTTTTTCACTTGATGCAGAATGTACGGGGTGATTCAGCATAAAGAAAGGGAAGAGGAAACACGTTGAATGTAGTGACAAATAGCAGAGGGACAGAGAAAAGGAGAGGTTCTGGCAGGCTCTGCAGAGGCTGTGTTGTGATTATAGGCCACAAATATATAGGTAGATAAGCAAAAATGCAGAGGAAGCTTTTATGAAGTTCCTTAGAGCAGCTCCATGAGCAGAACAGGCAAGGCATGGCCATTAATCCATGCAGAGAAGTCAAGCCTCTGCTCCTTCCTTACCCTGAACATTTGGGCTGCCAGAAAATCACAGCATTTGCAGCAGGAGTGATGCCCTTCTGAGCATTTTATTATAGAGATTGCTACTGAATGTCTTCTCTGAAGTCATTCTAGCTGCATATAGCACTGTTATTTACAGTGTGTGCATTTGCGTGCACTTCTATAGGTCAACTGCCTGTGTAGGTAACAACGCCCACATATCCACAGGCTTGTGCCTGCCCATGTCAATCCATAGCTCATTTACACTTTATTTAGGCAAGCAGCTCAAAGCTTAAAGCAAAGTCCACGTTCTGTGCATGCCTACGCTGTGCTGGCTGCTCTGGCGTGACTCCACTCCCTTTCCCATGTGCTTCTCCTTCCAAACTCCATGTCTACAGCTGTGTGAGGCAGGGGAATGCTGGAGAGCCAGCTGGCTGGAAACTGCCTGCAAAATAATGGAAATCAGGTGTCCAGAAGGAGTATGTGTTTAGATGTATCTTGACTTCCCTTGGTCTTTCCTGCAGACAGCAGTGATTCTGTATCAGCTTTGTTTTTTTGCTCTCTGTGAAAATCATCCCCTGTTGATGTTTAGATATGGAGAGAACAGAGCTTGGTGTGACTTTTGGTGACTTTATCTTCGCAGACACTGCGTGCCAGTTGTACATCTGGCATACAGATGGAGAGACACTAGGGAAAAAAAGAAGCCAATAAATAAAGTTAATTTTGGGATCTGGATGAAAAAGAAAACCAAGGTCGTATTTTGTCTCATTATGATGTTAGCCAGTTGTAGGAACCAGGGAGGAGTGTGCTCTGAGGAGATGGATGGGAACATATTTAGCAACCTGAGAGCTCTGTGCCAGCAACCCAGCCCAGTGCTGTTCTGTTCTCTATGGAAAGCAGGACCACATATGGGAGGCAAGACTTCCAGGAATGACAGAAATTAGGACCACATGATACTTTACATTCTGCTTTGGGTTCCCACTGAACTTGGTACATTTTAATGCTCTGTTTTTTCTGAGGCTTTGGGTTTTGATGATGCAAAAACATTCCTCTGTTGCCATATTTTTTCTGAGGGAAAGCGTGTATTCAAAACGCTGGGCATTAAACTCAGTGCATATGTGCTTGCAAGCTTACTGCTGTCTCATTGCTATTGTTTCCTCTTTCTCAGGACATGACTTTCAGCACCACAATGAATCAGGAAAAACCTGTCAAATCCTCCTAGCTCCCCAGCTGTGCAATTTGCTGTTCCCTCGCTGTTCCCCAGACAGCAGCTTTTCTCACCCAAAGCACAGAAGCCAGCAAGTCACAAATGACAGCTGAAAAGTGAAGCATTACCAAAAACTGCATGAGAGTCTGTCAAAGACAACCTTTATATACAATTCTCCTTCTGAGCCTGGGAAGCTGTGCATCCCATCAGTTCCAGAGAACAGAGAGGAGATATGTTCAAGTAACCAACACCAGAAATTGCACGAATCCATACACATTTTAGAACATCTACTCAGTGACCTACGGCATTTAGAATTCTCCATTCAGAATGGATGATGGATATAGAAACACAAACCAGGTCTCAGATGACTACAGGTACCAGGATGGCAACTACGACGCACCCAATGACGGCTACTACCGGGGCGGGGATGAGCCCGCGCAGGAAGAGGATGCCCAGAGTGATGTTACAGAAGGCCACGATGAGGATGATGAGGTCTATGAGGGGGAGTACCAAGGGATCCCACACCCAGATGACATTAAAGAAAAGCAGAAGAAGCGAGCCCCTGCTGTGGATGATGAGTACAGAGACCGTGCCGACCTTATGGCCGAAAGGATGGAGGACGAGGAGCAACTTGCCCACCAGTACGAGAACATCATTGAGGAGTGTGGCCACGGACGCTTCCAGTGGACTCTCTTCTTTGTTTTAGGGTTGGCACTGATGGCAGATGGGGTGGAGGTGTTTGTGGTTGGATTTGTTCTTCCCAGTGCTGAGAAGGATATGTGCTTGTCCAGTTCCAACAAAGGGATGCTGGGTAAGTGCCACTGGCAAACAGCTCTTCTAATGCAGTGAGGAGCTGGGACACCTTTTCATAGTGACCAGCTGATTTCAGGATCTTCTGATGACTTTCTTCTTGTGTTGTATGTCATGCATAGTCGTGCCTGGGTGGATCTGACTCAGGAGGGGTTCACATGCTGATGAGAGGCAGCTTCCCAAAAGCAGCAGAATTTTACCAGAACGTGCTGTGGCCCTAGTGCTGGTCACTGCGGGCTGGATCTGGGCAAGGCAGCTCACAGCCTGCGGGTCCACAGGACAAAACTCAAAGAGGTGTTCAAGGATAAATAAGTGAAAATTTAAAGGTGGATCTAGTGACTCAAAATTCAAAGCTGTTAGAAACTCCAGGTTTCCCTTTTCTTCAAACCAAAGTCCCAACGGGCAAATCAGCTGTGCAGTCAGTTCCTTCTGCCTACTGACTTCTCAGTTTGCTCATATGTCCTGGATCAGATGTAGTCAGTGGAGGTTTCTTTTGAGGTCTGTGGAACGCAAATAAAGGGCAGCATGCAGATTAAAGCTGAGGCTACTGGCAACATCCCTTTTGCATCACTATCGACATCTCCCTGAGGTCAAAATACAAAGCTTAGTTATTGGGAGTGGGACTGGGTGGAAAGGTTTGGATGAACAATTTTTTCCCTTGAACAATAGGCAAGCCAAATTCCATCAGCCAAAGACAGCAAAGCCTCCCAGATCTCCAAGAATCAGGACAGGATCCAGCACGGCCCGTAGTGAGAGCCAGCCACGCACTAGGACAGAGCATCTGGAAGGGAAATAAAGTAGCTCTTGGAATAACTGCTTGAGGAGGGAGAGCATGTGTCTTGATGGACACATTCTGGGATTGCAGGGGATCATCAGGGACTGTAGGTCATACTGGTTATGCTGGCCCAGAAGCCCTGCCTGATGCAAGGTAAACACAGATTTGGGACTAGACCCCAGCCCTTTACTCCGTTCTATTTACATTATTTTCAAGTGACAAACACAATAGATAATTATCCCTATATAGACCTCTCCTCTTGGTGTACTGAGGTCATATTCACTTTTCTGTTTCTCCCTTTTTTCTTTGAACTTGAGGATCGGGATGTTTCTTTCTATAGTTAGCCAGGTTTGTACTTACTTTTGTGCCTTGAGTTTAGTAACTTTTTTTGCTTCACAAACTCCTTAAAAATTCTAGCTCGAAATATCTCCAGTCAGATATCTAAAAGCAAACCTCTCACAATTAGATCCTGATTTCAAAGGGACTTTGGAATTCACCAGCTCCCTGTGGGACACAAGGCTCTTTGTCTTTTCAGTGATGAGACCTTTTTTTTGAAAAGCAGGTCATTTATTTTGGTGACTCTGTGAAAGCTGAGATTTTCTGAAACTCTGACCCCATAAATGTCTACCTCTGTAGAGCTCAAGCTCTGGCAGGCGCCTGAATGAGAAAACTTCAAATGTCACAAGGAAATCTATCTTTGAAGTATTTCTGGCCCAACCACAGGTAAAAATGAACACGAAATCTCCCCAGAGAGCTCGTTCTGCTTTTTCCAGCTCAGTATTTGCAAGGCTGAAAGTTCAGGGTGTTCTGATAAGCTCTGAATAAGCAAGGAGACGTTTGGGTCCATATCCAATCCCAGCTCCAGCCTCCTGCGCACTAACAGAGCTAATCTGGGACTGCTAATGAGGGGAAGAGAACTCTTCTTGCTGCCTTTCCTGCCCACTTTCGAATACAGCTTGTGAGAACCTGATTTTGCAGAACAATTTCTCCTGTCCTTAGGTTGTTTGTTTTGGGGATCTGCTGTCAAAGCTTGTATTCACACCATTTCATGACTTCATTAGGAGGGGAAAAAAAAAGAATTTTCCTAAAAACTATAAAAGCTGGTTCATCTTAGTTTGGGGCAGGGAGGAGAATGGGTGTTTATGGTAGCATTCAGTTGTTACTGACTGGTGGTGTATATGGGGCAGGTCTCTGATTCAGTCCATCTTACTTGTTAAACACCCCTTCTTGTCTGCTGGGCATTTCTCTGCTGCTGGATCTGAGGTTTGTGAGATGGCTCTTTGTAAAAATGAATTAAGCATGTCTCGGAAAACCTTACATTGCACAGCAGTGCTCTGATGTGAGTAATGAGTACCTAAGGCATCAAGAAGAGAGAGTGTGATGAGCCTAGGGTGGGTAGGGGCCTGCTGGAGGGCAGAGGAAGGGAAGAGTGCAGATCTCTGGGTCTGGAGAGGGGAAGGAGACCTTTCTGCCAAATGAGGGGTGGCAGCAGCAGGGAAGAGGGTATTGGAGGTTTGACAGGCAGCAGGGCAGTGAAGGGACATGAGGTGTGGGTGGGTGCAGCCCTGCCTCCAGCACAGCAAGAAGGTTTCACCTCTTTTCTGAGCAGCTGTGGCATAAGGACAGCAGGTATCAGCTTCTCGAGGGGAAGGCTGAGGAAGTGCTGTTGGTGGAGACAAGAACATAATCATCAAAATCTTTCTTGGAATAGCTTCAGCTCCCATCCACCTGCAACTAGGAAAAAAGGTATCTTCCACAAAGCTCAGAGCCTCCAAGACAAGCTCGTGTCCCTGTGTGAACCCATTCCCTCAGTGGTCTATGGCAGTGCACACTGATCGGGGTTCAGGTACACTTAGGGGTTGATTTGGTGGCAGTCGAAGAACCTTCACCTCAATTTCTAATGTGCAAAAACAGTCTGCACAGGGTGAACAGGGGGGTGGTTAGAGCAGGCACAGCTTTCCCTCAAGTTATCACAAGGTTTTAGGGAAGCAGGGGTATTATCCACACATATTATCCACTGCTGCTCCTTGCCTTATCCCCGTGTACCGATAAACATCTACAGATAAACTCGTGTTCATTCCCGAGGAACTGATTATCTCCCCACGTTTTTTGCTAAGGAAACACAACCAGGTTTTCCCAGGTGCACTTAAGGTCACTTCCAGGCAGCTGCTAGCATTTAAACACCCAAGGTCTCAGCCATAACAGGAGAGGCCAGGAGGGAAAGACTGGGAAATAAGTCAGGTGAGTAATCAAACTCCAGCAGAAATAGGAAGGAACAAATAAGAGAGATAAAGCAGATGCCTCCTAAAGACCAATTTAGTGAAGTTCAGCTTCTGTTAAAAGGACATTTTGCATTAAACACTCTGCATATTGCATATTTTTCCTCCCTTGGAAAGCAGTCATGGGAAAATATCGAGCAAACCATGGCCAAATTATGCAAAAATTGCAAATAAACAGATGCCCACAGTGTTTCATGAAATGTGTGAAATGGATATGACACATCTTAGAAAACGTTTACATTTTGTTCTGAAAATAAACATCTCGCCATCAGATGCAAATTAACAGCTATTTTAGCCCTAAATATCCCGAGTGGGACAAAACACATATTTGGAGTTTTTTGGTTATGAGAAATACTATTTTAAAGATGATTTCAGGGGTATTACAAAAATAAAACCCAACAAAAAAAAGAAACAACGGTATGCATATTTTAGCAGTTGGATTTAATCAACTTATAATACAAGTTGTTAAGAATAAGTTTGGTAGCATGTAACATTATTTTTACATATTCATTTGATAGATCTGCTTTGCTGAGCTTTTGTCAGCAGTAGTCAAAATAATAATAATACAATTCTTAAATTTACTGAAACAGAATATTTCTTGTCAGTGTGATACATCCTATTGGAAACACAATTTTTTTTATTTGCTAAGGATAATCAAAAGAGTCATAAAATTTGTATTTTTGTATTTGCTGAAAGGCACACAGTAGCATTATTTGGAGAAATATCTTATAAATATATATCTTTACATGCTATAAATCACTTCTTAGAGGACTAAATATTATGTTTGCAAGCACAGAGCAGTAAGTACACAAGTATAAGAGATAATGACATAGTAATGTTTTAAACTTCTTCACATCCTGCATATAAAAAACCCAAGGCACGGTTAAAGCATCAGCCCTCCCAGATCCCAGAGCTGCAGCTGTGTTATTGTCATTTCACAGTTCACTACACTGAGACAAGGAAATTTTTAAGGGCTTTGCCCGTAACTGTAAAACAGCTACACCAAGGCTGAGAATAAAATTGCTTTTTCAGGCTCCCTTTTCTTTTTTATGATTTAATAATAATTTTTTTAAGGAGAATATCATATTACAGACTCTTAACCTCACAATGTTGGATAAAAAAACTAGGAAAAAAGATCCTATAAGTAATCATGCTTTTATGTAGCAATTCAAGCTTGGCTGTGTGAGTCAGGTTAAATAGGATGTGTAACATCCCACCTTTTAGTTGTGTGAAGAGGATGTTTTATTATCAGCTGAGATAAAATCTGGTTGCAGCTTCTCATTGACCTGAATTCACCTGATATGACAGTAAATCCTAATCCCCTCTGCGGAGCTCAGTGGCTTTTCTCCACTTCTTTTTTTTTTTCTCTGGCTGAGCACGAACAAGCCCAGCCACAGCTCCCTTGCTCTGCCATGGTTATTTGCTGCCTCTTTTGCTCCTCCACAGCCATGGACCCCCAACACAGCAGCCACTAGACCCTGATGAGAGCTACCCATGTCAGGCATGGATTCCTGGCTGCGAATTTGCTCTTTGGTAAAAATGCTCAGCCCAAGTTGCAGCCCAAGGAGCATCATCACCTCGAGCAGTAGGGAAAAAAAAAAAAAAAGTGTTTTTGTGATTTGAGAACACCCCACATTTTGAGCAGGTCTGATATGGGGATGGATGGCTGTGTCCTTGTCTGTAAATACTGGGAATTTCATCTGACGCGTTCCAGCGTGAGGAGGTTTTTCTTGGGCAGCAAAGGATTTGTTTGGCCTCCTCTGTTGAAATCTTTGCTTTAGCAGAGGGGTTGGGTGGGGAGAACCAGATGGTCCCACGAATATTGTGGTTCTGGACAAGTCCCGTGGGGAGATGTGAAGCCAGTTGAGTGTAAACACCACCCACGCCCCGCTGGCAGCGCCGAGCCCGGCTGTGCATCACCTCACCCGTGCTGTGCCACAGCCCCACGGGCTCACCCACCCACCCCGGCTCCAGCTGCACACCCCCCTCCATCCCTGCAGCCAGATTTGCCCGATATCCACACATGGATCTCCCAAAATGGAAAGCTGGCTTTCCCCTGGGAGATTCCCTTCTCAGTGCCAGAGCCGCTGGCTGTGGAAGGAGTCTCACTGCTTGTATTAATCAACAAGGAGAGTGCAACGGGACGAGCCTTTCCTTTGACTTCCATTTAAAATGTTGAGTTGATCCATAGGGAAAGCACTAATAAGCCTACAAGGAAGAGTGGATTGAAAACTGCAGGAAGAAAGGGAAAAAAGGCCCCCAGCCCTCAGCTCATCCTCTGTCGAGACCCTCTCCTGTTCTGGGACATCACTGTGGCACAAAGAGAGTCAGGACTATCACTGCTTTATTCCTCTCTTTCAGTTACTTAGAATTGGATCCTGTGCCTTGCCACATCCATCTCCCAAATTGTCCAGACCTGACTCACGAAGTTTTGTTTGTGTCCATAAGGTGCATCCGTAACAGATTCTACACCATTAATAGTATTTGAATTTCATTTTTATTACAGCTTGAACTGCAAGATATATAAGGTCCCAATAATTTTCTGTCATCCAAATGCTTTCCCTCTTCAAGAGCCTCTTTTTTTTACCATAGGGCTGTACTGGTAGTGGCTTGGGATTTCAAGGCAGGTAGGAGCTTTCCCATTCCTGTGGTTACTGGCTCCATTCAAACCAGAGACAGCTCTGGGCCCAGGCAGCCTCCTCACCTCCCTGACAGCCCCAAGGATTCTGGGACTAATTCTTCTCAGTGAACTGTTCGGGTTTTTTCTGCTCAAATTTTCTATTTGTTCCACAAATCTTTGTCCTGTCTTAAAAGGGATTATTTTTAGATGTGCCTCTTTTTAAAGAGCTTTAATCCCATTAAGTAACAATGAGAAAAATTCATGCTTGTGATGCAGATTTAGGTAAACCTTGAATTTTCTGGGTTTTTTTCTGAAACCCTTAGAAGTCTACTTTTAACTATATTGAAGTAGTAAAAATACAGTTTAGCACACACAGAGCCATATGCTGTATCTGCAGTATATTCCTTTCCTTATTCCTAGAACTTCAGCTTTTAACTTCAAATTCCCGTCTAACACAGAGCACACAACTTCAGTAAAGGCTAATAAATTTCTTAGTGTGAAAATGCTAAATATGTTACCTCTTTTCTAGTGGGAATAAGCCCAGTCAGTGGTCACATATTTTCCTTATAACTTCAGCAATGGATGAGTCATAACCCAAAATTTATTCATAGAATTTTAGCTCTTTGGTTTTCCACCACTTTTATGGGAGGCTGTTGCAGGCTTTCCCACAGGCATTCATTACAGTCCAGGACTTGTGGAATAGTCTGCAAATAATGGCTTATTCAGAGTTGCCTTTAACATTTCATCTGAGCACCTTATGTGTCAATTGGGAAGCTGATCCCTCCTAGCACAGTCTAAGTCTGCGTGGTTTGAAGCCAAGTTTAGAAGTCAGGATTCTGGTACAGACCATTGTAATGTTGTACTGTAGAATATTTGATGGACTGAACTAACCCAGCAAAAGAAACACCATTTTGTGATCACTTTTCTTGGTCCAGCTCTCCTTAAAATTCGAGTTTCCTTGATATGAGCTAGATCTTTTTCAGAGGTAGCAACCACCACTGTGTTCTCTGGAAGATTATCTCCCTGCAAAGAGGCTGTTTGAGGAACTATTCCACTCCTCCCTGGGTCCCTGCCACCTTGTTGTCAATCCAGGACACAGCAATCTGCAAAGCAGGTGCTGTTCTGCACTCTGGGTCCTGAGATCCATCAGCTGACAAAGTGTTCTATAGCAACTACCCCAAAATTTTAATTACATTGGCCAGAACATGAAGTCTTCACCAAAAAAAGACCTCTCCATGAAAATGAAGTGTTCTGTTGATTTTGTTTCAACCCTGAAGCATCTATTTTCATAACCAGGATCCATCCTGTCAGAACCTGGCCAAGTAGACAGTTTCTGGTTGTCCCTGACATTTTCTTTACTACAGAGTTTTATTGTTTTAAATTTCTGGGAGACCATGCATCAATTGATTTATCATATACAATAGCTAATTTAAGCAACATCCTCTAGGTGAGTTTGTGACATTAACAGCTCTGCTGTGGTTTATGCTGCTCACTGTTTGATGGTTGTTGTGTTGCAGAGATACAATCTTCCCTTCCATCACAAGTTTGGGCTCCTTAGTCGGAATCTGCAGGGGTTTCCTTACAGAAGCATCTCCACTTCTTGATGTTGAGTTTCAAGCACTGCCACATCCCATGGTGAGCCCACTCTTCTCCCGGCCAGACAGCAGGCTGCCCCTCACTAGTCACTGCAGCAAAGCACCAGCTAGAAGACAGTAACTATCTCCTCCACCTCCTCCTGACCTGGGATGTTTTCTGTTACTAAGAGGATTTGGATGAACATCTGCCATCCAGGGATTTTCTCCAGAAAAAAAAAAAAAAAAGATAAAAAAAATTAGGTTTGGCAGATCGTTTTTCCTTCCTCATGAGGGTCTGGCATGCTGGCAGGGCTTGCTGTCAGATGGGTGGCTGTGATGCACCAGTGAGCAGATACAGGGCTCATCATCACTTCCTTCCGCTGGCTGCCATCAGAGCTGCTCCATTAAATGTGGCTCAGGAGCCAGGGTAAAAGCATTAAGCCATCCAGCACTGCATTAAGATCCTTCCTTCAGAAGGGTTTTGGGCTGAAACTGTTTTTGCTTTGGCTCACCCTTGTAATTTGCACTCCGTTGAACAAGCTGGAGGTCAAAGTTAACAGAAATAGAGATCCCAGACTCTGAGATGTGTCTGTATCTTCTCTTCAGATCAGTACCTGAAACCTTTACACACCTTCAGATCACCTCACCGGGACAGCTCGGATCAGGAGGGTAGGACAGGGAGAGTGCAAGGATTGGTTGCACAGAGCAACATGCTCATGGTGGAGGTACAATTAGCAAAATCCTGCTCCACAGTTCTGGTACAAAGTCTTTCAATAGACAAGAACAGATTTTTTTGCCTTTGACACACGAATCCTGCCCATCAGACATCACGGGGATAGAAAAGAATCACTCACAGAGAGGTGACCCTACTGTGGAATAGGGAGATTTAAGAAATCCAAACTTTTCCACATCTGATCAATGTGCGACAAGTGTCCTTCAAATGCTGCAATGGATCTCTGCTGCATAGCTTTTAATTTAGTAATGCATTTTAAATCAAGTCCAGGCATTTGTAATCAAAGGAAGACAGGATCAGCTGCCAGATAACTCTGCATTAGCCCTTAGCTGGCTTTGCTGGATGGCACAGAGCTGCCTTCAGCCACCAGACTGATTGTTTTGTTTAAACATTAATTAATTACAAAAACATTGATTGCCACCTTGTTTTCCAAGTGATGTGTTTGACAGAACAGATCCTGGGGAAGGCACTGGCTCTCAAGAGAAGCCAGGCTTGGTTCAAGGTGAGGAATGAACCTCCAAAGAGTCAACCATGCCTGAAAAATGTTTCTTTTAGCTGTGTTTCTTCAGTCAGTGAATAGGAATGTTTCCTATTAAGGCAGTGTATTTATGCTCAGCATCCGATGCCTTCACTTGGGGCCAGGGATGCAGGGAGCACTGCTGCTTTCCTTCTACCTCTGCTCAGCTGGGTCTTGAACCTGACATGTCCCCAGTCTCCAAACATCCTCAAGCATCATTCTTTTCCTTCAAGAACTCCCCGCACTGCAAGTTCTGCTTTCCGGCAAGCAGATGTTCTCCATCCTGAAATAGCTCAGCTCATCTGGATCGCATCCAGCCATGGCCAGGCCCCACCAGGATCTCCACAGCAGGACTGTGCAGCCTATAGACACAGACTGTAATCCTGTCGGTGGGCTTTGATATGATGCAGGAGGTATTCTTGGGAGCAGCCTCTTGCACCTCTGTGTTCCCTAGGAAAAACTGTGGTTGCAACCAATTTCTTCTGAACTACATCTGGAAAGTAGATAAAATAAATGAAAAAATATATTCCTGAACCTTTGAGCATTATTAACTGGTGCTATTTACACTGTTGCCTGCATAAAGGAAGAGGCAATAAAATCTGTGGCCCTTCTGCAGCAGTGGCAGTAGAAGAGCCAAGGACAACTGCATGTTCTCCAGGAGAGTAGCAGGCACAAAGTGAGCAGGGTACAGGGAGACTACCTGGAGGGAAACCCATTCTCTCCTATTCAGCCTGGCACTAAATGAGTCATTGAGACCATCTTTTGAGGACCCCGTAGTAGAAGATCTAGTGAAGTCAGGTTAAAAAGAAGAATCCATCTTTCTTAAAAATGTCAGAGAGAGAACTCTATAGAGCAAACTGTCCAGACAAGCCTTAGATTCTCCCTTCTCCTCAAATTTTCTGATCAAGACTGCACTCTTGCGTAAGCTGTCCTTTAGTTAGACACCAGATCTTGGCTCAGTAACGAAGGAAGTAGCTGAGCTACACGAGGTGAGTCTGGGTAACAGACTGATCCTTTCAGATACGGCTGCGAAAAGCAGGGAGTCAAAGAGATGAAACACTGCAAAGAGACTTAGCCATGCTGCATCAGTCTCTGCTCTCATGGCTTTCTGAGCATAAACAGCAGCCTGACAGAGCCTCTCCCTACACATCCTCCATCCTGCTGCACTCAGAGGGGTCAGAGGAGTTAAGACATCAGACTTCTGTTGTATTGTTGGTGGCACATAGCTGGGACACGTGCATCCTAAGCTGCTTATGCCTGGCCATTGCTTACGTGCAGGGAATATGTGAGCAGTGAGGTTGGGAAGGAAAGATGTGTGTCTGATCAAAGGAGGGTATGTCCATATTGCCTGAAGTGATGCAAGATCTCAGGCAAAAGATGGGAAAATTACTGTCCTGCCAATGGACAGAGTTTCTGGCATCTGAGATTTGGGGTGGATAGGAGTATCTCTACTTTATTGCACAGTATGCCAGGACTACATCAGCTGCCATACGGGCACTTTGAAATCTGCTCCTACATTGCGCACTGTCTCCACCCTGTTAACAAGCTGACTGTCTCTCTCACTTTCAGGCTTGATAGTCTACTTAGGAATGATGGTGGGGGCTGTCTTGCTGGGAGGCCTCGCTGATAAACTGGGAAGAAAGCAATGCCTCATCATATCACTTGCAATCAATGCTGCCTTTGCGTTCCTCTCCTCCTTTGTCCAGGGATACGGATTCTTCCTCTTCTGCCGCCTTATCTCAGGCCTCGGGTGGGTACCTGCTGAATCTGCTCCCTGTCCTGGAGGAGCCCCAGCACAGTTGGGTGTGTGGGATGGGACAAGGAAGGCTGCTCAGGAGATGCATCCCTGGTACCCAGCTGGGATGGCATTGCCATTTAGGACGTGTGGCTGTGTTACATCACTCTTGACCCCTGGAGCTGTATTGGTGGGAAAGTTTGGTCATTGTCGTTCTTCTGGTACTGCCCAAATTGTGCAGAAATGTGGGTGAGACTGAAAAATGCCCACTTCCAAGGCCTCCAATGAGACCCTCAGCAGTTCTCATTGCCTGCCTATATTTTGTCTCTCTAAAACAAGTGATCCTGAAATAACAAGAGAAGATATTTAAGTGAAGAGCAGGGTATTACTCTGGCTTTGTAAAAACTGTACAGGAAATTCAGCTTTTAGAGCATGAGAAGGATCTTGTTCATCTTTGATGTCTAGGACCAGTCCAGCCAAAGAGAGATTTGCATTTTTCCTCCAAGTCTCACTTCTGAGCAGCCCATCTGTGAGTGTCACCTTCCCTCATTAAAAATGCAATCCTAACCACAAAGATATTGAAGAAGAGTCTCATTTCTCCCATGTGCTGTTTTTTCTCCTCAGTATTGGGGGCACCCTCCCCATCGTGTTTGCCTATTTCTCTGAATTCCTGTCTCGTGAGAAGAGGGGGGAACACCTGAGCTGGCTTTGCATGTTCTGGATGATTGGTGGCATTTACGCTTCAGCGATGGCTTGGAGCATCATCCCACATTACGGTAATTTGTGCTTTTGACTTTCTACACCACCACATTCCTGCACCACTACACCACCCCAAAGCCCTGCACAGGCAGTGACAGTTCTTACACAACCCAGCATAAACACCACTGAAAATAATAGCTACCTGAAGCGCTCACAGAAGGTCTCATAAATTGACTGCATGATTGACTGAGGGATACTAAGGCTGCAAATAGGACTGGATGGGGCTGTTTTCCATCCAAAGCCTCAAATACATCCCTTGAATTACACTGCTGGAGCCTGAGCTCTTAATCTAAATGTCAGCTCATTCGGGGAAAAAAATTACTGAGATTATATTGCAAAAATTGATCCAGTTATCAAAAATAAGCAACTATAATCAGGGAATTACTGGATGCTGTGAATGCTGGCAGTGAGGACAGCACATGTGCTTTCCCTTAGCCAAGTGTCCACACTGTCAGGGCTGTGTACCTGGTGACACATCTGCTCAGCATGTGATGGGCTGAAGTCACTTCTGACTTCACATAAATGGATGCAGGAGTGGAATGGGTTCCCTGCCCTCAGCTGGAAGTGGGAATGAAAACGTAGATGGCTGTAAACTGAAATGTACTTGTGCTCTGAGGAAAAAAAGTCTGCTTGTCACATGTTCCTTGTAACTCGGGTATATAACCTAGGAAAACACCAGAAGCAAATATCTACTGGAAAAGATTAATTCCCCCCATATTCAGTGACACCAGCTGTTTGCAAAATCCTGTTTGAGGAAAGTAGGACAGTCCACAAAACCCATGAAGAAAACCACTAACTTTTACCTATTAATCCATTTTTAGCACATTTAAAGCACATTCAGCATAAAGAAATATTCATGATTTTGATTGATATGACAGAGACTGTTGGAAGAAATAGGCAAACTTACTGCAGGAGTGTCAGGTAGAAATAATTCTGTTATCTGCAACAACATTTGCTTTAAAAAGCCCTTAGATATTTACATTACAATTATTTTGCAGATGACTTTCTGACATTGTATTTTTGTAGCTTCTTTTTTGATTTCCAATGTTCCACCTACTATTTTGGAACTTTGTGAAATCATTAGAACACCATGACTGGCTCAGATGAGACCTCTACAAAACCCATTGCTTGATGATTTCCTTATTATGTGAGTAAAAAATGTTTACAGAAAAAAAATGAATTAAACAGTCCTTATGAGATTTGAGCCTAGGGAGAGTAAATGGAGCAATGTAAGAGAATGATGCTGTACTTTCCAGTTCTTAGCAGGGGAATACTGGACTTGGTCAAACACCAGGAAAAAAGCAAGAGAGGGGGTACCACAAATGCAGGATTAGGATTTCGATATTTCTAAGTTTTAACACCAGCTCAGGTTTTGTAGGTCTGGAAAAAAAAAACCTTCCTTTTCTTGCTCATTTCCATGAAATGTGAAATACATGTGTGATGTAGGAGATGGAAAGAAGCCGTCTCTAATGTTCCTCTCAGATCAGAGATTTAACCTTTGTAAACTTTCAGTGACCTCACGGAGAAGCAATCAATTACGGCCCTTATTCCTGTGCCATTTTCCAGCCTTACTTGCCTACAGCTGCACGGAGCTGTTCCTATCACTGGGGGATTTCTAAACTCAAAGATAAAAGAAGGTTTTTAAAAGGCAGAACCTGAGCATGTTCCAGTTTCTGCAATGAAAATGAACTCACTTGCTGCTATCCACTGAGCATGACATCGAGCCTCCAAGAGCCATCAGTACTAAGAACAGCAAGCTTTCAACCTGTCCTCATGTCATACAGAGCTGTAAAGTTCAGAGCTGCTTTAGCAGAGAAAAACTCAGAACGCCTGGTCAGCATTTTCACTTGTTGGCTCTTGCTGTTTCCAGGCTGGGGGTTCAGTATGGGAACCAAGTACCACTTCCACAGCTGGAGAGTCTTTGTACTCGTGTGTGCCCTGCCCTGCATCGCCTCCCTGGTGGCACTGAAATTCATGCCTGAAAGCCCACGGTTTTTGCTGGAGGTAAGATGATTCATCTCAAATGTTGCAGTCTGATATCAGCAGAGGATGGCTGGTCCTTAATGTGTCACTGTCTGTCTTTCTTTGTCCCATCAAACACACAGAGCGCAAGCTCAGAGGCAAAGCCACTCCTACATGTCTACACCAGCTCCACAGACTGCTTAAACCCCAAAGACTACGGACTATGGGGTCAGTCACTGATGATTAGTGTGTCACTGCCAGATGGGGTACAGATGGAAGGTAGTGAGAGATGGAAATTTTATATGTCCAACAAAGGCACTTTGAAAATATCTCGCAGAGTTTGGGCATGGAACTATTAAATCCTGGTGGGAGAGCAAAGGACAGAGTACATTTTACTTAGTAAAATACTTAAACCTTAGAAATCTTAAGCAAGTATTCTGTATTTCCACTTCACAGGTGGGAAATGTAGCAATACCCAGCTCAAGTTAAGCCTGCAAGTCTTTAGCAGAGTTAGGAGGAGAGTCCAGTTCTCCTCATCCATCTCCTCTTCTTTCATCTGTTTTTAAAGCTCTATCCCTGAACCCTTTTCTGCCTCAGGCAGTTTTAGGACAACTCCTTTCTCCAGCACAGAGATGCTGCACTGTCTGAATACCAACCATGCTTTCAGTTCTTCAGGTTTCATGTAGCCCATGCTGTCTGTGTGCTTCTCCACTATGCTGGACCTCTAGAATTGCTTCCTCTCTGAGCTTTGATAAATTACAGAGCTGAGAGCTCGAACACTTGCTTTCCTTTTCTTTGGTGTTTTCAGATTGGTAAACATGATGAAGCCTGGATGATCCTCAAGCAAGTCCATGACACCAACATGAGGGCCAAGGGCGAGCCAGAGAGGGTTTTTACGGTGAGTTGAGTAAAGCCACCAGTTAAGAAAAGCTGGACTTACCTTACTTAGTGCAGCACAGCACCACTTTATTCCTCCTGGGGACTCTTTCAATGTAATCTCTCCCCCAGCAATCAGAAAAAGGACTGCGAGAAACATTTTGTGCATTTAAACTTAAGATGCCAGTCTCTTTTTTCAATTAGTCAAGTCTGTCAATTGCGGTGAGTACTCTTCATTCTTGGTGTTACTCCACATCCTTTAGACCAGTAATTTTAATTACATACACCCTTAATTGGTTTGCTCTAAGAGACTAAAACAAAATAAGAGAGATATTGGCCATGTGGGAGACCTGAGTCACTCCTTTCTCCATTCTGGCTTCTAATCAAAGTCTGATTAAACTTCACGTACTTTCTAATGAGCTTTCCAAACTCCACCTGCCTCATACCCAGTCTTTAATCTCTCCAAGGGAAAGTGGGATGAGTGGCTATTACTCATTAGTCTGCTGCTTGTTGTGAAAAAGGTCACACCAGTGGAGTCATTAATAGTAAAATCAGAGAAAAGGTTTATGCTAGGGTTAGCTGCAAATTGCTATAATTCAGTTGTAAAATCCTGGTGAGCCAGCCAGTGAAGAACTCTTGATTTATGCTTTTAACGATGAGAGCACGCATGCTTTTAAAGGATGGAAAAAAAGGAGTCACACCTGTGTGTGAAATATGTATTTGTGATCAAGAAGGAGAGCAGGCTCCATGTTCAGAAGGGTTGTCAGGAAACTGCACCCCTCGGGAGTGATCCTTAAAGGAAATTAAAATTTCATATCTGAGCAGGACAATTGTGTGCAGGTTCATGTAGTAACTTAATGAGCATGTGTTATTTTTAGGCTACCAACCATTTGAGTGATGCAAGCCCTGATAGCAAAGGTGAGAGAGATGCTGTCTTTAAATCCATCGCTGGCTTTGCTGTAATGCTGAGCTGGAAACGAAGCTCAAATATAAATATATATATGTATATATGTATATATCTTTTATCGTAGGGCACTATGAGAGTCTGAGCTGAGTAGGAAAATGAAGGAGCAGCTGTACAGCCTCCGTCAGTGCTCGTTACTCCATCCAACAGAGTCATGACTGCGGTGGAGGAGCTGAGCTCGGTATCACACCTCGAGGTGCATCGCGCCGGCTGAGCCGAGATGTACTGACACCCGCTGGCACGGGCGGGTGATCAGCGCCCCTGGTGTGGCACAAACTGTCAGGTTTTGTGTTTTTCTGATAGGCCAGAAGTTGTCAGTTTGTGGTGAGTCAGCTGGTACCGGGATAGTTCCCAGATCTGACATTTAATCGGTGCCAGGAAGAGGAAAGCAGAGACTCCACAGCTCAGCCAAGACGCTCGTTCACACTCAGAAATTTATTCAGCAAATTTTCGCCTCCTCCATCTGTTTACAAACAGTTCTGTTTTCCTTGAATATGTCCTTTAATTAAAGTTACTAAGCAAGTATTTGCTGGGACCCATTTGTAAGTTTTCCTGAGCAGTGCAGTTCAGGTATTCAGCACTGAAAATTCAGACTGTTTTGGTGAAGCAAACTGATTGCATGGTGTGGGCTCACTTGATGGCAGGATGCATTTTCAGCTGCAGAGATTCCCAGCTACACATTTGTTTGTCATAGAAGTTCTGCCAGTGGTATTTAAAAGATGTGGAATAAGAAATATTCCTGCCAGTTGTCTTAGAGATCCTGAGGACACAGTTTGGGTACAAGTGGCTGATCTTGGAGATAATTTTTACTATAATTGCCTAGTCCTAATTTGTACTGGAATTCTAAAGATAGAGAAATAAGGTAGTATACAGGCCCATTATCCAATAAATGAAAGACTGAAGTGGACATGATGCACTTAAAATGTTTCATGGAAGAAGAGAGAGAGAGAGGATGAAGGGTGGATGAAAAGAAGAAAGGAAGGCTTATTTCTGTTAATAGTTTCTTGCTGTAATTAAATAAATTAGCTCAATTGCTAATGCTAACTTTCAAGGAAAAAATAATAAGGGTTATTAGGTGGAAATACTGCCTGGAAGACAGTGGAATTTAAAACCACTCAAGAAATTTCAGTCCAATTTTTTTTTGTATTTTTTTTTCTTCCTCCAGGTTTCCTATATCAAAACTCCAAAGCAAGTAGATGAATTTATTGAAATCCAGAGCTCAACAGGGACCTGGTACCAGCGGTGGCTGGTCAGAATCACGACTACTTTAAAACAGGTAAAGAGAAGAAAAAAACTTCACACAGGTGCTTTTGATCTTTGGGCTCCAGTGCCTCATTGTTTCATGTCATTGTACCTTGAAACCCTGATTCTCACCTCAGAAAATCTGCTGGTTTTGCAAAGGGCTGTAATCTGACTGCACCTTCTGTGCAGATGTGTGCACCTGCAAGCTGCCACGCTGCCAGCCAGGCCCTGAAATGCCCCTGTGAGCATCACTGCCATCCAGCAGTGCAGAGCTTCCAGGACCAACCACAGCCCCAAGCTCTTGTTTATCTGAGCAGATAAACATTGGTTCTCTCTCCCCAAGCCTAAGTGAAATTACCACCTGCAGTGGAGGCAGAAAGGGTTTGCTCTTCGTTCCTGCTGAGACCGAGTTTCTATGAATGTTATACTGTCTCCTAGGCTAATTTAACCTTTCACACCTGCTATGCTGCTCACCTAATGACCACGTAGGACTGTGGAAAACCTTGCTAGAACTTCTAGTCTTAAAGGATGAGCTGAAAGTAAAGGAAAATTCTTCTTAACTAATAGCAATGCAGGTGCTATACAATCACTATTCTCATGTGACAGGTTAAGAGCTTGAGGAGTTACGTGCCCTCATGTTCTTGGCAGTATTTTCTGCAATGAGTCAACAGCAGATCTTGGTCTGCCTCCTGCTTGGCTTCATCCCTACCTGATTTCATCTTATACCTCCAAAAGTGCCACCTGTGTTTGAGCCTTTGCTCTTCAGAGAGCTTTGGAGCTCTGTTTGAAAGCACTCCTGACACCATACATAGTTTTGAAAAGATAAAGTTGTCCAAGGGTCTGAGAAAAATCTCATATCCACATTTACTGGTATAACCTGGGAGAGACACTGTATCATACCCAGCCCTAGTCATTCACCCCAGCTCATTACAGAGGGCTCAGATCAAGTACCCTGGCACAGAGCTGAATAAGTGATTTTTTGTAAGCCATTTACTCGATAAATATAATTTTGAAAAAACACTGAATATAAGCCACACATCTGAACTTCCCCTAATGAACCCATTTTTCTGACATTAGGTTTATGATGCACTCAGAAATTAATCTGTCGAGTGTCTGCTGGGGTGTGCTGGCAGCTAATTCCTTCTTGTGGATTTGTAGGTCTGGGACAACGTGCTATATTGCTTAACAGCCCAGTACAGGATGAACACACTGATGCTGGCTGTGGTTTGGTTTACAATGGCCTTAAGGTAAGGAAGGTGCTTTATATTTTTCGGGAAACTAAAGGGCTATTCAGAGTCTGAATAGTTATTTACACATGTAAATAAACTATTACAAAATTAATCCTGCTCTTATTTTAAAGAGTCTTTGTGAGCTAAGCCTTACTCTCCTACAAATATTGATCAATCTGATTGCTTTATGTGAGGTACAGGGTGCTTTGAACAAATCAGGACTTGAAAAGTGTTTGGTAGCACAGTAATATATTGTCTCTCTCACTTTTAGATCTTTCCTTTGAACTTCTCCACACACACACAAAGATAGACACAATCCTACCAGATTCTCAGCTGTTCCTTAGTCTAGATCAAAACCACTCAGGCAAGCCTAAATCTAAACTATAGGTAAATTTTGTCTAATTCTCACCTGAATTTCACACTTGCAGAAATCAGCCAAATTTGTTTCTGCTCTGCTAATCTCTTGGGCAGCAAGGTTAGCACATTTCTTTGTTCCCCAGCCAAGGGGAACTAAATGAATTGTCCTGCTGCAGGTGAAGGGGAATGGACCGACATGATTCTGAGATCAGCAGGGTGCTTAGACTGGAGAAAAACATTTTGCTCAGTCCTGTGTCAGTACGGAGCAAGAATTTGTGTCAGACATGCATTCACATTTGGAATTTAACAAGTTTCCAAGTTGTGGAGTAGATCATTGGGAGAATCTTGTATCCCTGATGTGTCTCCCAATCCTGCTGCAGTTACTATGGCCTTATTGTCTGGTTCCCTGACATGATCCGGTATCTCCAAGACGAGGCATATGAATCCCGAGTGAAGATCTTTGATGAGGAAGAAGTGTCCCATTTCACCTTTAATTTCACCCTGGAAAACCAGATCCATAGAAATGGGGAATACCGGAATGACAAGTAAGTGAACAGAATTTGCTTTGATGTATTCAAACGGAAATAAACTTCCAGAAAATTCTTTCTTTCTTTTCCATTTTTGCGTCAACTTGAACCTCTCTGTTGTTCTTTTGGACACTCAATATAAATCTCTCAAATCCCAAAGGCAGTTTTTGACAGACAAAATATCATTTTAATCTCATTTTTCCACATACTCTGCCTCAGTCATTGACTTCTTCAGAACCCAGGGGATGCCTGTGAGGAATCCTGCTTCCCTGTGTTGGGATCAGGGTAGCGATTGTCCACCTGGCTGTGCTGGGCAGCCCTGGATGCAGAGGTGACTTCCTTCTCCTTAGCCCACACTGACATCTACTGGGCTTGGACAGCCACTGGTAATGAAATGCTCTGCTGCTGTGTTTCCAAAACAAAAAGCTGTTTCTCTTGAAGTCCTCAGTATGAATTACCCCAGCCTCCATCCTGCAGCCCATTAGTGCATGCTGTGCCATGGCCAGACCGAGGTGCTTCTCCCACTGCAGTCACCATCTCCCCACAGATGAGTGTGTCACCTTCTCTTTTAGTGTTTCGCAGTCAGTGAATTTGCTCCAGCAGAACATCATTGCTTTTCTTCCTTTTTTTCTCCTATTTGGGGTGAGCTTGGTGTTTTTTCTTCTGTGTTCATCCCGGACCCCAATCACTCTATGTTCCACAGCAATGTAAACCCTAAGCATTCCATTACTACTTTTCAAAATTCTAATAAAAAGGAAAAATATACCCCCATGTAACTTCTGTGGAGATCTCATTGCCCCAGGTAGACCTAGCAGCGTGTTGCTCCAGCTGCCTTGCACCATGTGGGGAGGTCCCACTGGATGCTCAGTGTTACACAAAACACTCACAGCTTTAATCTTCACAGCTGAAACCACATCTCATTGCCCAGCCAGGTTGTTCCAATCCCCTCAGAAACTATTTACTTCCATTTCCTTGATATATATTTGATAGATTTTGGTGGGGGACCCCAAAATGTGTCCTCACCTCCTTCTGTAGACCCTACCTGCAGCAAGGAGCTGTGCTTGACGATGCAAACCAAGCCCCACAGTTCCTGTTTCCCAAAAGAAAGTGGTGAGAAGTGGATGTTGGTCAAATTTAGGGGTTGGGGACATTTTTCTTATGCCTAGAGGAGGTGCTGAACTTTCACTAACTTCATTGAGAATTAAGGATACTCAGCACCTTGCTGGGTGAAGACATAAAACCCTGATGTAAATCACTGTTCTCCTGCCTTGGCCCTCTCCATTTCAAATACTCAAAACCTGATCAAGCTAAACTCCAGCAATGCCCAGACCTTATCTCAGTATGGTTTACAGCTGCGTTTTCCCTCCAGCCCTTGGCTGTGAGCTAAAACTCCATGGATCACCAGGCTGTTGCTATCTGACTTTTAATGTTGGGTGTTAAGAAAGCCAACTGCAGGGGGAAAAAAGGCTTTTAACAGCCTTTGGGAGTAAATACATCACAGGCAAATACATCACTGAGCAAATGCAGAACAGCTGAAGTTTTGCTGTAACCTGTGAGACCCTCTATATGGAGCAAAACACTTGAATAGTCTTCTTGTGGTATTTTGTGCATTAATAATTTCTGTTAGTAGGCTCAGACAAGAAGCCCTGCAGTGCTCGTTTAAAGGTGTAAACAACCATCACGTTACACTGTGTTAAAAGTGCTCAATTCAATTAAGCTGCAGAAAATATGTTAGAAGGTTTTTTTATCTGGTGACAGTCATGGCCTCTTTAACTAGAGCAATAATGCTTGTTCTTAATAGCTCCTCACATCTTCTAAACATGCCTGTGCGTTACCTAATACATCTTCTCAGTGTTCCTGCAAAACCTCACAGGTAAATCAATATTGTGTCATCCTTCAGGCAGCCAGATCAGACATGTCATGCTTCCCATCAGAGGAGAAATCAATCACCTGACACAGTTTATTATTTTTAGTGAAATCTGTTTTCATTACATGATAAGCAATAAACCTCGAACAGAGATGGTTACAAGCAGAACTCAGATAATCTCCCCACTCTCTCCAGAAACCCCACTGTGTTTTCACTTAAAAAATCACTTTGAGTTTAAACAACTGTCAGAAGCCTTTCACCAAATGGCTCAATAGGCTCCTGATGATGTCTGGTTTTATTTATGATGGAGGAAGGGGGAGAATAAGGAAGGCAGTAAGGTCAGCTCACGAAGGAAGTGCGCTGCATTGAGTGAAATTCTGTCTTCTTCAGACAGACTAGGACTGAACATGAGAGGATTCGTGTCGCCTCAGCTTTAGAAGCTCATTTTCTTAGATGTGATTATTTTGAGCCATAGAAAAATTGCCAAAACCCTAAAAGATCTGTGTCTCTTTTTAAAAAAAAACTTTTCAAACACTTTTCTCTACTAAAACACAGAAGGAGTTGGAGGAACAGTTACGCATTCAAGCAACACCTTTTCTGTAAATGACCCTAGAAATTTCCATTAGTGCTCTGTCTCTTGAAACAGCCACTGCACCCTACACGGTGTAGAAAATATCTCAAAGCACAGAGTGAAGTTCTCTTTTCTGCCCCACAGATTTATTGGCATGAAATTCAAGGAAGTGAGATTTGAGGATTCATTATTTGAGGATTGCTACTTTGAAGATGTGAGATCCAGTGAGACCTTCTTTGAAAACTGCACCATCATCTCTACTGTCTTTTATAACACCGGTAATGGGATTCCTGCTATGGTGTCATCCCAGTAACTAGGAACTATTTTATCAGAAAACTATTTTACTAGAAATATTTTATCTACTTTCTGGGAGAAGGGATGGTAGGGATCTGTGTGTTTGAGTGTGTGCTGGGTAATGAAAGTGATGCTGGACAAAAAGAGCATGAAGGAAGGAGAACTCAGGTTGCTCCCTCCGTGATTTTAACCCCATGGCTTCTGGTGTCCCGGGGTGCTGTGTGGGAAATGCAAAATTCTGTGCTCAGGCCCTGACAGGTTAAAGTAATGGCAAAATTCTCAGCACTTTACAGCTCTACTCAGTAAAATTGGCTTAAAATATAATTTCAAGCCACTGGTGGTTGAAGATCATAAGTAGTAAAATAGTCATTAATTTGTACAGAAAAAGGTCTTAGTTTCTACTCAAATAAAAAACAAACCATAATGCTATGAAAATCAAAGCCTGCATTGCTCTGTCCTTGTGGCATGGGGATGATACCAGTCCAGGTGACTCCACAAATAAAAGAAGTGCATGAGATTGCACCCACCAGGAGCCAAGGACTCAGCTGGAGTTGGCCACTCTAATAAAATTTCCACTGAAATAAATACTCCCTGGCCATTTATGTTGGATGAGAAACTTCTCTTGGGCCTTTGGTTTGGTTAGATCCTGGCTGCTGTTGCTGCTGTTTGAGGGGGATTCAGCCAAGCAGGGTCAAGCCTTTGCCTCTTTTCCTCCCAGATCTCTACGAACACAAATTCATCAACTGCAGGCTCATCAACAGCACGTTCATGAAGGAGAAGGAAGGCTGCCACATCGACTTTGAGGAGGACAACGATTTCCTGATCTACCTGGTCAGCTTCCTGGGCAGCCTGTCCGTGCTGCCAGGCAACATCATCTCTGCGCTGCTCATGGACAAAATCGGGAGGATAAAGATGATTGGTGAGTGGGGATGATGGGTGATGGGGCAGGACATGGTGGGAGCACAGCCCTGCAAAGAGCCCTGGTCGGGGTGAAGGGCTCGCTGTGCCTGCACACTGGCATGGCTCTGGTGGGAATGAGTCATCCCCTCAACAAAAGGAGCAGAAGGATAAGGACTAGGGGGTGAGGCAGGTGATCTACTCCATGGCAGTGGGTGAGTGACCCACTCCTCACCTCCTCACCCAGCTTTTCTGTGTGTCTGCAACATCCTTATTTTATTTATTTATTTTGCCTTTTGTGTCAAATCCTTCATGTTTTTCCAGTGCTCAGCACATCAGGGTCAGAGCTAAAAAACAACCTCTTGGTACTGTTGCTGCTGAAGTCTAAAGCCTCTGTATAAATAAATGAACATTTTGCTTGTAGCAATGAATATTCACAAAGGTTATTTGATGTGGCAGCTTGACAGTGCAGGAGTTGCCTCTTTTGGTTTTTATCTGATTTTCAGATGATTGCACAAACAGCTTCAGAGACCATATGGTAAACTAACTGACCATGTCACAGCCAAGCAAAGTGCCACCCTTTAGCACCATGAGAATAAGTTATCGAGTTATCACCTTACCAGCTTTATAAATACCCTGGGAATTTCTGGTGTTGCTGCCTCCAGGGTTCAGACCTTGCTCTCCAGGTACTATGGGAATCATGCACTGAAGGACAGTCAGAGGAAGTTGATAAAATCAGGGATGTGGCTTAGGGGTAAGGGATGAATCGCTCTCTTGAGCTCAGCTCTCTCTCCTCTGAGAACAGAGGGAAGGTTTAGCTCAGCCTCACCTTCAGACAGGATAAAGTAGAGCAAACCCCACTGATGTGTCAGGAATGTAAACTGAGGGAAAATTAGCATTCATGTGGTGAATTTGGAAAAGACCCAAACAAACCAGAGGGTCTGTGGGAAATAAATTAGGGGAAGCTGAATGAGAATCAGGTTGTCCATCCTGCAAACATGTCAGCATTTCAGCAGTTTCATCTGGAATTGAGATGACAGCTGGAGCCCTAAATGCTTATTTCTCCTGCAAAATGAAGAGTACAGGACAAAAATTAGTAACGACATGCTGAAATGTTTCACTGTGGAATTTCCAATTGAAAGAGCCTTCTGGCATCCCACCTGTATCACTCTGTTGAACATATTATTTCTGGTCAGCTTAACAGGAAAACTGAATTTCTCTTTTGTGTTACGTGCCTCGCTGGGGCTTCAGTTCATTTTTATCAGGTCTTGCCAAACCTTCTCTTGTACAAAACAGCAGATCTCTTGGTGCCCTCACCGTGACCAATGCTGGTCTGTGCTTTTGCAGCAGGGTGAATAGCCAGACCACGCTGTGGGGATGTAGTTTGGCCTCGTACCGTGGAGGAGAAGTGGGCGTGGAGTCCTGCACAGCAGCTTTTCATAGGCAGGCCACTGCAGTGGCAAGATGCAACATAATGTCCAAAGTAGAGCATTTTAGTTCCACTTCAGCATCCAAATTATTTTGTATGGCATCAAATTGACTCCAAAAAGACCAAAAAACAGAGAAATTTGTTTGCTTTTCTGGTAATAAATGGAGATATTTCAGTGATAACGGAACATTCTGGTGAAAAAACAGTTTTATTTTTCACAAATTTCATCTTTCAGGTGAAAATTCCCAATGGGGTAGAAAGCAGTGATGTAGCTATTAATATTTCTGAATCTGAACTGTGCCTAACTGAGCATGAATGCTCTCACTTTCTCCCTCGGTGATGTTCATAAAATTATGGCTCCTGTGCAAATGTGCCATGAAATCTAATGATGTTCTTATAATTAAAAGAGACCTCAAGTGCTTCATACAAGTGACTGTAAATTATCCTAATTGGGACTAGAAATGTGTCAAGTGACTTCAATGCGATATGAAAAGCACAAGCTTATCACTTGAAACTCACATTGAAAAACCTTCACAATGATGCTTCCTCCTCATTGACTTTCATGTTTACTTGCCTCTTCTCTTCCTGGGTCCATCTGGAAGTCTGAGATGCTGGAAATTTGCCTGGAAAAGCCTGTCTTCACAGTCTTTGTAGAGCAGGACTATCAGCAAGATCAGGTGGTCATTGAGAACATTTCCAGGCTGCTTTCCAGCATCAGAGAATGACAGATAGGCAGCATCAAGGTGCTTTTGGATTCTCGCAGATTTAATTCTTATTGGGATGAAATGCCATCACTTGAAAGCCATCTTTATCAACAAAAGTGTTTGCTCAACTGTGGACAGGGGAAGCTGATGCCAGAGTTTCTGTTGGTTTCCCCCCTCAGGCGGCTCGATGCTGATCTCAGCCGTGTGCTGCTTCTTCCTGTTCTTCGGGAACAGCGAGTCGGCGATGATCGGCTGGCAGTGCCTCTTCTGCGGGGCCAGCATCGCCGCCTGGAACGCCCTGGATGTCATCACCGTGGAGCTCTACCCCACGGACAAAAGGTGCTCAGAACATTTCTCTTTTCAGTCTCACCCTCTGACTTTGTCTTTGTAGTTCCCAACGGAAAAAGCCGCCCTGGAGATATTTAGGTGGGGGAGATGTATATTTTTATTTATTTTATTTTCACCAGTCCTTCAGGTCTGTGTAATCCTGGATCAGCACAGACATTTGCTAGCATAATTCTGCATGCATGGCGGGTTGAACACAAGGATCACGTGGACATGTGGAAATTATGGGCTGATAAATCAAAGAATCATAGAATTGTGATCTCAGAGAATGGTTTGGGTTGGAAGAGACCTTAAAGATCAGTTAGTTCTAAACCCCATGCCATTGGCAGGGACACCAAATGAGAATGTACTCTGTCATTTCCATGGATTTGCATGGAAGTCAGGCCTTTCACACTGCATCCCCTAGCCTCTCATCATGGCTTATCACTGGGCCAGCCTTCCCCTCCAAAACCTGGAGACAACCACATGTACTGAGTGATTTGGGACATGGGGAAACACAGGAGACTTTGGGAAAATGTCCTGCAGATTAAATCTTTCCTTGCAACATCATTATAAGCCCCTTTTTGCCTTTTTCAGACTGTCAGGGAAAGCCAGAAATGAAGGAGAAGGACTGTGCTTTGAAAGTAGTGTGCTTTTAGCTGCTGGGTGAAACAGGATTTAGAGGAGAGCTGTGGTTGCTTCTCTGGTGACAACCCACTCCAGGCAACCTTTGGAAGGGCTTTGAGGAGACCTAGAGAAGATTTTTGTCACACTGTCCTTGGGGAGCGCAAAGGCAGACAGAGTGGGTCACTTTAGGGCTAGAGAGAAGGTGAGATGAAAAGGAGAAATGAGTACACACAGACATTCTCCTCATTCACACAGACATGCAAAGCAGTTGCATCTATTTATCTATGTATTTATTCTGCCCAGTTTTACTTGCTGGTAACCTAGCCTGGGCAACATAAGAGCATTCACAAAATTACCCATCCAAACCTTCTGTAGTCGTGCCAGAACCTCCCTCCTAACCATTGCTTTCTGCTTTCCTCCCCACAGGGCAACAGCCTTTGGCATCCTCAATGGTCTTTGCAAGTTTGGTGCCATCCTGGGGAACTCCATCTTTTCCTCCTTCGTAGGGATAACCAAGGTGGTTCCCATCCTTCTGGCCTCCTCCGCTCTGGTTGGAGGTGGCCTGCTCGCTTTGCGCCTGCCAGAGACTCGAGAACAAGTCCTGATGTGAGCAACACAGGCCAGGGGGCTTGGGGGGGGGTGGGCACATGTAGAAGAACAAAAAGGAGCCATGCCTGAAAGACCCAAAATGTCCTCTCTATACTGTTCTGTCGACACCTCAAAGAGAGACGGCAGAGGGAAGGAAGAACCCGCAGGGATATAAACAAAACCACCGTTCCCGACCCTTTTACAGCCACGACTGGTGCACGCAGCCCCCACACACCCCTCGCAGAGCTTGGGTTCCACCCGGCCTACGCTGGGAGCCCCCTGTCCCTGTCCGTCCCACTGCAAGGACACCAGACGCAGACAGTGGCTCCGTGCACGTGTGTGCCCGTGTGGGTGTGACACAGGGGGACAGACCCCGACCCCTCCTGCCTCTGCCCAG